>BPTQ01000004.1:82287680-82521125 GCA_019973895.1 Chrysanthemum seticuspe
TGAAAGGGAAAGGGGTTTTGAGCAAACTAAAGAATGCTATTTAACTGAGGTCATGCCTTTCTTTAAACAATTAAAAGATCAATTTGAGAGTCTTAAAAAAGGGACGCATTCTGATATTAAAGAAATGGAAAAGGAATTTGATGCAATGATTGTTGAGGTTAGTGACTATGAGAGAGAATTAAAATATAGTGAGATTGAAAGGAGGAACTTGCATACACTGAATGAGAATATGATTTCTGAATGTATTGCTCAAGATGTGTTTTTCACTGCTACAAATTGTTCTATTAATGCTTCTCAATTTCATGAATTATCTGTTGCTCTGAAAGTCTCCCATGATCGTGTCATTGAGCTTGAAACAACAAATTCAAAATTGCATGAGAAAATAGAACATGATTATCATGATAACTTGGTCAAACATTATTCTAAATTAGAAGTTGAACATCTTGCTTTGCAATTAAAACATCAACATCTCAAAGAAAATGTTAAAACCTCAAATATCAAGATATCCTCTGATGCTCCTGAGTTTGATGCAGTTTTTGAAATTAGCAAACGTGATGAACAAATTCGAGCTCATTATAACACGATCAAAAGATTGAAAGCCCAAATTTCACAACTGAAAGGTGAAAAGAAGGATGTGACTGGTTCCCATATGCCTCCACCTTTAGATTCTCAGAATTTCCAACTTCAAAACATAATTGATAACTTGCAAAAGGAAAATGATTGTTTTAAAGCTGAAAATTCAAAGGTTAATGATCAAAACAAAGAGTTATGTGATTCATTTAAAGTTAATCATGATAAACAAATTGAAAAGATAACTTCTTTACTTAACGATATTGAGAATCTGAAGCGTGAGGTGAAAGGAAAGTTGCCAATCCCCAATTGCAAATACTCTGTTCCTAAGGTTTCTGCTTGTGATAAATATGCTATCGATATGGTATATATTCCCCCGCCCATTAGGAATAATGAACTTGCACATAAAGCATATCTCTCATACCTTAAGGAAAGCTTGAAGGGTCTCCGTGAGATTGTTGAAGATGAAAGATTAGAAAAACCTTTTGATAGTACTATAGCCTATGCCTGCATGGATGCCAAACGATCTCAGGAACTCTTAGAGTATGTAATTGTCACAAGTCCGAAATCTAGCAATAGGCGAGATAGAATAGTTGTGCCTTGTTCTATGCCTAAAGCCAAGCATGTGACCCTTGATATGCCTTGTTCCATATCTAAATTCAAGCAAGCAACCTGTGATGTGCCTCATAGAATTTCAGATCCCAGCACTTCTAGACCAGGAATGCAGAAAGTAGTGAAGCCATGTAATGTTCCCATCGTTACTTCTACAGATGTTAAGATTGACACTAAAGTTTGCGGGTCAAAACCTAGAAGCAATGCAAAGAAGGATAGGATTACGCAAACTAAAAGTGATCATGATAAGGAAGTGAAAGAACACCATAGGGACAAGAAGTTTGATTTGAACAAAAAGAATCGTGTTAGTTCTAGTATTAGCTCCAAGCTTACTGAAATTAATTCGAGCCCTTATGCTGTCTGCAAAACATGTAAAAAATGTTTATCTTCTGGTAATCATGATAAATGTGATGTGTTATTTCTGAGGTCTATGATTCATAACCCAGTTAAGAAAGTTTGGAGAGCAAAACAGATTATGCAATCCTGGAAACCTACAGGGAATGTGTTTACAAATGTAGGATTTCAGTGGAAGCCCACAGGTCGAATATTAACGCATGGAAAACCTTACCCCTTAGCTAGATCCACTATGCCTAGAATAGTGCCTGTTAAGGTTTGGAAGCCAACTGGTAGAATAATCCCATTAAGCACAAAAGGTCATTTGACTAAGTCTGATGCTTCTACTAGTTCAGTTCCTAGTGATAATGCCATTGCATCTAGGGTTTCTGCTGATTCAAAGATTGTTTGTGCTAACCAAAAGGAACCCATCAGCACGTGGGGATCCAATGTTTCCAATTCTCTGTCTTCGTCTGTTGTCCAAAGCAGGTCGTACAAATCGTCCCTTGGTATTTGGATTCGGGCGGCTCTAAACTTATGATTGGGCTCTTAACAATGACGTCTGTTCACATCAGTTCAGGCCTCGTACTTCATCATTATGGCGTCTGCAAATAACACTTCAGGCCCCGTTCCTCAAAGAAAAGAAAGGCGTACAATTCAGTGTGTTTTATCTTCAATTTAAGAAGTTCTCTCAAGAATGGCCATTCTCATCTACATTCTCCATCTAAGAGCTTCATGCCTTTCTCTATGTTCGTTTAGTCATCAAGCGGTTCTACATTCATTGGAGTTTACTCTTATTCCCTTGTTCAAATCAAAAATGGCATTGGCAACACCATATGCAATTTTTTAGAGAGAGAAGTGGATCTACATGTTGATGGATGTTTGTATAACGGTCATACGCCTAATGTTTCACTTCTAAGGATAACTGGGATTCATTGTTTGGGATTCATTGTTTTTCAAGAGATGTTTGATGAGTACTTCCAATCTCTAACGAATGTTGATCATCCAGTTTCTGAAGCTCATGCTCCGGTTCCTACTGACTCAACTGGTTCACCATATAAGAAGTACTTCTCGGAATTCTCTAGAATCCTCATCTCCAGTTACTTCACAAGGCGTGGATAATGACTATCATAATCTTTGCAGTTGCACTCATGAATAGTGATCCGCTCTTTGGTATCCCTTTGCCAAATCTTCACGGATCATTGTTTCATTGTTCTTTCCTAAATGTGCACTCTGTAAATCAACCAAATGAATATTAAGGAAAATGACTTCCTCATCAGCTCGAAGACATTATTGGTGAATCTTCCAGATCAGTCTCTACATGTATACCTTTAGGAAGAATGCATTGATGTTGAGGAATCATTTGTTCCGGTTCATTCAGTGGGTCAATGTACATCCGATGGTATGTTTATTCACGTGTTGGGCATTTGACACAAGTTGATTACTTCGAAGTTAATATGTTATCACTTATTTGAGATTGAAGTTGACTTTCACAAAGGCGTGTTCTTATTTGATAACTTGCTCGGGCTTAAGAATTTGAGTTGAAGACTTGGTTTATCTACTTACCAGCAGTCGGGATGGATGGTTGAAGACCTGGTTAACTATCACTATTAGGAGTTACGTTTTTTTACTCAGTGTCACATGCAGATGACGATGTGGATAATCTCAAGAGGTGTTAATGTCTCATACTCGGTTTGAGTAGTGAGTACTTAGAGATTTGCTTGAAGCATAGATTCTCGACACCGTTCTTCCATCTTTAAGTGCAAGCTTAAGACACAAATGCGGGGAATTCGACTTCAGTTTCAAGTTTGGTATATCGGGTTTTCTTCAACAGTGGTCACTGCAAATTGTCTTCATATGGGTTGATTATGGGTTGATAAAGATAGTCAGAGAGAGTTTCTGTAGCAGTTGATTCTCATGAGATATATTTGAGCTAATTATGTTCTTCTCTATTGAAGTAATCCCAGGAAAGACAAATGTCATAACCGTAGAGATACTCAGTGTTTACTCATAGCTTGTGGTGTATTATTCCAACTATTTGGGGGAAGGATATATTATTCCAACTATTTGGGGGAAGGATGTATTATTCCAACCATTTGGGGGAAGTGGTCTCTGGATACTTTTGGTATGTGTTATCTTAGCTCTAAGTAGGAAGAAGTATGAGAAGAATATTTGGAACGTGAGATGATATTGCTGATCGACATCATCTATATGATTTACGATAAAGTGCTTCCGGTTAGTGCTTCATGTACACTATGTAATTATGATTCCGATGAGATTGCAACCATCAGGGGAGAGATATGTGTACATCAGGGTCGCACAACATACTCACATGATCGAGCCTAATCAGTTATTCCGGAGTTTACATCCGCAGAGGAGATCAGTGATTCAACCAGTTACTGTGATGTCGTTGTCTCTACTCTGGTTGGGTACGTGTGTACATTATGGGCTGATTGGTTATATGGGAGATAACTGGAATGCACTTGGTTAAATGAAGATGTTGATGTATTGTTCCCCTGAATAGACAACTGGTCAATCTCGAAGAGTAATGTGCACATCAGGGATGCACAACAGGTTCATGTGATCGGACTTCATCAGTTATTCCGGATTTGATAATCACTGAGACGATCAATGCTTCAACTTGTTACTTCGGTGTTCTCGGGTTTTTCGGGGTGCTGAGCTTCATTTAATGAGACCGTTTATATTCGTTTCTACTTCTTAGGGAAATGGTCGTTATTCGATGATTGTCGATTTGGGGGGAAGGTACCAAAGATTCAAATTATGAAGGCTCATGTCCAGACGATTTTCTTAGAAGCCTCGAATGCTTTGGTGGCGAAAGTTTAAGAGATGCTGATTCCTTTCTTCTACAACGTGCTGAACGATATCTTTATCTCGGTACTCATTTCATCATTCTCTTAAACTAATTTATCTCTTGTAAATATTTATTCGAAAAACAAAATACAAAATTATAAAACCTTCAAAAAATCAAATAGAAAAATATAAAACTTTCAAAATCCATA
Source organism: Chrysanthemum seticuspe (assembly GCA_019973895.1). Lineage (NCBI taxonomy): Eukaryota > Viridiplantae > Streptophyta > Magnoliopsida > Asterales > Asteraceae > Chrysanthemum > Chrysanthemum seticuspe. The sequence goes on from BPTQ01000004.1 coordinate 82,292,216, forward strand.
AAAATTTGAAAAATGACAAAGAATGACACGGGACTTTAGATGTTGTTCGAATTTATATATATATATATATAAAAAATCAAAAAAATATTTTTGGGAGAAAGAGAAAAAATGGTTTATTGTCATTTCAGGCAGTAACCCGCTTTTCAAAGAAAGAACAGAGCCATACTTTATCATGTTTTTCAAAATTCAATGCTCTGATTCTATAAACATTTATCTGCTGAAAACTAACTGCTTTGAAAAATAACTCGGTCTCTATTTTTGATAATCATCAGGACTTATTTGTCAAAATCTCTATCTCTCAATCAACAACCTATGTCATTGATTGAGGTGGAGAATGATTTCAATTAAATTAAAAAGTGATTTGGCATTAAATTGTTTTCAAAAGATGTACATGCATGTTTTACCAATGGAGTTTTAAAGTCTTAAAATCCGATCCTTATCAGTTAAAACGCTTTCATAATCAAGTCACAATTCTCCTTAAAAGCTTTCAAAATCAATTTAAATCTATAAGAGATCACAAATCTCAAATGATTTGATAATTGTGATCGGGGGAGAATGTGTGATTTAAATTGGATTTAAACTGATAATTCGGTAAATGGTTTTATAAGGATGTACATGCTGTCCTTCCCACATGTGACAAACGATTTCAAATTTTCAATGCACATGTTGAGGGGGAGCATCTATCTTAAACCTATGATTTGAAACGTGATCATTTATCTCAATGTGCAGGTTCCCTCTAGTATGTTCAAAACTCTTTTCAAACCTCGAGGCACATATTGAGGGGGAGCAAATTTATGGAAACCTCATCCTTCCCGGAAATGCTTTATCTACTTGATGTGATCAAGGAAGTGATGGTGATATCTTTTAGAAAATGGTAATCAAAGAAGTAATTTCTTCCTCTTGCCTCCGTGTGCAAAACGATTTCAAACATTTGATGCACATGTTGAGGGGGAGCACTTATTCTAAAAATATCAAAAACAATTCAGGTACAAAATGTTTTGATAATATATCACAAGTATCTGGATTGATTTTCAAATGGTTTTCAATTGGTTCCAATGGCAGATGAACAATACCAAATAGACCGACCAACTTTACTTTATGTACGGTGATATAAGGATGATAAGGTTAGGTATTGGTTCCCATGATCCGCCAGAACCGAAGGGATCTACCCAGGGACAATCCACTAGTTAGTGTAGAAGTCCTTAGGTATGATGATAAAAGGAGAAAAGTGAGATATGGGAAGAGTGCGGACTGAGGCAGAGCAAGTACTGGAACAAACCCAACAAGGTACTTGCTATGAAGTCTCGGTAAGCACTGAAGGGGTTGAAGAATTAAAAAGAATTGAATGAGAAAAGGGTGAAAACAAATAGCCCTCCATTTATTCAACCTTAGGGCAGAAACCGGGTTCAATTCATATGCTACTGATGGTAACATCGATATTGAAGACAAGACGTCATGGACCCAGTGACGCACTACACTTCAACTTTCCAAACCACTCAAGTTCCTCTTAAAAGGACTTGTTTCATTCTCACGGGGAACCGACATTATCTATCGACTTTCTCTTAGAGATTGTTGATATTGAAGAAGGAGACCCTCTCCCTAGTATCCGGCACAGGATCCAAATATGCACAAAATTGAGTCTAGAGCCACGAGTTCATCAATAAATCTGATTAGGACACTTTCAATGAAGACTCTCTGTTTCACACAATGTGAAAAGAGAGATTATATCTTGAGTCCTACGCATTATCCTTGTGGTATTGCCAGAACATCTGAGTGATGTGTTTACATATTCACAATGAAGATGGAAAGCCTTCTGGAGCCAACATCAAACAAGCTCCTGGTAGGTGGCATGTGAGATCTATTATATAGATCAACCATGTGACAACTGAACAGAAACAATGGGGCGATTCAATCTCTTGAATCAATCCTGGTTCAGGTTATGGATTGACGGATACCTTTAAAAAAAACCGGTCTTTGTGCTTAATAACTCTTTTCTTTATCACATTGACCGTGTACTAATTTTTCAAACCAAAAGGTGTTTTTATGATTGATAATTGATTTTCAATAAAACCTTTGTTGGATTGCAAAAACAATTTCCATTGAGCAATACACGATTGTTTTTTTAAATCTCTTTTCATCAATCAGTGGAGTTAAATTCGCTGGTTCACTCACTCCGTGTTGTCTTCTTTGAGACGTTCCGGTTTGAGAACAGCTAGAGCAGCTGCGAAACCCTGTCAAGGAAATTCTTCGGAATTATACCTGATCACAGGCAGTACTTGTACTGATCAACGGGGAACCGTGGGCCGTGTACCTCAATTCAACGAAAGTGATCAAAGACACCTTCGTGCGATTTATTGCTAACTGTTGTATGCAGGTACGTCCTACATTTGCAGCTGATCAGAATGAAGCGGTCAATCCATAGCCGCATGCTCACTTAACACATTCATCTCAAAAGAAATCATGATTAGTGCATCAATGACTCTGATATTTTCACTCCATGCTTCTGCTACGCTGCTGCCAATATCATGAATCAACAAAAGCTTCCGCTACTCTGATGAGAAGATATCATGATCCAGAATGTGAGCATGTCGGTCCGAAAGTCACAACATCACATAATACCAACACCACAATGGATGTCACTGAGATTTTTGATTGCTGATGATCTCAAAAGCTGGCTCAAATTTATTATCACGTGGATCAGTAAAAGACCTCCACTTGGAGTAACCAAACATGCAATGTGAAGAATCAATGACTACGAGCTTAGGAGCAAAGGACTACATCAAGAATGCAAGAACAATTTTTTAATGTAATATCTATTTGTATTCAATGTAATTTTGGTACATGATTGAGGCGACCTCCCTTAGGGGGAGATTGTTAGGAATTAGAAATTCCAGGTATTAAAGAGTCGGTCACCTCAAGTATATGTAATCGTTAGAAAGCTCGTAGTCGTAGTTATGTCAAGCTAAGTAGTATTTAGTTAAGTAACACCGTGGAGGACGGACGGGTCTTTACCCACTGTATGCCTGATCCACAGCCCGATGTGTGGCGTTTTATGTAAGACTATAAATACTCTCTACCTAGAGAGTTGGAGCTCATAATAAGATTTTTCTTTTCTCTCACTAAAGTTCCCAAACCTCTAACTTTCTCTCTCTAGAATTCCACTTATACGCCCACTTTGTGTTATGGTTTGATGTGTATGTGAAAACCAATATCCTACGAAGCGCGTAGGATAATTAAGAAAGCTCGTTAGAAGATATAGATTTGAAAACATTCTCCCCCTCAATCAATGACTAGTTTTCTGAAAAGATTAAAAGCGCTGAAGTCATTGATTGAGTTTTTCAATTTTTACGAAAACTCTGAAACTGATTGATTTTCAAGCAACTCATTTACCACCAATTTTTGAAAACACCAAATATTTTTCTGAAGAATTATTCGACGGAAAAACATTTGTGTAGGAATGATGAGTGCTTATTCACTCATCATTTTAGGTCAAATCTGAGCTGCAAAACGTCTAAAAACACTCCGAAATGCATCAAAATACTGAAAATATCTCAAAATTGTGTTTTATATGTTTCAGATGCAAAATTATCGAAAACAAATGAAAAACGAACAAAGTTTGCATAATTGGCAGTTTCAGTCCCCTGACTTTCAAAAATTGACAGAAATAGTCCCTGAGCACGTATTTTAAAAAAAAAAAGAAAAGTCACCAAAGGTCCTTTTGAAATCATAAGTTGTCATAATCAGTCCTTTAGTGAAAAATTTCAAAAGTTTGAGAAATTACAGTTTTGATCCCTGGATTTTTAAAATTGTCAAGTTTAGTCCTTGGAATTTCACAATTGGCAAAAATGGTCCTCAACTTATTTGAGATTCACAAGTATGGACCTTGGATTACATTTTCAGAATTTCATGAATGGTCCTTGGATTTTCAGTTTTGGCAACATTGGTCCCTAGAATGTTTAAATGGACTCATATCTAATCCTAAGTCCAAAATACCACTTAGGCCCAAAACACAAACAAACCCCCCACTACCCTGTCCAAGTCAATCCCAACCCAATACCCGGTCAACCTATTCTACCCGGGTCAACTGATAACAAACCCAACACCCCCTGTCTTCCCCATTCTTTCCCGCCCAAACCATTACCCTGCTCCCAAGAACCCTAGATTCCCTCTCTCTTTCTCTGCTTCCCAAACACTCAACCCCCTCTTTTACCCAACTTCACCATACCCCAAACTCACCTTATCCCTCTTTACCCAAGTTTACCCAAATCCCAACCCCACTACCCAACCTTTCCCCCTCCTCTCAGCTCCAGGTCACCAATCCCAGCTTCATAAGACCTCAATGGATGGCTGAGATTAACCTCATTTGGTACCTACTAAATCAAAGGCTTGGATTGAGTTAAAGAAGCACAAAGGATTGGTTTTTGCTTGACTGCTCACACAAAACAAGCACAAGACACTTGAAGAAATGAAGACCCCAAGACTTAGTATAAATAGGATTGTAGCCAAAGTTATAAGGCAACCCCTAGTTTTTAGAAAAAATTTTAGCTTTAATGTTTTTTTTTTAATATCCTGTTGTAATGTTTTTTCAGTCAATGAAAAGTTTCCTTTTTTAAGTTTCATATCTCTAAATGTTATGTTAGTGTTTAATCCCATTTGAAAGTTGTTAAGGTTTTGAGTTCAAAGATCAAGGTATTAGGGGTAAAACAGTTTGCAAAAGAAAAAAAAAATAAGTAAAGGGGTGTTTGTTTGAGTTAAGAGAATGGTAAAATACCTGCTTGTACCCATTTGATTTCTAAAGTCAAGGTTTTTTTTTAGTCTAAATCAGTTTTAGAAGCAGGTAGTTAAGTATTAAGATTTGCAAAAGATTTTGGTCACAAAAATAAAAAGAGTTTCTCACTGTTATTTGAGCTGCTGTTCATGTGCAATTTTATAGCTTATTGGGTACTCAAATCTTGTAAATGTGGTTTTTCCTTAATCTTCATAAGCTCAACTTAGTTCTTGTCCAATTTATGTGCATCTCGGATCTTTTTAGCTCAGTTTAAAGTGATTTCCAAAACTGTCCATTTGCATTTTTTTTGTTTTTCTCAGCAAACAGGTCCCAAAAGTCCACTGTGTACAGCTTATTTATAAGCTGTACAGTGTAAAATTGGCCTCCCAATCTGTTTTTTGTGAATCTCCACTAGCCTAACTATGTTTTTGCAATTTTTACTTTGCTTGGAAGCTCACCAATCAGCTTTGAATAAGCTCAAAACAAAAGCCACAGTGGGCTGATGCACCCTGCAATTATGCAGCCACAGGTCATTTTTCTTGTTGTCTCAGTTAGCTTATTGGGTGATACAGTAAGCTTGTTTTAGTAGCATAAAGTAGAACTTTAGGATTTAGCTTATTAGGTGTCCTATAGTGCTTATTAGAAATCTCTTAGTGCTTATTTCTTCTTACTATTTTAGTTTAGGACTCCCCTTAGTGTAGCTCCTTTTGCCAGCTGCTTTTCCCCCACTTTTTTCTGTTTGCTTTTTATTTTTCTTACAGCTTATGTTAGATTTTGAGGTTGAGTATTTGCTTATTTATGATCTTACTGCTTTCCATAGCTTATTGAGCATACTTTTTAGCTTAACTGTCCAAAAGGGGTGTTTGGTTTTCCAAAATCTGTAGCATATCTCAAGCTAAAAAAAAGTGTTTGGTTGTATTTTCTTGCTTACTGTTGGACTAATCTGATTCAAACAGCTTATTGACAAGTATTTAGAAGCCAAGTTTTCACAAAAAGTATGTCTTTCAACTGAGTCCTTATATTGCAAAAAGAAAAATCTAAAAAAAATAAGTTTGCAAAAAAGTGAAGAAGCCCAGATTCGAACCTGGGTCTCCTCACTCAGAAACCAAAGCCTCAACACACACACTCCCAACCAACGCGCCCTTGGGACTTGTCTTGTTTTATTTTACACAAACAAACCTTTTACCCCTTTAAAGCAGTTTGTATTTTAAGCTCTTTTGAGCTTATTTCCAGCTTATTTTCTAAAGCAACACCCAAGTTTTTAATCTTTCTTAGAATCAGTGTATAGCAAAGTACTTTTAGTGAATTTTTCGGATTTTTTAAAAATAGTTTAGTATTTTTAATCATTTAATTAGTGTTTAATAGATTTTAATTCGTAGTAATTAATTTAAAAGTCGAAAAAATATTCCGCTTTTTCTTAAAATTATTTTTAGTCAAATAGAACGTAGGAAAATTGATTTCACACCCGTAGCCCTTAAATTGCAAAAATTTTACGTTTATGGCTCGGGTTGTTTCCCGGTTTTTACGTTTTTACGTTTTTGCACCCTAGGACTTAGTGTAGCTTCGTTTTATCGTTCTTTAGGCTTAGTAATAGTTTATTTTTAGTTTATTAGGGTTCCCTTGCCTTAATTACCTTCCCGTTAATTAATTTGTAGAATTCGTAAATCAAATCCAAATCATTAAAAACCAATTCAAGTTCTAATCACGAAACTCAACGAATCCTTCCATTCACACCTCGTTGGGACACGACCCGGGGAAATCACTTTCCCGGTATCACTTTTATCACACCCGTGAGGTTTGGCACGTTGACCTTTTTCCTAAAGGGTTAATTTGTCGAATTTTACGGTTAATTTGATATATTGATATTGTGTTTGTTTTTCACCACTCACTTCACAACGAATCAAATTTTGGCGCCGCTGCCGGGGAGGTGTGTTGCGACAATATCGTGAAGTTTTTGCGATTAGTGACTTGAAGAACCTTCCTCGTGAAGTTATTGTTTTTATAAAAATACAAAAATACAAAAATATATTTCTTTTCTTTGTATATATATGTAAAAGATTAAAAATACAAAAAGATTTTCCTTGTTGTTTTAAATAAATAGAAGACACAATCAATATAACATTCTTAACTGAGGTGTTATCATTATAAGTTCCCGAACCAAAGATTTAAAACTTGCCTTTGTGTCGCTCGTGTTTTGGTTTATTTCTATCGGTTTAACAAACTGTGTGAGGGGTATAAGGACGGCCTGACATTAAATTGCGGCTGAAAAGAGACGGGTTTTTAATAAGCTTCGCGCTGACCTACAAAGTCTCTCCGCTCCTTTGTGCGTTTTACTTATAGAAGTGATCATTTCACGTGGGATTATTGGTTTAAGTTCACTGTTGTTTTGCCTCGGTCTTGTTTTAATTGAAAGTGTTGTTTTTGGAAGTGCATGCGCACTCGCTCGCAAGCTCGTAGACGTAACCGTAACCAAGCAAACGTACCCGAGATACGTACCGTCGAACAAATCACAATGACACATAACCTAGGGAACGGACCTCAAGTCCAACAACCTGGGCCACAAAATCAAGCTCCCGATCTCCGAACGATGGAGGAGCTTTGCCAACCCACGATGGATGGACGGGGCGGTCCAATTGCCCCGGTCAAGATCGAGGCCACGGATTTTGGACTTAAGCATCACATGATTCAACAAGTCTAAAGTTTTTGCCAATTTCACGGATCACCGGGTGATGATGCCAACAAGCATCTCGACAAATTTCTCACTGTCACCCAAAGTATGAAGCAAAATGGGGTCACCGATGACGCCCTTCGCTTATACCTCTTTCCATATTCCTTGACGCTTCATGCCACTGCATGGTTTGATCGTCTTCCCAAGAACTCAATCCATAGTTTCGACGAAATGGTCTCCAAATTCTTGGCGAAATATTTTCCACCGTCGATGGTGACGAAACTACGGAATGAAATCAGTAATTTTCGGCAGCATCCCGATGAGTCCTTATTTGAGGCATGGGAACGCTATAAGCTTTCGATTGATCGATGTCCGAACCACAATATGTTGCTTGTCACCCAAATAGATACATTCTATAACGGGTTAACATTGAGACATCGTGACACGATAAATGCTGCTGCCGGTGGTACCTTTATGAAAAGGTGACCCGAAGAGTGCTATGATCTCATTGAAAACATGACTGCCCACCACAATTATTGGGATTCCTCAGCCGAGAGGAGTGAGTCAAGGAGATCTACCACCCTTCCATCTTCGGAATACACGACTCTAACCAAAAAGATTGAAGAAATATCCACTGCCGTACTTAAAATGAGTCAAAATAATAACAATCAACAAGTGAATGTCGTAAACAAGAGTTGTGAAACTTGTGGTGGTCCACACCCTTATTTTGAGTGTCCAGCCTCCGGTGGCTTCACTCAAGAGAGCGTTTATGCCGCTTCTGGTTCCTACAATACGGGAGGTAATTCCTACCAACCGCAAGGGGACCGAAACCTTCTCAGCTATCGTTCTAACAATTATCTTGGACCACCCGGGTTTAATCAAAATCAGAACAATCAAAATGTGCAAAATAGAAATAATCAGTTCAATCAAAATCAGAGTCAGAATCGGAATTTTCAAAATCAAAATCAAGGTTTTCAAAATCAAGGAAATTTCAATCAAAACCGATTCCAAGCTCCTCAACAAAATGTTCATGCCCAACCTCCTCAAGCTTCCATTGACATTGCTAATTACATCAAAAGCAATGAAGCTAATATGGTGTCCATGCAAAATCAAATTACCACTTTGAAGAATGATTTCACTTCCGAGCTTAGAGCTACTAGCAACAAAATTGATCAATCTCATAGCAAGATTGAAAGCATGATTGCTAGTCTCATGAGTCAAAAGAATCAAGCTTCAACTTCGGGTGCTCTTCCGAGTAATACCATTCCCAACCCAAAAGGTGAATTGAATGCTATTGCCACCCGAAGTGGTAAATCTTATGAGGGACCCTCGATGCCTAATCCTTCTCCGGTGAGGGATGTGGAACGAGAAACCGAGGTATTAAATGACAAGGTGAATAACTCAAGCCCACGAAGTACCGCACAAGTCCAACCTCCGGTGGTCTTACCTCCAATTCCGGAACCCGTTGTTCCGATGACCATTCCTAAGCCTTCACTTCCTTATCCTTCAAGGCTTAATGACCAAAAGCTCCGTGATAAAACTAGTCAACAAATGGAGAAGCTTATCCAAATCTTTCAAGATTTGCACTTCGAGATTAGTTTCGCGGACGCTCTTCTTCTAATGCCAAAGTTCGGTCCAACAATCAAAAATTTGTTGAATAACAAAGAAAAGATTTCCGAAATGGCTAAAACTTCTTTGAACGAAAATTGTTCGGCGGTTATCCTTAAAAAGCTTCCCGAAAAGTTAGGAGACCCCGGAAAATTTCTCATCCCATGTGATTTTCAAGGCATAGTTCAATGCTCCGCTTTGGCCGATCTTGGCGCTAGCATTAACTTGATGCCACACTCCATGTGGAAAAAGCTTTCATTACCTCCGCTTACACCTACATGTATGATCCTCGAGCTTGCGGACCGTACAAGCTCTCGTCCGCTAGGTATAGCCGAGGATGTATTTGTGAAAGTAGGCAAGTTTCATTTCCCCGCCGACTTTGTTGTTGTCGAATTTGATGCCGATCCCCGAGTACCCCTCATCCTTGGGAGGTGCTTCTTAAAAACGGGTCGGGCATTGATCGACGTTGATGAAGGGGAAATTACTTTGAGAGTAAACAAGGAAGCCGTTACCTTCAATCTCAATCAAGTTACGAAATACTCCCCCAATTATGGAGACAATTCCGTCAACAAAATTGATGTCCTTGACATTGTGTCGGAGGAGTACTCTCAAGAAATTCTTGGATTCTCGAGTGGCAATCCCACTTCGGTTGATCCCATCGTTGCTCTCTCTTCCCCTCCCCTCACTCCGTTTGAGGGAAGTGACTTTATTTTGGAAGAGATCGAAGCGTACTTGGCTAGTGATTCTGTTCCATGGGAAATTGATCACGCTCCCATCGACATTGAGGGAGATATACTTCTCATCGAGAAGATGCTCAATGAAGATCCTTCATCACTCCCTCCTCAAGAACTTCATAAAGAGGAAATCAAAACGATTGAAAAATCTAATGATCCTCCCAAGGTCGAACTTAAGGACTTACCACCTCATCTCGAGTATGCATTTTTGGAGGATGACAATAAATCTTCCGTCATCATTGCTAAAGACTTGAGTGAGGATGAAAAAGCCGCTCTCATAAAGGTTTTGAAGTCACACAAGCGAGCCATCGCTTGGAACCTTTCCGACATCAAGGGTATTGACCCGAGATTTTGTACGCACAAAATTCACATGGAAGATGACTTCAAACCGGCGGTTCAACACCAAAGAAGGGTGAATCCTAAAATTCATGAGGTTATCAAAGCGGAAGTCATAAAAATTCTCGATGCCGGATTGATTTACCCTATCTCGGATAGTCCTTGGGTTAGCCCCGTTTATTGTGTGCCCAAAAAAGGTGGCATTACCGTTGTTGAAAATGATGAAAACGAGTTGATTCCTACTCGATTGGTTATGGGATGGCGTGTTTGCATTGACTATCGAAAGTTAAATGAAGCCACCCGTAAAGACCACTTTCCATTACCCTTCATGGACCAAATGCTTGAGAGATTAGCGGGAAACGAATACTATTGTTTTCTCGATGGTTTCTCGGGTTACTTCCAAATTCCCATTGACCCACAAGATCAAGAAAAGACCACATTCACGTGTCCTTATGGAACATTTGCTTACCGACGCATGCCTTTTGGCTTGTGTAATGCTCCCGGTACGTTCCAAAGGTGTATGATGGCCATTTTCCATGACATGATCGAAAAGACTATGGAAGTCTTTATGGATGATTTTTCGGTCTTTGGGGATTCTTTTCAAACATGTCTCTCCCATTTGGATAAGATGCTTGAACGTTGTGAAAACACGAATCTTAGTCTAAATTGGGAGAAATGTCACTTTATGGTTAAGGAAGGAATTGTCCTTGGCCATAAGATTTCTAAGAGCGGGATTGAGGTTGACAAGGCTAAAGTCGATGTCATTTCAAAATTACCTCCTCCCACAACCGTCAAAGGAGTTAGAAGTTTCCTTGGTCATGCCGGATTTTATCGTCGTTTCATTCAAGATTTTTTGAAGATATCCCGGCCTATGACCCGACTTCTTGAGAAAGACACTCCTTTCATCTTCTCTAATGAGTGCGTTGAAGCTTTTCAAATTCTTAAGAAGAAGCTCACGGAAGCACCAATTCTAGTTGCCCCCGATTGGGAATTACCATTTGAGCTTATGTGCGATGCAAGTGATTTCGCCATAGGTGCCGTTTTGGGGCAACGAAAATCAAAACATTTCCAGCCTATACATTATGCTAGCAAAACTTTGACCGAAGCTCAAGCACATTACACTACGACGGAGAAAGAATTACTAGCCGTGGTGTATGCTTTCGAGAAGTTTCGGCCATACTTGATCTTGTCAAAAAGCATAGTGTATACGGATCACTCGGCTCTCAAATATCTCTTTGCTAAGCAAGATGCAAAGCCGAGATTGCTCCGATGGGTTCTCCTCCTACAAGAATTTGATATCATCATCCGTGATAAAAAAGGAGCGGAGAACCTAGCAGCTGATCATCTCTCTCGTCTTGAAAATCCACATCAAGGTGTGCTCGAGAAAAAGGAAATAAACGAAACGTTTCCTCTCGAGACTCTTAATGTGGTATCTCATCATGAAAATTCGAGTACCCCATGGTTTGCCGACTTTGCAAACTATCATGCGGGTAACTTTGTTTTGAAAGGGATGTCGTCCCAACAAAAGAACAATTTCTTCAAAGATGTTAAGCATTATTTCTGGGACGACCCCTATTTGTTTAAGGTTTGTGCGGATCAAGTCATCCGACGGTGTGTTCACGGCCAAGAAGCCGATGAAATTCTCAAGGCTTGTCATAATGGACCCACGGGGGGACATCATGGCCCTAACTACACCGCTAAAAAGGTGTTTGATTCCGGTTTCTATTGGCCCACGATTTACAAAGATGCCCATGACCTCGTCAAATCTTGCGACTCTTGCCAACGTCATAGCAACATCTCTAAAAGAGATGAAATGCCTCAAAATGCCATTCAAGTGTGCGAGATCTTTGACGTATGGGGCATCGATTTTATGGGTCCGTTCCCGTCTTCTCGAGGGAACAAGTATATACTCGTGGCGGTCGATTACTTGTCTAAATGGGTGGAAGTGAAAGCGCTCCCTACCAACGACGCCCGAGTAGTTGTGAAGTTTCTAAAGTCTCTCTTTACCCGTTTCGGAACTCCCCGTGCCATCATTAGTGATCGCGGTACGCACTTTTGCAACGACCAATTCGCAAAAGTCATGCTTAAGTACAGTGTCACTCACCGTCTTTCTACCGCGTATCACCCACAAACTAGTGGGCAAGTGGAAGTTTCGAATCGTGGTTTGAAAAGAATCTTGGAGAGGACCGTAGGTGAAAACCGTGCCTCTTGGTCGGACAAACTTGAAGATGCACTTTGGGCCTTCCGTACCGCTTTCAAAACACCCATCGGGTGTACTCCTTACAAGCTTGTGTATGGAAAGGCGTGTCATCTCCCGATCGAGCTCGAGCACAAAGCCTATTGGGCCTTGAAGCATACCAATTTTGACCTTAAGTCTGCGGGTGATCACCGGAAAGTTCAACTCAATGAATTAAATGAACTCCATGATCAAGCCTACAAGAACTCGTTGATTTATAAGGAAAAGACAAAGAAGATCCATGACTCAAAGATTAAGAACCGCGTTTTCAACGTTGGTGACCGAGTCCTTCTTTTCAATTCTAGATTGAAAATCTTCTCGGGGAAACTTAAGACCCGTTGGACCAGTCCATTCACCATTGCCAAAGTTTTTCCATATGGCACCGTCGAGTTATCTCAAACTGACGGACCAAACTTCAAGGTGAATGGACATAGATTGAAACATTATTTTGGAGGGGACATACCATCCATAGTTGTCCCGGATCTACAAACTTTCCCCATGAACAAATGAATGCGGGGATCGAGTCAAGCTAGCGACTCGGGAATCAAAAACAGTAGCACACTATATGGGTTTTCACCCGTATTTCTGACTTCTTTCTACTTTCTACCACCCTAGTGTGGGGGAGTTGCCCCCCGCTAGTGTATAAAGGTTTTCTGGAAAAAAAAAAAAAAAAAAAAAAAAAAAAAAAAAAAAAAAAAAAAAAATTCCAAATAATGGCCGTAGTATTTCCCTTTTACGTTCTCAGTTTCGGCATAATAGCCGGTACTTTGAATATTGAGGGCAATATTCATTTCTAGTGTGGGGGGGAATTCTCACGAATTTTATCATGTAAATATACCACCCAATTCCCCCATTTTTGGCCAAATTTTTTTTTTGGAGTAAGTGTTTTGCACTTACTCAGATTACGGTTATCAGTCCGCCATGTCTAATAAACAAAAGGATTGGCTAATCCAGGAGCAAACAGCTCTTGGTAAAGATTTATCAAATCCGTTGACGGCTTGCAATTTGCCCAAAATTGTATGGTGTTCAGCTCACCATATCTTTAATTAGTGAAGAGTTGGCTAGCCCGCAAGTTTATGGCTTGTGGTAAAGGCAGTTGGAAAACCATAATTAGTAATCAGCTCACCAAAGATAATATTGATAATTTATCTAAGAGTTGGCTAGTCCAGAAGCAAACGGCTTCTGGTAAAGACAAATCAAAACCGTTGAAAGCTGGTGGTTTGCTCAAAATCATATGGTTATCAGTGTACCATAGTTCTTACTTGAACTGAAACATTTGACTACTCCAGAAGTAATGGCTTTTGGTAAAGAGATTCAAATCCATTAAGTTTTCTCAAAAGATTGCTAGGGACTAGCAATGTTTTAGTGTGGGGGATTTGATGAGTGCTTATTCACTCATCATTTTAGGTCAAATCTGAGCTGCAAAACGTCTAAAAACACTCTGAAATGCATCAAAATACTGAAAATATCTCAAAATTGTGTTTTATATGTTTCAGATGCAAAATTATCGAAAACAAAATGAAAAACGAACAAAGTTTGCATAATTGGCAGTTTCAGTCCCCCGACTTTCAAAAATTAACAGAAATAGTCCCTGAGCACGTATTTTAAAAAAAAAAAGAAAAGTCACCAAAGGTCCTTTTGAAATCATAAGTTGTCATAATCAGTCCTTTGGTGAAAAATTTCAAAAGTTTGAGAAATTACAGTTTTGATCCCTGGATTTTTAAAATTGTCAAGTTTAGTCCTTGGAATTTCACAATTGGCAAAAATGGTCCTCAACTTATTTGAGATTCACAAGTATGGACCTTGGATTACATTTTCAGAATTTCATGAATGGTCCCTGGATTTTCAGTTTTGGCAACATTGGTCCCTAGAATGTTTAAATGGACTCATATCTAATCCTAAGTCCAAAATACCACTTAGGCCCAAAACACAAACAAACCCACTACCCTGTCCAAGTCAATCCCAACCCAATACCCGGTCAACCTATTCTACCCGGGTCAACTGATAACAAACCCAACACCCCCTGTCTTCCCCATTCTTTCCCGCCCAAACCATTACCCTGCTCCCAAGAACCCTAGATTCCCTCTCTCTTTCTCTGCTTCCCAAACACTCAACCCCTCTTTTACCCAACTTCACCATACCCCAAACTCACCTTATCCCTCTTTACCCAAGTTTACCCAAATCCCAACCCCACTACCCAACCTTTCCCCCTCCTCTCAGCTCCAGGTCACCAATCCCAGCTTCATAAGACCTCAATGGATGGCTGAGATTAAGCTCATTTGGTACCTACTAAATCAAAGGCTTGGATTGAGTTAAAGAAGCACAAAGGATTGGTTTTTGCTTGACTGCTCACACAAAACAAGCACAAGACACTTGAAGAAATGAAGACCCCAAGACTTAGTATAAATAGGATTGTAGCCAAAGTTATAAGGCAACCCCTAGTTTTTAGAAAAAATTTTAGCTTTAATGTTTTTTTTTTTAATATCCTGTTGTAATGTTTTTTCAGTCAATGAAAAGTTTCCTTTTTTAAGTTTCATATCTCTAAATGTTATGTTAGTGTTTAATCCCATTTGAAAGTTGTTAAGGTTTTGAGTTTAAAGATCAAGGTATTAGGGGTAAAACAGTTTGCAAAAGAAAAAAAATCAGTAAAGGGGTGTTTGTTTGAGTTAAGAGAATGGTAAAATACCTGCTTGTACCCATTTGATTTCTAAAGTCAAGGTTTTTTTTTTAGTCTAAATCAGTTTTAGAAGCAGGTAGTTAAGTCTTAAGATTTGCAAAAGATTTTGGTCACAAAAATAAAAAGATTTTCTCACTGTTATTTGAGCTGCTGTTCATGTGCAATTTTATAGCTTATTGGGTACTCAAATCTTGTAAATGTGGTTTTTCCTTAATCTTCATAAGCTCAACTTAGTTCTTGTCCAATTTATGTGCATCTCGGATCTTTTTAGCTCAGTTTAAAGTGATTTCCAAAACTGTCCATTTGCATTTTTTTTGTTTTTCTCAGCAAACAGGTCCCAAAAGTCCACTGTGTACAGCTTATTTATAAGCTGTACAGTGTAAAATTGGCCTCCCAATCTGTTTTTTGTGAATCTCCACTAGCCTAACTATGTTTTTGCAGTTTGTACTTTGCTTGGAAGCTCACCAATCAGCTTTGAATAAGCTCAAAACAAAAGCCACAGTGGGCTGATGCACCCTGCAATTATGCAGCCACAGGTCATTTTTCTTGTTGTCTCAGTTAGCTTATTGGGTGATACAGTAAGCTTGTTTTAGTAGCATAAAGTAGAACTTTAGGATTTAGCTTATTAGGTGTCCTATAGTGCTTATTAGAAATCTCTTAGTGCTTATTTCTTCTTACTATTTTAGTTTAGGACTCCCCTTAGTGTAGCTCCTTTTGCCAACTGCTTTTCCCCCACTTTTTTCTGTTTGCTTTTTATTTTTCTTACAGCTTATGTTAGATTTTGAGGTTGAGTATTTGCTTATTTATGATCTTACTGCTTTCCATAGCTTATTGAGCATACTTTTTAGCTTAACTGTCCAAAAGGGGTGTTTGGTTTTCCAAAATCTGTAGCATATCTCAAGCTAAAAAAAAGTGTTTGGTTGTATTTTCTTGCTTACTGTTGGACTAATCTGATTCAAACAGTTTATTGACAAGTATTTAGAAGCCAAGTTTTCACAAAAAGTATGTCTTTCAACTGAGTCCTTATATTGCAAAAAGAAAAATCTAAAAAAAGTAAGTTTGCAAAAAAGTGAAGGAGCCCAGATTCGAACCTGGGTCTCCTCACTCAGAAACCAAAGCCTCAACACACACACTCCCAACCAACGCGCCCTTGGGACTTGTCTTGTTTTATTTTACACAAACAAACCTTTTACCCCTTTAAAGCAGTTTGTATTTTAAGCTCTTTTGAGCTTATTTCCAGCTTATTTTCTAAAGCAACACCCAAGTTTTTAATCTTTCTTAGAATCAGTGTATAGCAAAGTACTTTTAGTGAATTTTTCGGATTTTTTAAAAATAGTTTAGTATTTTTAATCATTTAATTAGTGTTTAATAGATTTTAATTCGTAGTAATTAATTTAAAAGTCGAAAAAATATTCCGCTTTTTCCTAAAATTATTTTTAGTCAAATAGAACGTAGGAAAATTGATTTCACACCCGTAGCCCTTAAATTGCAAAAATTTTACGTTTATGGCTCGGGTTGTTTCCCGGTTTTTACGTTTTTACGTTTTTGCACCCTAGGACTTAGTGTAGCTTCGTTTTATCGTTCCTTAGGCTTAGTAATAGTTTATTTTTAGTTTATTAGGGTTCCCTTGCCTTAATTACCTTCCCGTTAATTAATTTGTAGAATTCGTAAATCAAATCCAAATCATTAAAAACCAATTCAAGTTCTAATCACGAAACTCAACGAATCCTTCCATTCACACCTCGTTGGGACACGACCCGGGGAAATCACTTTCCCGGTATCACTTTTATCACACCCGTGAGGTTTGGCACGTTGACCTTTTTCCTAAAGGGTTAATTTGTCGAATTTTACGGTTAATTTGATATATTGATATTGTGTTTGTTTTTCACCACTCACTTCACAACGAATCAAGGAACAACAGTCCTTCGACATACTTTCCTCTTTTAGTTTTAGGATAAGTGCACGAAATTTTTGAAAATTGTTTTAGCGCAACACTTTCCTTCCTTGAAGAACGGGTTGCTATCAGAAATAATAGCAAGCCATAGTTTTAAGCACGGGTTACAGTCTTAAATAACTGCAAGCCATCATTTGAAACCCGGGTTACAGTCTGAAATAACTGTAAGCCATAGTTTTTGAGACATGTTTTGAAAAGAATATTTACACCTCCTGCTAGAACTTCATCTATGGTCCCGTGCCATTATTGAATGACATTTCTAAGACCACAGATGTTATCGATACCAGAAGACATGTCATGGGAAAACACTATTTTTGGTATTTTTTAAATTTTCTGATTTTTATGGGACTTTGTTGGTTTTATATTTTTCTATTTTCTTTTTCTTGGTTTTATATTTTTCTATTTTGTTTTTCTTGGTTTTATATTTTTGTATTTGGTTTTTGATAAATATTTACAATGATAGAGTAGATGATATAGTAAAAGAGGATGATGATACGAGTACCGAGATAAGGATATCGAGCAACACGTTGTAGAAGATAGAATTCGTCATCTCTTAAACATTCACCACCAAAGCTTCCGAGGCTTCAAAATAGACGATAGAACATGAGCCTTTGAGAAACAGAGACTTTGGCAGCTTCCCCAAACCAAAAATCCTTTAGCTGAGCAGATTCAAAGCTTTCTTTCAAGCTTCCATTAGCCAGGTGTACAAACAAGCACACCATTATCATCGATCCTGCTGCTCCTTTTAAGAATAATCACCGTGATTTATCGTTCGAGGTTATATCATCCAAGAATAGCAACGTGTCATCCCACTCATAAATTATCTTCTCAAATTTCATAACCACTGAAGTCTGACGCAATCCATTCCAAAAAGGTTTCAAGAAACCACTTCCCCCAAGTAGTTGAACTGATGCAGCCCGTCTCTTAGAATAGAGCTCAAAAGCCCGAATACACAAGTAGATTTCCAAAGAATAAATGATACACCCACCCAATGCACATTTATCTTTCCTAATGATTGTGTATGAAGCTCAAGAACCCGAAGTACTCAAATGCCTCCTCACTTGTGTACCTCTTTTATCTTCAGAAACTTTCTCTTACATCTCTTCCCCCACATAGTTGGAATATGAATACTAAACGCCTTGATGAGTAAAACCTTGAGTTTCTCTGCGGTCATGACATTTGTTTTCCCGGGATATCTTCAATCCCTTAGAAGAATTAAGTTCATCAAGTTTACTCGTCATGAGTCAAACCTTGAGTTTCTCTGCGGTAATAACATTTGTCTTCTCGGGATATCTTCAATTACTTAGAAGTTTTAAGTTCATCAAGTTTACTGGCGTTTAGATTCTTGTCTCCTTCCCCCTTGCTGGTTTTGACACTTCAGAGTCAGCAAATCATTATAAGCCCGTATACAAGAAATTTGTTGAGAAGAACACTTGAACTCTTGTGAGAATCAACTTGTTGAAGACTCTCGTCTCTGACTATTTTTATCAACCCATATGTAGACAATTTAAAGTGACCACTGAAGAAGAAAACCTGATATATACCATACTTGAAACTGAAGTCAACTTCCCCACATTTGTATCTTAAGCTTGCACCTAATGATGGAAGAACGGTGTCGAGAATTTATACTTCAAGAAAATCTCTAAGTACTCACTACCCAAACAAAGTATGAGACATTAACACCTCTTGAGATTATCCACACCGTCATATGCGTGTGACACTGAGTAAAACAAAGTAACTCCTAATAGTGATAGTTAACCAGGTCTTCAACCATCCACCTCGACTGCTGGTAACTAGATAAACCAAGTCTTCAACTTAAATTCTTAAGCCCGACAAAGTTATCAAATAAGAACACGCCTTTGTGAAAGTCAACTTCAATCTCAAATAAGTGATAAATGATTAACTCTGAAGTAATCAACTTGTGTCAAATGTCCAACAAATTACAATAGTCAATATCAACGCCTCGAGAAGTCACTGCTAAAGAATGTGAGCAAGTCTAATTGGGGATTTAATCTGACATATAACTCTCTCCCAATTAGTGCTCTCCCCTAAACCGACAATCTGTTTGATAAATGCCCAGATTAAGAAGAATTCTTTAGATAATCAAATGCAACTCGTCTTTAGTCTTCTAACATGTAGCAGAAAATGTAGAACAGACTGTAGACTCGACCTTCTTCAAGATTGTCCAGTTGGGGAATAAATAGTTAACATCTTCATCGAACCAAAAAAACATCCCAATTAACTTACATCTTGCAAATTCCCTTAACTAAAATCCCTCCCAATCAAACAAGAACAGAAAGATGTTCATTAAGGAAATCAGCAATCAGCCCGCAACGAACACACGAAATGGTAACACCCAGCAAACAATCACATCAAACAAGAACAGAAGGTTGTTCGGAATCATCATGTTGATGTGCACGTGAAGCATTAACCGGAAGCACTTGTCTTTAAACTCATCAGCCCGAGTAAAGATGTCAACCAACGGCTCTTAGAAGAAACTCCATGTAACGATGACCCAATAAGAAGAAGCTCGGTTCTTACATGAGTTAGGAGCCGTTTGACCATTTATTCTCTAATATCAGTCAACCACGCAAAAAATTCACACTTCTTCTCCCCCTCAAGAATTGCATACGGAGATGCCATTCTTGATTAAACAAGTGAAAATCATCCAAATGTAGTCTATTCACACTTCTCCCCCTCAAAATTAGCACGGGATGTCGCCATCGTCATTATAGTTGAGAAAGTGGAATAAGAAAACAATCAACAGTAGCCCGGTTCACTTGATGACTGAAGCGCAAGGAAAAAATATGAGGCATGTTGATGAGAATGGTCATAATAAGAAGATTTCTCTTCTTTAGAAGATAATGCGCACTGAAGCGTACACATTTCTTTTCTTTGGAGTACGAGGCATGAACTGAAGTGTTCATACGTCATAAGAAGATTTCTCTTCTTTTTAAAGATAAAGCGCACTGAAACTTACACTTTTCTTTTCTTTAGACAACGAGGCATGAATTGTTGTGTTCATACGTCATAATCTCTCTTTTCATCATCTCTTGGCAAAACATGTAATCATCCCATTATCATTCAGTAGGCTCTTTGTCATGACATCTGATGGAGAAAACCCAATATGATGAATTTGACCCTGAAGTAAACTACCCCGAACTCGTGACTTAAACTTGCACATATGTAACAAAGAGCGGTGCAGATTTCCATTAGCATCTCTAAGTACTCTCTATGTACTCTATACTCTTCAACCAACCAACCATCAAGTATAAGACGTACATTACCTCCTGAAAATCCACAATTGAATGTGACACTGAGCACTACAACGTAACTCCTTAAAGTGATAGTTATTTTGTGGTGGTATGAGCCGAATTCCCCCAAGTGGTAAAAGAAAAGGTAAAAGACACCCAACAATAACTAGATTTCCAAGTCATCGTTTTTGATAATAAGCTCGAACAAGGATCTTGAAGAATCTTCATCCAACCATCCCCGATACCTTCTGATACTAAGTACACTCGCCGGTGATATTTCACTTCAACCTCAAATAAATAATAGTGAATTATCTCCGTTGTCACATCTTCTGATTAAAAGCTCACATCTAGCCTCCTTTAACGTTAAAAGTGAACTTTGATAATGGTTTCATCCCGACCATGGTTACAAACACAGAACCCCGTAAAACCAAGTAATAACCATACTGCCATGACGAATATCCAAACACACATCCAAATCATGAAGTACACTCGTTTATCTCTTCTTCGAAACAGAAAACGTAGCACCAACATCAAATAAGATCCCGAAATACACTTTCCTTTCTCCAAGATGGTTCCATCAATACGGGATTTTACAATTCTATGGTTTAAACCGAGAAATAGGTTCTTTCGCGGGATTTTACAAAACCAAGAATAAACCGTAAGATAGATCCGGAAATGCACTTTACTATTACCAGGATGTTTCCATTGTCACGGGATTTTACAAGTCTATGATTTAAACCGAGAAATAGTTTCTTTTGCGGGATTTTACAAAATCAAGACAAAACCGTAAACAATGATAGCTTGAATGTGTTGTGACAATATTGGTTTCGGTGAATATCTGTTTTAAGGGAACATGCAGCGGTTCATCAATGGTTCAATATCCAACATCATCAACCATCCAATCAACACTTTAGTAAACACATCATTCACGTAATCTGTCGGCTATTTTAGTGACCACATGCAGAAGTAAACCCAATATACCAAACTTGATCATGAAGTAAAATTCCCCAGATTTGTTACTTAAACTTGTACTAATCCTTGTGAAGAAGAAACAGTGTACCGAATGTACAAAACCACTTGACATTCTCAACTGAGTGAGACACCGAAGTGATAGTTACGTTGTGGGTTAAGCAAGAAAGAATCACAGCCGTAATTAAATAGCCAAGTCTTTATCACACTCTGTAAATGCCCAAACAAGTCATCTTCGCGGAAGGGTAGACAGAAAGAAGACGAAATAAGTGAACTCGCCCAGAAAACTCACTTCAAATCCAAATAAGAAATACCGTATAAACAACCCCCCGCAGTCAACTTTGTACAAACGTGAATTCAAGCCGTGACATACTATCTTTCGTGAAAATGTATACACCAAAGTATCAAACTTCATAACACAGCGAATCTCAACATCATACCAAATCATACCATCGAAGATATTCAATCCAATCCGTATATCTTATCCCAACTCTCGGCACGACCAAACATCAACACATCAAGTAACTCACATGACTCTTACACATTATCAAGCCAAATCCAAATCAATTATCCCCATCATATGAAAATACAGCCGTTATGGCATAAATCTCACACAACAATAATCACATACAGGCCAATTTAACACATGAATTGACTTAATAGAAATGATATGCAACAATATCATGTCCAATCTGAAGCAACAACAGATATATAGTGTAGGACATAGCCACGTTTAATAAGCATACACTCGGCCCAAATTACATTACTCAAACTTTATCCTGTTCAAGCAGTGATCATCAGCCCAATTAACTAAATCCAACGAGGCCCATTGACATCTTTGCCCATGAGAAAAAATAGAACTGCTCCACATCGTTAGAAACCACGAGGCCCATTACAACAGCCATAGAACCCGATCCATATATCCCATCCGGATATAAATCCCATCAAACCCTAAACATTAGCACATTATACACTAACCCTAAACACCTCAAATACACTGCCTCTTTTTATCATCTCTACTCAACTCAAAAGATGCAGCAACAATCAACCTTAAATACCATTAACCAAACCCTAATCTTGCTCGTATAAACAGTCCGCCCCCACCCTCATCATTCTTGTCAAACATATGCTCGCCATAGGGTTGGTTTGAGCGACATCGTCACAGCCACAGGGATGGCTTAGTGTCTCGGAAATGGGATAGCATCAAGATCTTGAATAGGTCTCGGGTAAGACATAATCTGTATGATATTCGTATATGTTTTGAGTTTAAAATGAACCAAAGTCTTGATTTAACAAGTTTGTTAACATCAATTCTTTAAGTTCGAATATAATCAAAATAAAGCTTTTCCTTTTTCTTTTGTTTTTCGGATATCAACAATTAAGAAAAACAAATTTAGATCCATGAGGCACAAGGTCTTTTGTGTATAGATCCTTAGAGATCTATGTGTTTGAACAAACCACACACAAAAGGATCAAAGCTGAGATCATAACATTTTATCTATAAAGATCTGTGATGGAATAATAATGTGTAGAACCTTGAAGGGTTGAGACATGAAAAATCTGAGATCTTGTATTAGAAAGAGTCATTTTTCTTAATGAGTCTTGAGTCTTGATCAATGAAGAGGTATGTTTGAGTATACACGATCTATTAAGATATGTACGATTACTTAAACGAATCTGAGATCCTTGTGTATTTCTGATTTCAAATGTATGTGAGTCAAGATCAGTGATTATATCATTATTAGGGTTTTTTTGGATCTAATAGAGGTCTTGAGAAATATTAACAAAACCTTGATGAAATATGAGATCTTGCTGTTGGAGGTTGAGTCATGGTTTTGTTTGATTGATGATGGTAATTGTGTTGAGTCGTTTGGTGGTTTAAGTCTTTTTGTGGTCGTAGTCTTGGTTCAGTCACTCTTCTTCTTCATTTCTGTCACCAAGTCGCTACTGAGTCATGAGCCAAGTCTCTAGGTCTTGTTCTTTTTCAAAGCAAATCGCTAGCTTAATCAAAACACACAAGTTGCTAACTTGTTAAGTAACAAGTCGCTAGCACTAAGTCGCTAGGTCTTTTTCTTGACATAAGTCGCCACATTTTTTCAGTTAACAAGTCGCTAGCAAAGTTTTTTTTTTTCACAAAGCCAGTTGCTAGCCAAATTTTCCAAACCAAGTCGCTACGACCTTTTTCGAAACCAAGTAGCTACGACTTGTTAAATAACAAGTCGCTAGGTCAAATTTTTGTACCAAGTCGCCATGAGTAAAGACTCAGGCAAGTCGCTACCAAAAAAACACGTCGCTAATGCTTATTTGACTCACAAGTCGCTATTGACTTTCAAAAAAGTCAACGATATCCAAGTCGCTACAGAGAAACAGTGAATCTGGACAAATATGAGGCCAAGTCGCTAGAAAGAATCTCATGCCATTTTCCGACCATCTTCAAACAAACCCAGAAAATTCATATGAAACTGCTTCTTTAGACTGGTTTGACCACGGATACGTTAACCATTTAACCACCGTTTGGACCATAAAAAATCTGACCATATGACCACAAAAAAACCGTTCACGAGATGGTACAAAAACAAGTCACACAGAATTTATGTTACCAAGAAACTTATTTCTGGACTGCAAAGACACAAGAAACAAAGACAGAGTTTGAAACAACATAAAAACTGATTGACTTTTTAGACCAAGATGATATGACATATGCATAAACTGTTAACAAAACATTTTCCAACAAATAAAATAGCACAAAAACAGTTTAACACATCATAAAGAAACCATCTAAAATCGAACAACACAATAATCTGGCTCTGATACCAATTGTAGGATCGTAATATTTATTGTGTTGATGATTCGGGTGGTCTTGGATGATCAAAATACATGTTTGCCATAGTTAGAGAGTTAGTAGAGAGAGAGGGTGTTCTTGCTAGAGGTTTACAAAAAGGGAATATTAGATTGAATGAGAAGCACCACCCCTTCCATGGATGGAAGGGGTATTTATAGATACAAAGCTAACGACCTCCTGACGACCTGTGGATCAGGTATACAGTGGGTAAAGACCCGTCCTTCCTCCACGGTGTTGCACTAAACTATTCTACGCTACTGACTAACTAATTAACTGCTAAATAACGTAAACAACGACAAGTCTACGAGCTAACATATGCTAGACTATAATTGGGGTGACCGACACTTTAACATGGAATTTCCAATTCCTAACACCAAAGCCGAGGACTAAGGGCAGTGCTTACTTCAAAGAGGCCTTACTTTTGGCTCTTAAGGATGAAGCTGGTGGCTCTCTCACAGACAAAGAACAGAGCTTTATGGTAGATGCAGACTCAGATGATGATATGGAGGACTTGCAGGCCAATGCAGCAGTTATGTTGATGGCTAATATGCAGGAGTTACACATGAGTGAAACAGGCCCAGTGTATGACACTGATGGCTTGTCTCAAGTACCCGAACAAACCATATTTATCTCTGATCTAATATCTCCGCCAACATCTGAATCCGACACGGCTCAGAATGTTCAAAATGATTCGTCCACATCTCATTCCGATGATTTTCAACTAGACCCCGTAGTTACATTCGACGATCAAGATGACCTTATGGTTTCCATTGATAATCAAATTGACTCCGTGGCTATACTTGAGGATCTAAATAATGATCATGTTGTGACACACGTTGATCACGCCGAATGTGTGCCTCCTCCAGATGTTGATCTGTGGTTTCAAAACCATCAATCCATAGTGGAACAATGTCATGCATTAAATCAGGACTTAAAACTGAAAAATGCACTGTTAACCAAGGATCTTGAATGTTCACAAAAGCAACTCAACTTTTTCAAAACTCAAGAAAAACGTGAAAAAGGTTTTGAAGCCGCATTTGCTAAATCTCATCAAAACGAAAAATACTTAGAGAGACAGATGCGTGATCTAGCCACTTCGAAGAATGCTTTGTTGTCTGAAATAGAACAACTGAAACATGAACATAAAAAGCAAATTAACGCTCTCACCTTGGAAAATCAAAAAGCTAAGGCTGAGTTGTTAAATTGTCAAAAATAGTTCTCTGCATACAAAAAGCATTCAACGAAACGAATAGATGACCAACTGGAAGAAATTGTCGGCTTACAACAAAAACTTAAAGAGTTTCAAACTGTTGTTTACAAACATGGTGAGTCAGACACAATGATTGAAAAGTTTACTTTAAAACCTAATCCAAATGGATATGGACCCAATCTTGCTGACTACAAACCTAAGCTTTCTTCAAAAGCATTCAAACCAAATCCGAAAGTTTCCAGTGCAGAATATAAAATTGGTGATTCTGTTATGAGTGTTGTTGAATATCATCGTCAAGAGGAATTAGATGCAGAAGATGAGAGTCGATCAAAATTAGAAACTGTTGTCTACAACAAACCTTTTAACTATTCAAAAGCTGTCACTTTTGTCGAAACAAAAGATTCTTCTAACACACCAAGGGTAATCATTAAAACACCTGAGTCTTCTAATGTTAATCCCAAACCAGATTATGCACAAACTTATGGTCCTTTACCTTCCATTAGTGAAGTAAATTCAAAACCTAAAAATAGAAAAATTCTTAGATATTTTGACATTTTCATGGCTGACCTCAAAACTTTACAACATGAGATAGAATATTATTCTGAAATCAAAGTTCAACATTTTCAATCGCCTCTAGCGCGTGAACAAAGAGACATTTTTCAGAAAAATCTTTTACCAAATGTTAAAAATTTGAAAAGTTGTGCATTGTCTTGGGAAAAGGATTTTCATAAGGAACTTGGATTGATGAAAGTCATTTTCGAGAAAACTGAAACATCTATTTCTAATTCTAAATGGAAAAAGAAAATGTTGAGAAAAGATGTTGATCGACTCTTGGAAGACGTCATCTGTACTGATATCCAGAATGTTGTGTTATTTAATTCTTTGCCATATGCATCTGATTCTCTCTGTGATAATTCCGTTGATTATGTGGTAACTGTTGTGAATACTGATACGGTGCTTCAAATCGAGTCTTTAAATGTTGAAAAAGAACGCCTCTTAACCGAGCTTTCAAATGCAAAACATCGTCTTCAATGGTGTCAAAAAGATTGTCATAATCATGAACTTGCTTTACAAACCAAAATCAAACAGTTGCAATCATACACTTTTCATCCAAAAATTGAGCAACTGAAGGTTGAAAACGCGTCTTTGAAAAGTCAAATCTCTAAATATGAACAAGAACTTGTAACAGTTAAAAAGGAATATGGTGTCATATTTGATTTACTTAAAAAGACTCGTGACGAAGCATCAAACGAACTTGATCATTATCTTGCTCACACTAAAGAAGTACTGAATTTTGCTGGAAATATTCGTTCTGAAAATCAAGAATTGTTGCACACTATCTTTAAGTTAAGAGAAATGTTAGGAAAGTATGAACAACTTCCGCCTACCGTGATTAAGAGAATTGCACCAGTAACACTTAGTAATCGTGAACCTAGAATCCCTACTGCCAAATCACAAGTTGCTAACGTGCTTCCCTCTACTGGAACAGGTCTAGTTGCATCTTTTCCAAATGTCCGCACTTCACAGCCTAAGAGCACTACATCGAAGAATAGGAAGTTGCAACCTAAGAAAAGATCACTACGGAATGCTAAAGTAGAAGAACACCGTAGGACAAGAATAAGACTCACGTTGCTTCCACTATAAATATTGCGTCTGGCAAATGTAATAGAAATAGTGATGTAACGAATGCTAAACCGTTAAGTTCTTTTGATATTCAGTCTAACGCATCTTGTGATATTTGTCGTAAAAGTATGAATTCTGATTGTCATGACAAATGTGTTGCTAAAGCTTTAATCTCTCGGTTTCAGAATCTTAAGACTCGGAATACCACAAGGACCACAACTGCTTCTAAGTCTATACTTGGTAAACCGCCGTCTTTAGATTCTAAGGCAAACATTACTGTCCCTATAGCTCCAGTTTCACCTCCTAAGAATGTAGTACCACCTAGTGCATTCACTATGACCAAAGAAAATAGTAGTTATAGATGGTAGAAATGGATATATAACACACTAGGATTTAAGTGGATGCCTAAAGTCATTAATGTGTGTATTTCCACTCTAACTGCTTCGGAGCCATCTAACACTTCGGGTTCCACATCTACTTCTATTCCATCTGTGTCGTCTATGTATATTGCAGGTGAACAGATCATTCTCTGGATTGTTGATAGCAGATGTTCCCGACATATGACAGGCAACCTTAAACTGTTATCAAACTTTATTGCAAAGTTCATTGGCACTGTCAGATTCAGGGAATGATCACTTCGCAGCTATCATGGGCTACGGAGACTATATCAATGGGAACATCGAAATAAGCAGAGTTTATTAGGTGGAAGGCCTCGGTCACAATCTGTTTTTAGTGGGTCAATTTTGTGATGGTGATCTAGAAGTTGCTTTCAGAAAGAAAACTTGTTTCATTCGTGATCTACAGGGAAACGACCTTATGTCCGGCTCGAGGAATTCTAGTCTCTACACTATCTCGATGCAAGACATGGTTGCTTCATCTCCCATCTGCTTACTATCAAAAGCTTCATCTACAAAATCCTGGCTATGGCACCGTCGTCTCTCACATCTAAACTTTCAAACCATCACCAACCTTGCTCGACACAAACTAGTTGAAGGTCTCCCACGATTCAGATATTCAAAAGATCACCTATGCTCAGCTTGTGAACAAGGGAAAAGCACTCGTGCTCATTTTCCTTCAAAAGTAGAACACAGCACTCAGCATGTGCTTCATTTACTTCACATGGATTTGTCTGGCCCGATGCGCGTGCAAACGATTAATGGCAAATGCTACATCTTGGTAATCGTCGATGACTACTCACGATGGACTTGGGTTTATTTCCTTCGAAGTAAAGATCAAGCTCCACAGATGATCATCACCTTTCTCACGAAAATACAAGTTCAGCTCTGAAACACCGTCAGACAAATTCGTACAGACAAAGGAACTGAATTTGTGAACAAAACCCTTCGTGACTTTTATGAGAAAGTGGGAATTGAGCATCAGACATCTATTGCCCGCACACCAGAACAAAACGAAGTTGTTGAAAGACGAAACCGTACGCTGGTAGAAGCTGCAAGAACAATGTTAATCAATGCTAAACTTCCTGATTACTTATGGGCAGAAGCTGTATCGACTGCATGCTATACTCAAAACCGATCAATGATTACTACACGCAGCAACAAAACACCATTTGAGCTTGTCCATAACAGAAAACCGAATCTCAAACACTTTCATGTCTTTGGATCTCTTTGCTATCCAAATAATGATCGTGATGACTTTGGAAAGCTCAAAGCTAAAGCTGACATTGGAGTATTCATTGGATATTGTGATAATTCTAAAGGTTACCGGATCTGGAATCGTCGGACAAAGGAAGTGATGGAAACGATTCATGCTCATTTTGATGAACTCACAGAAATGGCTTCTGAGTATAACAGCTTAGAACCCGGTCACAACTTTTTAAACTTTCCTCAAACCCCATCATCAGCCACAGAAAGCCCCCAGCTTACTCGTCAACAAATGGAAAGGCTATTTGCTCCTCTGTTCAGTGACGACATTGATAAAAGTGCTCCAGGTGTATCCGCTGTTTCCGCTACTCAACCTGATACTACTCTTATACCTGATACATCGGCTACAACAACTACTGTTGAAGATGCACCTACACCAATTGACTCTACCACAACAGTTGAACAAACCGCTTCCAACAATGATGAACCAGCTGATGATATTCTTAACAATGGAGTACCCCCACCTGCGGATTTTGATCCTAATGCGTTCTTTAACCCGTTTGCTAATGTGACTGCTGCACCAGATGTCGCGGAATCATCAACGAGTCATTTGAACCCTCAGAATCTGCACAATGTATACCAACATCAACCCTCCACACATAGATGGAGAAAAGACCATCCTCTGGAAAACATTATTGGCAACCCGAACCAACCAGTCGTTACGAGACAACGTCTTCACTCAGACGGTGAACATTGCATTTATGCACTCATTGTCTGCCAATTTGAACCTAAAAACATTAAAGACGCAATGACAAAAGACAACTGGATTGAATCCATGCAAGAAGAACTCAACCAATTCAAACGTCTTGAAGTATGGGAACTGGTTGAAAGACCAACAGGGGTCTACGTCATTGGTCTCAAATGGATTTGGAAAAACAAATTAGATGCTGAGGGGAATGTTATCCGAAACAAGTCGCGTCTGGTAGCTAAGGGTTATCGTCAGGAAGAGGGAATAGACTTTGAAGAATCTTTTGCTCCGGTTGCTCGTCTTGAGGCTATTCGGATATTTCTCGCGTTCGCGGCTCATATGAATATGACGGTCTATCAGATGGATGTCAAAACTGCGTTTCTAAACGATAACTTGAAGGAAACAGTTTATGTCAGCCAACCAGAAGGATTCGTTGATTCTGAGTTCCCGAACCATGTCTACAAACTGAACAAAGCTCTGTATGGTCTCAAACAAGCTCCTCGGGCATGGTATGATAAGCTATCATCGTTCCTCATTGCCAACAATTTCACCAAAGGTTCGGTTGACCCTACACTCTTTATACAATATCATGGGGCACATATCTTAATTGTTCAAATTTACGTGGATGACATCATTTTTGGGTCTACACATAAAAAGTACTCAATCGCTTTTGCAAAACTAATGAAACAAAATTTTGAAATGTCCATGATGGTTGAACTTACGTTCTTTCTAGGACTGCAAGTTCATCAATCACCCCGTGGTATTTTCTTGAGTCAGTCCAAATATGCCCTTGAATTGTTAAACAAATTTGGAATGAAAACCTGTGATACTTATGCCACACCAATAACTCATACCAAGAAGCTAGACGCTGATTTAAATGGGAAATTAGTGGACCCTACAAAATACCGTAGTATTATCGGGTCTCTAATGTACCTAACAGCTAGCAGACCTGATATTGTCTTTGCCGTTTATCTATGCTCCCGTTATCAGTCGAGACCAACTGAAACCCACCTCTCTGAGGCTAAAAGAATCCTCCGATACATCAAGGGAACCATTAACTTGGGGATCTGGTATCCGAAGGATTCTGGTTTTGAACTAATCGCTTTTTCAGATGCTGATCAGGCAGGATGTTTAGATTCACGGAAAAGTACTTCAGGAGCGCTACAATTTCTTGGTGATAAACTGGTATCTTGGCAATCGAAGAAGCAGGATTGTACATCGCTGTCATCAACCGAAGCAGAATATGTAGCCATGTCAGCGTGCTGTGCTCAAGTCATCTGGATGAGAACACAACTCAAAGACTATGGTTATGTATTTGACAGAATCCCGATGTACTGCGACAATCGGAGTGCCATTGCGATCTCGTGCAACTCAGTTCAGCACTCGAAATCAAAGCACATCGATCTTCGATATCATTTCATCAAGGACCACATGGAACAGGGTACTGTTGAATTATACTTCGTGGGTACTGAATACCAATTGGCAGATCTTCTCACCAAAGCCTTGCCTCCCGCTAGGTTTAATGAGTTGATCCACCGGATTGGTATGCGGTGTTTGACTCAAGAGGAACTGGATGACCTCCTAAAACTGTCTTAAAAACCTGTCAAACACCCAAATCTCTTTTGTACATAAATAATTTTTTTTTTCAAAAACAAAATACAAAAATATAAAACCTGATAAAACAACAAAAATATTCTTCTATCCAATTTTCTTCAAACATGGCAAGTACATCTCTTCCGTCAACACTTAAATCTTTCAAAATTCAGTAATTTTTTCTAATCATGTGTTGATGGGGAGAAATTAAATTCTTAACTGTTTTAAAATATCTGTGTACTTGGATGTTATATTATCCCGGTTGATTCTTTTACTACAGTGGTTAAATTTCTGGTTTACTGACACTCCTCGGACTAAAACTTATAATCTTTCATTATTTCTTAAGTCGAGGGGGAGTGTCGTCAAAGTTATTTCCAAATACTCTTTGTTTGATAACCAAAATGGAAGTTAAAAGGCTTTGGATGAAAAAAGGAAAAAGTGGAGGGACCAAAACTGTCAAAATGTTAAAGTTACTTTTAATAAAAATACCTCCCACCTAATATATTCTTCACATTTATTACTTACACCTAAAACATCCTACGCCTAAGAATCGCTCTTCAAATCCGTGTTTTAGATCATCATTTTGTAAGTGATTTCGTGTTTATAACAAGTTTTTAAGCAATGGTTTTGAATCTTTCAAAAATCCAACGGTTTAATCTTGAGATATTGTCACTTTTGTGTCTTACGCGTAAGCGCAAGAACACCAAATCATGAAAGGGTGTTTATGATTAAAAGGTTTGTGTCAAAACGTTCTTAAAACATCTATGATACTTTTTTAATCATCAAAACGCACCCAGAAACACGAATTGAGTGTATTTGAAAACTAGGGTTTATGCGTGGATTTGGGTTTTTCCATATGAGAACGTTTTTGGTGAAAAAGATTGTTGTATAAGGCTATTATCTGATTATATCCAGGCCCAGATTACACCCAGAAACACAAATAATTCATAAAATGGAAATTAGGGTTTTGTGTTCATACGGTTTGGGTACTTTTGATTCTTAACACTTTTGATGTTAAAACTTGACCAAAACAACTCTATATGCTTCTTAGAACTCCCAGAAACACTATGGTGCAAATCCTATGGTTAGAAATCATACGCGTAATTCTTAAACTCTAGGGTTTTGACCTACGCATATGACTTTCTACGCGTAAATGTTTAACAAGCTTTCATGCCATGATTTGTTTTAAGAATGATTAAATGTGTTAAGATTGATGTTATGATGATTTTATTTCAGGCTTGCAACTCGTATAAATCAGAATCAAGGTCGTTGTTACTCTACGCATAAGGATCACCCTACGCGTAGACAATTATGCGTAAGAGAAATCCTACGTGTAACTATTACGCGTAAGGTTCTACAATGGGACTACGCGTATCCTATGAAGGATATGCGTAAACAGTGAACTCTACGCATAAGGTCTGCTCTTACGAGTAAGCCTTACGCGTAAAGTTTATATACGCCTACGCGTAAGCTCTACGCTTAAGGTCCCCTTTTCCTACACGTAACATTTCTTACGCGTAAGTAAGGATCCTACGCATAAGATTTCGTCTATGCGTATACCACTCCTGTTTACGCGTAACTTTATCATTTCTACGCCTAAGCCTGGATTGACCTTAATTATGAATTGTTACGTGTGCAAACTTGTAAATAAACAAATCATAACGTCACGAAACCAATAATGTCACTAATAAGCTTAAATGGTTAATATGTTGTGTAAAATAAGTGATAACATAAACTTTAAAACTTAAAGTTAACTAACTCACGAAACTTATCACGACATCATTTGACTATTGGACATACAAGTGACTTAGGATTCGTAACAATCATTGACACTGATCATTCAATAATTAGACAATAAAAACCTTCTATTGACTAACATTATGTCTTTCGATATGTTGGTTATTTTAGCTAATGTTATTTCAGATCATGACATGGCTGCTCAAATGAATGTGGATGCACCATATGTTCTCACCATTGCTAATATTTTTCCAAATGGTTATCCGATGAAGATTGTGAAGAATAACCTTCGGGTTGACTTTGACACCCTCACCTGCACTGAATCTTCCTGTTTGATTGCTATGGACATTCTCAAGAATCATCCCTACCAGAACATGCTCTCACACTCTGCAACAGTACCAGAGATCTACATTCAACAGTTCTGGAGTTCAATGAAACAGATCAAAGGTCAAAGTGGAGTGACTGTGACGCTCAATCACAAACAAGTCACCATCACTCAAGCAGACTTAAGGGTTGTACTTCTCATCCCTGACATCGAGTCAAATGGCTTCTATGCCACTCCTACTGAAGAAACAGTGCTGCAATTCTTACTTGATACTGGTTATGATGAAGCTTCAGGAGTTATCTCTAAGCATTCTCACGTGGAGCTTAAGAATATTCCTCAACCGTGGAGAACTCTCTACATCATTATCACCAAATCTGTCTCTGGTCGTGACAGTGGCTATGAGCATCCCAAGCTTATGGAACTGCAAATCTTCTGGTCATTGGTCAACATGAAGCACATCTTACTTGAAGCACTGATATGGGATGACATGATGTCATTTCTCAAAAAGCTTGGCTCAAAGATTCCCTATGTCAGATACACGAAACTGTTGATCCAGAGAGCACTTGGACTTCATCCTGACATCTCCAAGCGGCTCAATGACCCTGATAATCACGACATGTTGACTGAGCCTATTTTATCTGTCAGAATCAAGGAATCATCAACAAAGAAACAAGGTGCTGTGTTACCTGATCACCTTCTGTCCGACGAAATCAAAAAGCTCGAGACATACAAAAGGTATCTGGTAGCAGTAAGAGAAGGTAAAGTTGGTCATCTTGATGAGAAATCTTCTGGCACACCTACACGGAGGACCAGAAGAGGAAGTACAGGAAGTGCTGCAAGCACTCTGAGTCAAAGAAAGTTTCCCAAAAGGAATCCTCCTCGTAAAAGGATTGTTCCTTCTAAAGAAGCTGTTCCTATCCCGATTCCCAAACAAGAACCGCAAAGAAAGCTTGTGGACGAGAGCTCTGAAGAGACAGATACAGATGAAGAGGTTCACTACTCTGTAACCACCGGTAAATTTCACCTCGTATTAAACTAATATAATATTCTAACGAAAGAATACTTATCCATTTTCTACGTCAATTTTTTTTTTAAGAAACGATATCCACTTATTTGATCACAACAACTAGCCAATGTGATGAAACTCACATCTTTAATAAACATAAACATTTTATATGTAAAACTATAAAAGTTTTCAACTTTTATTTACCACTTTACGTTATTACGTTAACATACAATTATTAAACTTTCAAGTTAAACGTTAACTATTTATTTGAGCTTACATGAAACCCTAATTTATTATAACTACGCTTTTTCATAAATGGTAAAGTACAACATTTTATACCTAGAGTACAAGTCATTCAAGCACGGAACCTAGCTATACTTTAATTTCCGTTACAAGCCCTAATAGACAACTCTATGATTTTATGTACATGATATATTTTCAAAATATTAATGTACAAGTCTTTCAAGCATAAGTACAAGTCCTTAATGCATAAAGTTTAATGTTTACATAAAATCACATGATAAACCTCAATGTACCTACCTTAAAGCACATGATACAAACCTATATTGCTCAAGCCCTTAAAATTGACTTTCCTAAATTTTCAAACCTAATGTACAACTCTCCAAGGCTTGTGGTACAAGTATTTTATGCATATATGTTAAATATTTCATTTACCTAAGATAAATATCTAAAGTAAAATTTCAAACCTAACTAAGTATACTACATCTCTACACTCTAGGTACAACTCACTAAAGCCCTAGGTACTACCCCTCAATGCCAACGCCCCTCCCCATTTACCATGGTTAAAAATGAACTAAACTAGTTACCATTAAGTTACCTAGCACTACTTGTAAAAACCTTAGCCACAATTGATTTACTTGCACAAAATATTTACACATCACCATGTTCTCACCCTTGTATGTGTGCTTGGTTGAGCCCCTAACACATCACGCCACCACCTTCACACCACCTCACCATTTTCAGCCTTGGTTAAGAAGGAAACAAGTGTGAGGTGAGGACATGTTACACAACACCCTTCTTACCCTCAAACCATTCAACTTCTTACACCTACCAAGTGGTGACATGAACTAGCTTTCTTCCTCTATATAAAGCAACACAAATTCTTTCTTATTACTTATCACCAATCGACACACACAACACCATCCACACTTATACAAAATTCTGATTTCAAGCTTATGAGGAAGTAAGGAAAGACTAATAGAAGAAGGGATAGAACTTTGCCACAATAGGAGTCACTTGCCTATATTACACTCCACCTCGAGGACTAGCATATTGTAAGTCTCTTAACCTTTCTAAATTTCTTAAACTCTTTTACTTATCACATGAACATAAACATGTTATAAAGAAAGAGTAAAGTTATAAGTTACATTACCTTCTGATGTTAATAAGCAGAAAAACAAGCGCCCATATTATATAAAACGAGACTAGACCTGAGCTATCTAAATTAGACAAGTTAAAAAGGATTTTATAAGGAAAATGTAGCAATTTGAATCACTTAAAACGAGTACACGAGTCAAAAGTTATGGTCTAAAGAAGTTGCTGAAATTCTGTCGAAAACTTTCTGTGACAGAAAGTTAGAACACGCAAAACGAGGCATTTCTGGTCCGTTTCATGAAAAACTTAAAACACGAAAGTTGTCCGGAATGACGTTTTCTTCAAAAACTCAGGAGCACGGGTCTAGAAAACGCATAACGAACCCAGAATTTAATAAAAATCCCAACAGCTGTTATGTATAAGTTACAAAAACAGCCAACACCCCCCTACTTGCGCCCTATTTATTTACATCATGTCGAAGGTATTAAGGCCAACCAAAGTACCGTTGTAAACACCACCTAGGACACTCTAGAACGTCTCCATAACCCGGTTGAAAAGCCTAGTCGTTATGTTAAAAAACAGCCCATCATTTTGGTGAAAAGTCCTAAACACCAAAAAGCTTTTTACAACAAATACGTGGGAAAACATGGGATTTTTGATAAATTTGATTAGGAACTATCTTAGAAACATTAGTAATGGGTAAAACAACATTTCACAAGGTCGCATGCAAAAGAGATAGAGTTTTATGGTTTGAAAACGAAAATTGCAATTTGGCAAGAATAGCCTAAGTAGCCCTTTTCCGTTGTTAATATTTTGCTAATTAAAGGGTTTCAAAGCATGAGATTTACACCTTCTTAAAGGGCTTGCTGTAAAGTTTTTAACGCCTCAATAACGTCTTTAAAAGAACTTATAGTCTATTTTATAATTAACCACAAAGAGGGTGACTCACGGACATTTTCATAAAAAGGCCTTGTGTACACTTTTCAAAAATTGAGTCGTGGGAGTTTTAGGATGATGGGAAATGACTTAAAAAGAGTTAATAAACATATTACAACATCTCTAGGTGACCCCGTAAAGGTTAATGGGTTAAAACTGAAATTTTCATAAAACGCGTCGTGGCCAAGTAGCCATGTTCGTGGACTTGTATATTTCTAATCAAACAGAACTAGGACATGAGACTTATACCATTTAGAAGCGCTTAGAGCAAAGTGTTTGAAGGGTCAAATGCGCTGTAGAAACCCTAGCTGGTCTTGTGTAAAATCTGCCCTCTTTTAGCCCCGTTATCGCCCAAAAACAACAAAAAGCACATAAACCCCCTACTTTGGAAAATCATTGCGACAAAACCGTAAGAGTTTAAGACCTCTAGTTTGAACCATTAGAAAGACCACCGGACAAACTCTTGAAAGAAACAAGAACGTAGTAAAAACCTATTAAGGCCTCGTTTTTATTCACCCGTACTTTTGTCCATTTATGCCAAAAACAAGTGAATTTTCTTATAAAATTTCAAGCATAAAAATTGTAATTTTTGTAAGATAAAGTTTCTTTTGGACTAAAAATGTAATTTCTGTGAAGTTAAAAATATAAGGGCTGATTTTGTCAATAACCCATAGTTGAGGGTTTAAAGTGTCATTTTTGGAAAGTACAAGGGTAAAAACAGTAAATATTCAAAATTGTAAATTATAACATTTTGGAAACATAAGATATTTAACAACTTTGGTTTTGATAAAACTCATTATTAATCATTTAAGTCATAATAATAAGTATGATAAGTATAATAAATTTTTGTAGAGACTTCATGTTATCCATAGAACGTTTCCGTCGCATAAACTTGAATACAAATACTAAATACATGATATACTAACTCAGGTCGAGAGTTGGAGCAGTTTGTTCATATTATCTAATTTGTTTTCTATCCAGAATACAATAACACCGAGGTGAGTTCATAGTCCCACTTTTACATAATTGTTTTCAAAACTTGTGGGGAGATACATGCTACAAAAACCGAACACAAGTATTTTTCTGTATGCTATCCTGATTGATATTGCCTAAGTTACCTACTATTGCCACTAAAAGTCCCTCATATCATGAACCATTAATCACTTGCGAGTGAACGCGAATATCGTGAATAGATCTATTGGCAGTTGACGCCCCATTTGTGTTAGCCGGATAGGTAACCAAATGCACGTTATTTGAGAATACTAGGAGAATGGCAAACTCCTACTGGAGGGCATTGTTGCTCACATCATCATTATGATGTTTGTAACTCACGTCATTATTATGACGTCGTACTGTTAAGGTTTGCGTGTCATGAGACTTAGGGCAATATACTGTACTGCAATATTACTGATTTTACTACTGCTTATCTTGTGTTCAACTGATTATTATACAAACACTATGGATTCACTCAACCTTTGTGTTGACTTTTTAGCATGTTTATCTCAGGTTCATAAGTTACGAGGATGGCATGGAAGGGCACGGATACTCAAGAAGGCTATATTATCATTCGATAACTTATTTAATAAACTGTAAAACCACTGGGACCTCATTTTGTAAACTCTGATATTTTTATAAATCGAATGATAAATCTTTTAAAACGACTCAAATAGGGTTCGTTTTCTGTTGTTATAACTGTTGAGCCATGAAGTAACACCCAGCTTGAATTCCGCTGCGTATCACGAAATTGGGGGTGTTACACTGTAACTGCAATCGAAGCACCTCCTTCAGTACTGAAACCTCCAAGTCCACCAGCAGATAAAAGCAATGGGAAGACTCCAGTGCTTGTGCCTTATGATGAAAGCTCAAGCTCAGAAGAAGAGCAACTGGATACATCGTACAGGAAGAACTTTAAGTTCATTAGGCT
The DNA here is from genome assembly GCA_019973895.1 of Chrysanthemum seticuspe. NCBI lineage: Eukaryota > Viridiplantae > Streptophyta > Magnoliopsida > Asterales > Asteraceae > Chrysanthemum > Chrysanthemum seticuspe. The sequence goes on from BPTQ01000004.1 coordinate 82,330,300, forward strand.
CCAACACGTGGCGAAAGAATTTGCTAAAGATCAAATGGGTGGCCCCGGAGGGTCAAGTGGTGCTATTCACTCTAAACCAAATCCTGGTGCGGTTAATCAACCCGATTAGGGATCTGGTGCCACCACTCTTGTGCAACAACAAAAATCCGTGGAGGATACTATTGAATACGAGTTTGAAAAACCAGAACAAGAAAAGTCTGAGAAAGAAAAAGCTGATAATGAGGATGCAGCTCATAACAAAGCAGATGAAGAGGCACGGACTCAGAATGAAGAAAAGGCTAAGTCTGGAGATGAAGAACAAACCGATTATAATAACCTTCTTTTAGACAGTCCTGCTCATTCCAAGGAGGAAACGTCTGCACCTCCTAAGGACCCTGAGTCTCCTCATGTCTCCTCCTCATCAGATTCATCATCTCATTCTTCACCACCACCGTCATCTAAAAGATCAACCAAATCAACATCCAAATCAGTGAAGAAGCCACCTCGATCTTGGATTTCTCATACTCATAAAAGAATTGTGAATGTTGTCAAACAAATCAGAAAGAAAGACGTGCTCAACAAGAAGTTGAATTTCTTTGCTGATCACATACATCATCTGTATGACGAGAATGAAAAGATGAAAGGAGAAAGGAAGTTTATCCAGGAATTCATGAGAAGTCATCGTCAAGAGGAACTGAACGAAATGATCGAAGGATACACTCACAAGTTCCTTTAGGATATCGTTCCTAAAGTCCAAAAGGAACTGGAGAAGACAGCAAGAGATCATACTGACAAGTTTCTTCTCGACACTGTTCCCGGCCTGACTAGAGAAGTATTTTCCAAACAACTCACTCCTAACATCGTCGCATTGGTTAAACATATAATGAACAAAGAAGCTGATCTTTCTGAATCTAAGTTACTCGCTAAACTGGTGATGCAAATGTCAAAGCGATATGGAACATTTACTTCGGATGAAGCTAAATTTTTTGAAGGTCTACTTGCCTTTCAACTCAGATCAACATGCAAGGAGTCAGCCGATCAACCCAAACGGCCAAGAGATGACGATGATACGGACAAGAACTCTGCACTTAAACGTCAGAAGCAGTCTGGTGAATCTTCGTCTATGCAACCTCCTCCTCAACGGACACCTGCTCGACAAAGGTCGCCTCCTCATTCTTCTACTAATAAACCTCAAGACGATTCCGAGTTACCACCCCTGACTCAGAAAACCGGTGATCACTTTGAGTATACGGGTGGTGACGATGAAGAGGTCCTTGAGCCCCTACAACAACCCTCCTCTCCCAAACAAGTACAGAAACCAGAATCATCATCTAGGCCTTCGAAAAAGAAAAAGAAGACGCTTCAGACTGACGTCGTATCATGGCTAGATGACGATAAAACAGAGGAATTTGAATGGTTTTCTACACTTGTCAACAACACTCCCTACCCTGAAGAAGGTCAAGAATTGGTAGACGGTAATACATTGGAGCATGCAAAGATATTGCAAGAGAAATTCCGTGTGAAGAAGATGACGAAATCCGAGTTGAAGCGAATCAAGAATGAAGCATTCCAACTTCTGAAAGACAGCTCGAAAAGTGCCATCGAGGTTGAATATCACCTTGACAACATTGCTCGAGCCATGTCTGACAACATGGATTGGCTCAACCCAGAAGCAAACATCGACTTCACTAAATGGGACAATCCTCCGCATTACACCGACTGCTCTAGACCTCTACTTACAATTGGCCAACCAGATCAGCCTAGGATCCCATTCAGACATTTCTTCAACAAAGACTTGGAATTTCTTCAACACGGTGGCAATGGTTCAAGTAAATACGCTACATCTTTGACACTTCCATTCCCAGCAGCCATATACTCTAACTGTATAGCCATCGAGGAAAGAGCTAACCACATGTTCGTCGACAAAGTGGTAGAGTATGACCAAGATGCAATGTATGGGATTCACCATTGGCCGGAACGTCGAAGAATCTACTACAGAAGCTGCCTCGTTCAGAAGTCTCAACATGAAGTGTTCAGTACTAAGAGTATCGTTGCCATCCAACATGTTAGTCTTTTGTCCAAATGGGACTACACTTTTCTCAAGAAGATTGTGGTCAAAAGGCAAGACGAAAGGGATTATGCTTTCTCTGAAGCTGACTTTGAGAATTTGAATATCAACGATATTGAAGACATGTACCTTGCCAAAGTACAGGGTCGCATGAGACAATTTCCAACTGAAGTACAACGTAAATTCATCAAGTCATTGCTCATCTTCATCAGACTCATAGTCATCAAAGAACGTGTTGCAGATCTCCAGCTTGCAGTTGAATCATATCAGAAACGTGTCAACTTCACTCCACCACAGCTTGATCTTCCAGACATCAACTAGCTTTCACAATATACGCTCATCAGCAAACCTTTCGGCGTCGTTTACCGCAGTGAACTTCAGAGAAATTGCTTAATGGCGTGTAGAGATCTTCACAAGTTTGGGGATCACACTTTGAAGATGGTTAGGACGGATTGGCTTATCGATTGAAGGATATACATCAGAAGATTGGGTCTCTTAAGCGATGCAACTCTCAGGATCGAAGGGATGAGGAGGATCATCACGCAGATTGATGAACGGTTGTTTCGAAGGGATCAGTTCAGAACATTGGAAAGCTTTGTTGGCGGTCGACCCAGGATTAACATCACTGGCTATCAACGCCCTGATCGCACTCCTGGAAAGATTGCTGGACTATCTGAATCAACTGGTAACCCTTGATTTGTTTCTTCTATAATTTTGGATGTATGATTATAAATGTCTATGGCTTGTGCACACATTACAGTGTACAACCCGTACTTGTCAAGAAAGGACCCTGTGGTACGCTTCAATGCTACAATCCTTATAAAAGGAGCGAAAGCTTCTTACTTTTGAGTAAAACCTATCAAACCTTTCATTATTCAAGGTTTTGCTCAAAAGAACAAGTACTTCCCCTTATGATTTTTCAAAACCTCAACCGTTTATATCACTTGTTGAGGGGGAGTATTTGTCTAAAAACTTTGTTCAAATAAATGTTCTTTGTGTCACTCTTCCCACAACACTCAAAATGGTCATATTTATTCTCAACTGTTCAAAAAAAACATTTTATATGCCATTTTTGAGGGGGAGAAAATATGTGATAAGAAATATGTTGTGTTTTTGCTAAATGAATCGTCATGCTAAACAGACTTAACCAACGAATTGACAGTACTTAACTGTTAGTAACTCGAAAAGACTTGTCCTGGACGGGTAATAATTTCAAGCTAGTTCGCTAGTGATGTAAACGTGTCTCGCGAAGGACTTGTCCGAGTAGAATGTACCTTTCGAGAAACTCTTGGTAGACATGAACTCTGACGGGTTTGACAACCTTTCTAGGTTTGTCTACACCTTCAAGGTAGTTATTAGAGCTAGTTGTCACCTAAAAGCTGACAATGTATCTCTTTAACTATGCAATGTAACCGTGTCTCGCGGGGAATTGTCTATCTTGAGTTGATCGATTCAAAAAATGCGCGCTCCTTCCTCACCGTGCAAATTTCCGTTACTACTCTTAAGCACGTGTGGAGGGGGAGTATTTATGCAAAATCTTATCTTCGCAGTGGTTCAAAACGTTTTCAGTTACAAACACTGTGAGAGATTTTTCATGTTAATGGTTTTATGGCAACATAGGTTAGTTATGGAGTTATAAGGTGACTAAGGTTAGGAATAACCGTCCTATGATCCGCCAGAGCCGGATGGATCTACCCAAGGACACTACCAATAGTTAGAAGTTAGAAGTCCTTAAGTATGATTATAAAAAGGAGTAAATGAGAATCGAAGAAAGAAGGAGTTGAAGAATCAAAAAGAAATGCAAAGTAAAGGGTGAAAATAAATAGCCCTCCAGATTATTCAACTTAGGGCAGACACCGGGTTCAATTCATATGCTACTGGTTGTCATTTGATGACACCGGTATTTAAGATTAAAAGTCGTCATGGACCCAGTGACGCATGCACTAAACCTTCTTAGCCACTCAAGTTTCTCTCAACAGAAGCTTGTTTCATTCTCACAGGGAACCCTACATATCCTATTGGCTTTCTCTTAGAGATTGCTGATATTGAAGAAGGAGACCCTCAGCCTAGTCTCCGCTCAGGAAAACCAAAACGCACTATTGAGTCTAGAGCCACGAGATTCATCAAAAGGTCTCTTAGGTACACTTGACATTTAATCACTTGTTATTCACCAATAAGAATACAGTGGTTCAGCGGTTCATATCGAGTCCTACACAGATCTTAGCAATCTGTCAAGAACATTTATGTGAGGTTCACAATTGTGATCCTCAGTGATTGAATGGAAACTCCTGCCAGGGTCAACATCAAACAGCCCTGACAGCAGGTCACTTCGGTAACTCCCTGTGGATTACGTGGAGTGTGTCTCAAACGATCTACAGTTGTGAGGTGATGCTTCGGTGTACCTCAGCGACTCATCTGAACTGTAGGTGTACTTCGGTACATCGCGTTATCTCACTTTTGGGACTCCAGTTCAGGAACGGCCTTTGTAAGAATTAGAGACGTGTTTTCACACTATGCTGTTAACACCCTCTATATTCGAACTTATAAGTGCCGGAAACCGCTTATTACTAACCGTTTTATGTTTTCTTCTTATGGAAGCTCTGGAGCGGACTGATCGTGAAGATTCTTCTCATGCTCATGCCAACATCATCACTAATGGAAGTTCTATCTCTAAAGCAACACAACAGTCAGAATGATTCTTCGTCTAATCAATGAATCTACAAAGTTAAAGACTTAAATAACTTCATCAGTACTGAATTCCAACGTCAAAGAGCGTGTGAACATGTTGAAGAATGACGTGGAGACACTGGAGCAGCGAAGCTGACCTGAGGCAGACTTGATGCAGACAACAACATACTATCACTTTCACAACAAAGAACAAAGAACAAAGTTAATGATGACGTCAAAGCTGAACCGTTCAAAGAAGACAATTTCTCTACACTGGGGAGATTGTTCGAATCAAGACAATTCTTCTCAACAAGAAAGAAGAATGTCAGAAGACGTCAAAGCTACTATTACATCTACGCCTTCACTGTTTATAGTTTTTCATCACTAACACTTAGGGGGAGATTGTTGGAATCACTCCTAAACCTTAATCAAGTGTTAGTGATTCATTTGTAATAGTTAGCTTAATTAGGCCTTTATGTTTGTTATTTGCCTTAAGCTTATGTAGAAGGCCCATGAGCTTAGACCCATGTCCATTAAGGAAAGGATGGGAACTAGGAGTGTTGCCCTAGCTTCCCTCCTATAAATACCTTGTATTAACCTTCATTTGAAGGTTGGTTGTTCATTTTATTCATTCGCTCATTCTCTTTGCATAACCGGTTTTATTATACGTGAGTGTGTGTGTGTTTAAGTGTTCATCTGCCTCTCTTCTCCTCTCTATCTCTTTCTAGTAAGCTTGTGTTGTAAAACTAGTGACCTAACACCTTATCAAATATCCCTACACTTGGTATTTGCTTGTCCTCAAGCAAATGTGCTTTTAGCCAATTAATTTATAAGTTATGGGTCATGAAGCATTGGTTTAAAACAGTCCACAACACATATAAGCCCCGTAAAAGTCATAACAAGCACGGAAATTACATACTAGCACCTCACATGGGGTGTTTGGATACTCACATCTCTCTCGGGTGTATATGAAATATAACAAGTTGGAAATGGAAGATAAACACTCATTAACCGATCCTAGTACATAGATTACCAAAGGCTTGAGAATAGATCAAACCTCCATCGCTTTGGCGTAAGCACCTAGGAAATACTATCAAAGAGGTCTTTAAAGGGTTGTAATGTTAGGCTTATGGTAGGGAAACAAAGGGTTTGGTGAGATAGGCTATTTAGTGGTGGCAAGTCAAAAATCTTTATGTTACAAGCATACGAAGAATGGCGTTGCTAAGCCAAGACTCGACACTCTAAACTCTAGATAACTGAAACAAACAAACATAAATTTAAAGGATAGATGTAGGATGGTAGCCCGTATGTTTTTATTTTTCTCTTTTTCTGTTTTTTTCGATTTTTTTTTCATATCATTTTACTCTACCATCCTCTACGGTAACAACAAAATGATAGGGATTTATAGGCACATCCCTACACTTGAGTATTTATTACTCTAACACTAATTTGACCCGAATTGAAAAGATCAAAACACTTGGGGTATGTTATTACTCAAATAAGGGAATTTAACATTCCCTTCCAATCATTTCAAAAACTTTAACTTTTTTCCCATGAGTCCCAATCGTCCCAAAACTGTGTACAAAAGATATGACTCGACTTAGTAACTCATGCAAGCAACTAGATAATTGAACTAAGGGTTTTGGGTGATAACAATAATGCACTAAAAGTGAGTGCATACATGGTAGGCTAAGGCGATTTGGGTGTATATTTGGGGGTGGGGTGTAAACAATGCTCTTCATTGATATTTCAGAAAAACCGAAACATCACAAGAACCACGAAAAGGATAGGCTCTGAGGGGTTAACTAGGGGTATCGTGTACTAAAGATGAGTACAACGCAAAGGGTGTGGGGGAATTACTCAACCGATGTGGAAGAAGTAATTATATTACGGGTATCAAACAAGGGTTATCCTAGTGCCTCTTATCATTTAGTTATTCCTAACTACACAAGTGTAGTCTTACTAGCGATCTCGGAATGCATCACAAAACAAGTTCTAGAATCTATTATACTATCGGTTCACACTCGAAAAATTAAAGATGAATGCTTTTAATTCCTACTAATCTAAGGGCGATCCTCACATTTTGGGTGGAATTTAGGTGGTAAAGGGTTTTTGTGCTAGTCATGCAACTTCCTATCCGTGAGACACTTTTGTTAAGACTAATGGCCTACTCCTATATGTCATGAAAAATTTTAAATTTGGTGCCAAAATTACCCTAACCGACATTTTCTCATGGTTTATTACACAAATACAATTGGACAAAGCAAATAATCAAGGATAAGCATAGTTTCAAAGTTCCCGTTTTATTTTCCCTACCTACACTTAAACTGAACATTGTCCCCAATGTTCCCCGAAAGTATCAAAGTTATGATAATGGAAGGTAATGAAAAACGAAAGAAACTAGTACTCCCCTGATTAGCCCGGTAGGATCCGTGTGTGAAGTAGTGGTTAAATCCTTTCCAAGAAAAATGTATGTGTGAAAAGCTCTTTCCAATCTTTTGTTTCTTCTTCTTGATAAATAAAACTTGCACATTCGAAGAAAACAAACGAAACCTTCGCGTAAAATCGGTGGTAATAATATATATAAGACTCTACTAAACTAAGATATAATGCTTGTGGAATGGATGTTTACAGAATTTCTGGAAAATTAAGACCTGGAAAATTCCTAGAAATTTATAAGTAGCTCAGAAAATGAGAAAAAAGTAATCTGTTGTTTTTACTCCTTCCTGACGCCGTCAGGTTGCGATCCTGACGCCGTCAGGTTATCCTGACAAAAACTGGTCTGCGATTTTCTGGAAAAAATTATGAAAAATTTACATCTTTAGAATCTGGAAACATTTCTGCAAAACATCCATTATGACTCGATACAAGCATTTGACTCGAACAAACACACATATATATATATATATATATATATATATATATATATATATATATATATATATATATATATATATATATATCTTTTAATGAATTGTTATTCTCATGTTTACTTTTCTTTTGAAAACGTGTGTAATCCTCCCTACACTTATCCTTTATGTAAAATACCTTTATATGCAATTAAGACGAGGTTAAAAACAAAATAAAGCATTTTTACAAATTCAAACATGAGAATAAACAATTAATAAAGGATATATGACACTAACAAGCAAACAATTAAGCATGGGTTGCCTCCCACGAAGCGCTTTTCTTTATTTAAGAGTCTTGTAGCTAGACTCGTACTTGTGCCCTTACGTGACTTCATTACCGCCATCTTCTTTCTCATGACGGTCTCTATTGGGGGATTCCATGTTGTAGAAGTGCCCTATGATGCACCTCTCTAAGAGTTCGTCCTCTCCCCACTCGGTCCTATATTTTGGTCCTAGGTTCAAGCAATCCTTATAGAATCAGAAAATCTTAGCCATAACATAACTTACTCCTTTTTCTTTATCCTCCTCGTTCCTATAATAGACCGATAGTGTAAGTTCCTTTTCATCATTAGAGAGTGATGAAAACTTCTCAATCTTAAACGGCATTTGGTAAGCTATGTTATCGGTCTCATCTTTGAATCGCACTATTCCTAACGAGGGGTTATAGGTCATCCCGGTGCTTTCTATGAAAGGTTTTCCTAGAATAACGTGGGACAAGCTAGGATCTATGGCCGTACTAATATCATTCACAATTATGAACTCCGTAGGAAACGTGAAACTACCTACATAAACGGGCAATCCCTTAACTCTACCAAGAAAATTGCAACTAACACTAGGATCATCGGGGTCTTGCCTAGTTGGAATAGGCTTCTTCACTACCCAATTGTAGTAGGTGCTAGTCATTATGTTGATTGGGGATTTGCGATCAATGTAGGCCTTTGCCACGAAAAGGTGTCCTATGCAACATGGTATGTTAAGATTCCAAGGGTTCCCAAACTTGATTCTAGGGCTTTTCCTAACATACATGTGACGGAGGTCACGCACTAAGTGAGGGTGGCGAGATAGCTCTTCTTCCATAGGAAACTCATTGAAATAGTCATTGTCTACTTCATCTACTTCCTCGGTTGTTTCATTATTCTCAAGTTTATGGTCCTCTTCGTTATTTGTTCCATTGGGTTTTACTAAGGTGATGGTATTGACGAATTGGACGTGTTTAGCTAACTTACTTGGGTCCTTAATCTCTACACCGGAAGGCCCGGGAGTTGAGATAGCATTAACCTTCCTATCACTATTGGTCATGGCTTTTAAAAGGTTATCTATCTTCCTATCCATTTCGGCTTGTTGTTGGTTAAAGCGGTCCGAGAGCTTAGCTATTTGGGCTTCTTGGGATGCAACTAGGTTTTGCAACATCCCTTCGATGTTTTGTTGGTTAGGACCGTGAGGTGGGGGCCATGAAAAATCATTGGAAGTGAATTCTTTGGTTTGTCCCCAATAGAAGTCGGGCTTGCCCTTCCATGCTTCTCGGGTTTCATTGAAATTCCTAGGTCCGGGTATTGTAGGGAATCTTCCTCCTGTTCCATTAATACGCGAGGATGCGTAGTCAACGGAAGCATGTTTGGGGGATCGGGTGCAAGTGTGCGTGTTATGAGGATCACAAAACGACTCACACGAGGAAGAAACTTTGTTCACATGGCGTGAAGACTTAGGATTTTCGTAGGAACTCATTAGGAATTTAACTTGATCTTCAAGCTCGATCATCCTACGGTCGGAAGATTGTGAGTCAATGGGAGGCAAGGAGATTGCCTTAACGGTTTTGGGCAACTCACGGGGGTCATTCCAACTTTCGTTGTCATAGAGAGCAAGGTCCTCTATTATACCCCATGATTCTTCCGCGGTGAGATCACTAAGTTTTCCACCGGCCGCTTGGTCAATGGATCGCTTGGTGGGGAAGTTGACATGATCATAAAAGATTTGGACTTGGAGCCAAAGATCAATGCTGTGATGAGGGACTTTATGAAGTAAGTCCTTGAATCGAGTCCATGCTTCGTAGAGAGATTCACCTTGACGTTGTTGGAACATCAAGATGTCATTCCTAAGTTTAGTGGTTCTCCCCGGTGGGAAAAATTGAGCAAGGAAGCGAGAAGTGAGATCATCCCAACTTGAGATGGAGCCGGCGGGAAGTCGCTCAAGCCAATTACTAGCTTGGTCCCGTAGAGAGAATTGGAAGAGACGCAGGCGCGTTGTCTCCCGAGTAGTAGCATCAAGGTCGATGGAATCGACAACTTTAAGGAAATCCCTTAGATGCTGATTTGGATCTTCGGAACGAAGTCCATGGAATGCACATCCGTTTTGCACCAACCGGATGGTGTCGGATCGCAGGGCCGTAGTTTGGGCTTGGTCGGGAAGCTCAATGGCGTTCCTATAGCCTAAGTGGTTTGGTCTCGAGTATTCACCAAGAGTACGGGCTCTTGGCGGGTCATTTGGTGGTGGGTTGATGAATGGTGGTTGGTTATCACCTTCCATGATGAAAAGTGATGGGTTTACGAACAAAGGTCATGAAGAAGGGGGATAGACTAAGAGAAAGCTAAAAATGAGAAAAAATTTACTTGATAGGAATCAAGCAAAGAAACCTAAACGAGGTGGACTAATAACTAGCTATTCTATTCCCCGGCAGCGGCGCCAAAAACTTGATAACGCTACATGCGTCGTTAGGGGTCAAAGGAACTTCCTTTTCTTCGATCAAGTTTTATAACAGCCTAGGCAGTGAACCTAATCGTTGTAGTGTGGTATTAGGCTAAGCCACGGGTATTGATATCGTTCTCTAGGGGAATAGGAATGCTAGTGAGAAGTTACTACGCAAAGGTTGGGGTTGAGGAAGATTATTTTTTTATCTTTTTATGTTTTTTTAGGAAATGGAAAGGTACGAATATCGAGGTTTGGATTTGGGGGTTGGTATTTCTACCGATTACTCTACTTATCTAATTATCTAATTAACTAAGGTCAGGGTAGTCTATGTCTAATTATTGTTTGCTCGTATGATAGTTTAAAGATGTGTTCACTTAGGTTTTATTACTCCTTAATTATTTCCTATTGATGGTTGAATTGTCACGTCCTTATTCCTAATCGCGTTGTGTGTCTAAAGTCGTAGGATATGCGTTTATCCCTAACTCTTTGAACTTACCAAAGGGTCTCGTCTACAAAACCCTCTAGGGATTATAAACTCTAACTCTAAGGCCTCTTCGGATGGTTTAGCCTACAACCGCTCTAAGTGCTATAGCCTAAGGTTCACAAAGATTAATCAAGCATTAATTACACAACGAATGACCTATCGCATTACTAGATCATTAAAAATTAAGATAAGAGACAACCAATCAATATTCAATAATTAAGTTTCATATTTCCTAAGCTAACACACAAGTAAATTAGCCGGACATGGAGAACATGCAAGCATACACACAAATAATCAAAGACATAATTGAATTAATGAAGTAAAACACTTATCTTGATGTAAGTTAGGGTTTGGAACCCTAAAATACTGTACAAGACAGCCTTGGTTCGGTTTAGATTTTTACTCCAAAAGACTACACACTAAAACTGAAAAATTCGGATTCTATATATAAGATTACAAGTGCGACGGCGTCACCTTATGTTTTGTGACGCCGTCGGGTCGCCGTCATTAGGGTTTCGTCTTGGCCACGTTAGTCTTGCGACGGCGTCACCTTATGCTCGTGACGCCGTCCTCTTCAGCTTCTGACGCCGTCTGGATCAAATCTAGGCCGTCTGAGTTGCGACGGCCTAATCTTTTAAAGCCTGACACCGTCACTTGAAAATAAGAAATTTGGCTTCTGGGCCGTCACAAAATGCTCCGACGGCGTCACAGTTAAGCAGTGACGCCGTCACCTCGTATTTCAGCAGCTTGAGTGTCTCGATTCTTGACTTTGGCCATTTTCTTCGTATATCCACGCCTTTTCGTCCAAATAAGTGCCATTACAGCAATTTGCCTTCAAGAGACCTAAAAAGTGAAAAGGAATGATATTAAGTAATAACGGATACAAAAGTGATCAAATAAGGGCTTAAACGACCCTTCAAAAAGGTACATTATAAAACCTTATCAGATACCATTCGTGGTGCTTCCTTTATATACTATTCCGTAGTTTCAATAAACGATTTTGAAGGCTGCAAGTACAATTATTAAATCTTAGTGAATAGTCAAAGATGAGTTGGTTTCAACAATTTTGTTAAGTAACTTGCTCAACTCACATGGTTCTTCCACCCAACACCCACACATAATTACCCATTCTGACACTTACCCTTTTAACCTATTAGCCAACCTGCCCAATCAGCTCATATTCCATTGCTTTGTAAAATCAACAAAAGATTAACAACTTACAGATGTTTTCTTATTATCAAGCAAAGTTCACATTGCAAAAATCATGTCAAATAACTTTGGCAAACACTAACAGGTAAGCTGCAAAAATTGTTGTAGCAGGTAAGCTGATAAAATCATGTTATTTGATAAAATAACATATACTGATATTTGCAACAACAACAATTATTTGTAACAGGTTTGCCCATTTGCTCATATGATAAAATCATGTTATTTGATAAACAAAGCTGAAAAAATAATTCTTTGTAGCAAGTTTAATGTAACAATAACATATACTGATATACAAAGGCTAATGTAACTTATTTTGCGGAATTTACAGCAGTCCCCATATCTTTGTAACAGGTTTGCCCATTTTTGCAGCTGAAGTTTAGATAAATAGAGTAAATTGTTTACGTAACCACCTGTAGTAGTTTTCATACATAAGAACCATAACATTTTATACTATTAGAGTTTGAAATACATAAAATGCAAAATGTAAAACATGTTAAGATATTAAATCAGTACATACATTAGGATTAAGCTTTATGTCCTTGGATATATCCGTCACATCAGCATCCTTCAATCCAGACTTGATCACAACCAATTTTCTCATCTTCCAACTCAAACTACACAAAAGATAAAAATTATTTCAAACCTATTTAAAGTAGCATAACTCAACCTACTATTATAACATCTTGATTCAAATGTGTATTCCCTTTTAAAATTATTTAAAGGTTATAATAGGTATAAACCAAACCGTAACCAACATACATGCATCCAATTACTCTAAAGCTATATAAAGTGAGTCTACCATCTCCTAACAGCAATCTTAACCACACCTTCTTACATGAGCCATCCCACCAAATAAACCAAAATACACATGAATAAGGACTAAGGAGGAGTTTAGCTAAGCTTAACAGAAAATCTTATGGCTTTAGCGAATAGCCTACTCCAACTTGTTTTACGCTAAAGCTCATTATTTTACTTGAATAGCAAACAGTGAGTACCATAAACTTGATCAAAAGGAGCTGCAGTACGTCCCAAAATAAACGTGCACAATTTGTAATTGATTGGTTTTTATGCTTTTTGTTCTCTGTTTTGGAATTGGTTGTTTTGTGATTGTGTGTCTAAGCAGTCGTGGGCAATGTTTTAAAAAACTGTTTTTTTATCGACATGGTTTAGTCGCCGGTTCACCGGGTCACCGGTTGAACCGCCGGGTTGAACCGGTTCTATACATATATATACTTTTTCGTATATTTAATAATTAGTATTGCATGATTTAATAATTTATCCGTTTTTATTCAAACATTCGATTAAACCGATGAAAAAAATTGAGACTATACCAATAATTTTTGCTTTTTAAGTCTACATCTATAAAAATATAGCCAAAATTTTCAAGGTGATTGTAAATTATAAAATAGTTTATAATAAAACTATATTAATTGGTGATTCTAAGATCAAATATAACTATAATTTATTATTTTACAAAATTTTAACAAACATTAGTTATAAACATTTTAACTTTTCAATTAAACTTAGAAAAGTTAATGAAAAAAATCATTTTGTTAATTTTTTTTATAAAAAGTAATGACCCGGTCGGGTTTATCAAACCGGGTCAACCCGGGTCAACAAAAAACCGGCGGTTCAATCCGGTTCTCAACCATGCAAAAACCCGGTCCTATCCGGCCCGGTCTCCGAGCCTGTTCCCGGTTCAACCGGTTGAACCGGCCGGGTCAACCCGGGTTTTAAAACATTGGTCGTGGGAGCCAGGATTAAAAACGATGGGATCCACAATTTTTCTTAAACCGTAATATGTGAATTAATAGGTACGTGTTCTATTATAACTGAAAGGATTTTGAGATTTCATATTACGTATTGGAATTATCATATATACTATAGAGCAAGACATGCTCTCTTCACAAGCCATTTGTCCAAAGCTGACTTGCCAAACATTAATTGCTAACTTTCGCAAGTTAGCAAAAACAGTCCCTTAGGTTCAAGTGGCGCTGCGAAATAAGTCATGCATCATTAATTGCTATCTATAGCAATCTGGCAAAAATAGTCCCTAAGGTGTAAGCGACGTTGCAAGGTAAGTCCTGTAGATTAAATGCTAAGTTTCACAAGTTGGCTAAAACAGTCCCTGAGGTTCAAGTAGAGCTGCAAAATAAGTCCTGCATCATAAATTGCTATCTATAGCAATCTGGCAAAAACAGTCCCTAAGGTGTAAGCAACGTTGCAAAGTAAGTCCTGTAGAATTAATTGCTAACTATAGCAACCTGGCAAAATTAGTCCCTAAGATTTAAGTGTCGCTACAAAGTAAGTTCTTTGAATCCAATCCCGCTGCATCGCGCGGGTTTCCACACTCGTTACTAACTAAACAATGAAATTTATATTACTTAACTTATCCATAAATATACGTTAAAGTCACTTCAATTAACACTGAAATTATAGAACAATATCAGTAGTAACTTGTCTATTAACACAGATAGAAAATACAAAACATAATTTCATAGATATTCCGTAAGGCGAACTCGTATCTTCAAAATAACCCGAAGTGGACCTTTCACAGCATCTGGTGGGGATGGGGATGGGAACCGGTAGAGAGCCCGTGTCAAAGGTCACCACGTGCGGGTAAATGCTGATGTTGACTTTCTGTCAAGAATTAGCTGTGAATATGTCACACGTTGAAAATATACCACCTCCAGAACTTTCTATTTAAGACTTCTTTGTCTTCTACATTATTTAACTACCATACCTACCTCTAACCTTTCACTAAAATCAGCTTTAGATTGGTGTTATATATACCTTTCAGATTACCCTCTAACTAGATTTAAAGAACCTAATAGACAACGGTGTAGAACAATTCATTTTCAGTTACTTGGGTTTTTAACAGGTTTAGGAAAACTGAAATCGATTGAATAAAGTGACTTTGTGATTCTTGAACGTCTTACCCTATTTTATGTAATTGACTAGCTCCTAGCTAGTCTTTTAATTCCATCAACCATTAAAAAAAATAGATACTAGTATAAATTTGTACAAGTGTACGTGCAACATGGACACTATATGTATAAATCTTACGGAGTATATATTTTTTTAATTCTTTTTAAATAAATAAAAAAAACAGTTTAAAAGGTCACAACGAGACTTGCTGTCTTAAGCTTCGGGACTGAACTTTTGTTGCAACTATTGTTTGCTTTCAGGCAAAAATAAACTTTTGAACAAAACTTGCAAGAAACAAGCACGCAAAGAAATAGTCACATAACATATTTAAAAGCAAGAGAATGATGGTTGGTCACCTAACTGAACTTATAATCTATAGTAGATTTTTACTACAACCATCTAATACCCAAAAATATGAAAGTGCAATTACATTGTTGCTGAAAAGATTGTCATTTCGGGGCATTTTAACGCAGAAGGCCATCTCTTATCGTTGCTAATGTATACTCCGGATATTGGTTTTATTTATGACGTCGAATGCAAAATGTGGGTATTGAATAGTAGAGGTGAATTGATAGATGCTTTTTGGTCTTTACTTTTAACGAGTGTGGAAACCCGCGCGATGTAACGGGATTGCTTTTGTTTGCCAAATTGATATAAAGGACTTACTTTGCAGCGATACTTAAACCTTAGGGACTATTTTTGCCAACTTGGACTTACTTTGCAACGACACCTAAACCTCAGGGACTATTTTTGCCAACTTGCGAAAGTTGGCAATTAATGTTGTGACACTTGTCAAGTAAAGAACGCATGTCCTGCTCTTTAGTTATATATAATAATATCTTCTATCACCACTAGGGCATCAAAATGAGTGAGGTCATTGTCGCCAACCACCAAGTTAATTCTTAAAGCAAGGGGTATTATGAGTTACCAACTTCTTTTCATTTGGGTCTCACGTATACCACATCACCTTCACATCACTCCAACACACTCACTTAAAAATACCCCCTAATTACAACTTACTCACTTCTCTTCATTTGAGCCCCACCCACCATAATTTTATTTCTTTTCCATATTTTCCAAATACAATTAAATTCATTTCATTGAATTAAAATAAAAATACAACTACAATACGAAAAATAAAAAAAACATACGAAAAAAAAACATACGGAAAATAAAAACCATACGAAACTTAAATAATACAACTTTATTTGTAGTATTTAGCTACCAACTCGTCTCGTTTCTTCTTAAAGATCGATCTTTTTGGCTTCGACAAATTTTCAATATCGTGCATGAGAAACTCCATTTCTCGGCACTCTTGCTTCGACTTTTCTCTCGCAATCCTCGCCTCGTACACTTCTCGCGCATCGTCAACTTTACGTTTATACTCTTGAGCTAAAGCTTCCGCAATAGCATCCGATTGACTCCCCCCGGTGCTCGTTGACGACTCCACTGATCTAGATTTTTTTGCCGGACGAGGCTTGCCGGCGGGACGAGCTCTAGGATCAGGGCCGAATAATTCGACGATAGTATATTCATTGATCCCATTTGGGATATTCTCTCAAAACCTTCCATGCCGAAACCATACTAAACTGTTTCCCTGTCCCATTTTTGAAAGAAAATATTGCATTCTCAATGTGATCAACATTATTTTCCCCGGATCTACGCTGCAAATGCTTGTAAAAACCATTAAAATTTTGGCAATCACCGTTTATCCGAGTCCATTTTCCCGTGCACATACTTTTTGTACGATAAGGCTCTGGACTACGAGCCTTGAAGTCCTCCCAAATCTGAGTCCAAAACTCATCGTTTAGTCGGTCATTACCGATAGCGGCGTTTTGGGATACCTCGACCCAACACTCGGCTAATATTTTTTCCTCCTGGCTTGACCAACGAATGGTGGTTCGACCCTCTTCTTCGTCCTCATCCTCGTCGTCCGCGTCCAAGTTCACAACGGCCTTCTTTTTTTTCTTTGTCGCTTTGGCCGGTTTCTTTCCTTGACGACGTTCTTCACGTGTTTCGGTTGGTGGTGGTTGAGGTACTTTGAATTGTGATTCAAAGTAATGTTTTTGTGACGGATAGAATTGCCTTGGTGGTTGTTGTGACGGATAGAATTGCGTTGGTGGTTGTTGTGACGGATAAAATTGCGGTTGTGATGGTTGTGACGGAAAAAATTGCGGTTGTGATGGTTGTGATGGATAGAATTGCGTTGGTGATTGTCTTGGATATTGAAAAGCTTGAAATCCGACTTGCGAAGAAGTGTTTGAGCTTTGAGACGATGGGGTAGACGGGTTTGACGAAGACGAGTTAAAGAGATTCGTAAACGACATCTCGTTGGGATCTTGGGACATTTTTGGTTGTGGATTAAGATGATGAAGATAATATATTTTTGGATGTGAATGAGAAGTGTGAATGTTTTTATAAAAAATGGGTATTATTTATAGAGTAAAGGGGGTAATATTTGGTTTGAAAAAGAAAAGAAATGAAAAAAAGGACCGTTTGATAAAAAACGGTAATATCAAACGGTTTGATTTTGAAATTGTTTTGTCTTATTCGTTTCGTTGTAACGGCGAATGGGCTAGTGGCGAGAGCCAATGGTGTCGTGGCGAAGGGTGAAACAAAGTGGCGAAGAGCCACGTCTGAATCGGCGAGAATCGAAACCTTCCACACCCCTTGCTCTTATAAGATTTCTTTCTTTGAAAGTTGTCTCTGAGTGTGAACTTTTCCTATTCAGGAACATAATTGTTACATAATGCATATTGTGTTGGAATTAATCTTACTATGATGAAACGAATCACAAGTAATATATGAATATACTTTCTATTTATTGATACTTGCAAATTTCGTTTATACAACTTACAAATATTCGACCCCTATTTATATACATCGAAAGGTCACCGTGAAACAATGTGTCGTAACACTAAATGGTGCCTATCCCCTAATAACAGACTCCAACTGACAATAACCGACTCTAACTACCTATAACCGCTATTCGGTTATAAACTTTCTAACTTGACACTTTTGGTCCTACATACTAAATATACTTTCTAATTTGACACATTTTAACCCAAAGTTTAGGTTAACAATCAACATATTGATCTCCATGACACTAAGGATTCATATAGATTTTCTATGACAAAGTAATGGTTGTCGGGTCGGTACGACATTGTCCTCAAGTACCTAAAACTCAAATAGAAACTATTTTATAAAATAAATGATCAAATATGTACAAATTTACAGGCTAAATGACCTCTTAAAAACGTACAAAATTACACCTCATCAAGTCAAAAGAACAATTGTTCATCTCAAAAGTTTTCAAGAAACCAAGTGCTCAAACAACAGTTTCTAAACTAGTTTTAATTAACTCAAAAATGTCTTGTAAATGGAAAAGATGTAACACCCCAACCCGACAAGGGTAGAAGTATCACATTCTGGTGTCATATCAGAACATACAGATAAAATCCTTACAAACGAAAACCTTAAAATGAAGTATGAAATCATATAAACAATCGACTAACAAGGAAGATTACAAATCCAAAATGTCTAAAATAAAAATGAAATGTCAAAACAATAGCCCGACAACATAAATCCAAATAATAAGGTAACTAGGGTTGGTCCACTCAAATAATCCAACTCTCAGCCCATCAAAGCCCATCTTCAAACCTAACACCTGCCGCAGGAAAAGAAATGCGGCTGAGCTTAAAAAGCCCAGTGAACAGATATAACGAAACGAAAGCTAAATAGAATCTGAAATGCAAAATGAGCAAAGGAAACGGATAATAAAGTCACAGCGAAATGAGAACAATGAGTCAATGAGGATCCTGCAGAAACACAGATACACAGATATCCAAAACGAACGGATAACAAGGAGAATGAAACAAAGCAAAGCATCGATGACATATAAACAAGCACATACGAACTAGACATACGAGAATTGAAACATAAGCAAACATAGCAGGCATCGCATCCACACAACATATATGTCATACAATCAAATCAGGAAATCAAAAGACATACAAGCCAAACAGATATCTACAGGCAAGCGGAAACAATTAATTAATAAGTGAGCATGGCAATTCACACAGGTCAAAACCCTTAGTTGAAAACATAACCAGTATCATAACAGCGGAAGTACTAACAGCAGTCAACACATGGCAGTTACACGTAATAAGTAGGAATACAGTATAAAGATATAATTAAATGAATTAAAGACATAGCAGGCAACTAAACAAATAACAAGCCAGACATCACAAGCTGAACCATTTACCCAATCAAACCGTAGCATAAACAGAAATACAAACATGGCAGGTCAACAACAAGCAGATAAGGATACTACGGAATAGTCATAGTCCACGAGATTAATTGAACGAAGTACACAAAATAAACAGACAAAACTATCGATTACACATTAGCATGATCACCAGACAATACAGAGGGTCACATAATAGTGAGATCACATATCATCAGATAAAAACAGGTAACTCATATAACCGCATATTAATCACATCATAGCAGGATAATCAATGGTCACATAAAACATGAATAGTATAATCAAATCCAATAAACATATAATAACCCGGTACGTGAATGGAACCATAGTCTGAAGTAACGGAATGAAAGTGTAACAGATCAATGTAATGGAGTATCTATATCTTGGTAAAAGTGAATCATATAGGGGTATTGAGTAATGAACAAGTAATACAGATTATGGTGCGTTGGAGAATACGGAAGGTACAATATAGGTTTATCAACAGTGTAAGGGTTATCAGAAATCTACCCGAGCCCGGAAACATATCATATCATATCATATCATAAGTAGCCATTGTATTCGGAGGGGTGACCTCGGAATACCATACATAATAGGAGGGGAGACCTCAGTAACAAATGGAGTAGCTAGCTCCCAGAATTGTGAAGACGCGGATTGCACCCGACATCATTCACCAGACAAAGCTCCAATCAGATCAAATCCCTCGAAACATATCATATCTAGGATGCATCCATACGCCCCCCGGAAACATAGTGGCCAAATCATATACATATAGTGAGCTCATAATCATATCATAATAGTGTGGAACATCACTCAACCACACTAAAGTCATGCCATTGGTGCATCAATGACACGGTCAGGTTGCCTTCCTGACTAGGAAACATATTTGGCTCGGGTATCAGACTGAAGGGTCAAAGCATAATAATATCATATCATAAGGGTTCATATCAAAGTTCATATCAAAGTTCATAATCATGAGGTTCATAATCAGAAGTTCAGAATCATAACAAACGAATATCATAGCGAACAGAATCATATCAAATGATTATGTCGGAATCATATCAAAAGGATCATAGCATGAGGAAATCATAGCAAAGGAATATCATAAGTGAAGTAAAGTCAAGGATCGAAAGTTATGAGAAATCCCTACTGAAAAAGGATAGAATAGCTGTACCTCAAAAGCAAATGCGAATAACCAGGAAAGCACACGGAAAAATGGAAGCTACTCCCTCTTCAGAGAATCTACACGAATTAATGATCACGTATTACTTATAAGTTCATTTATAAGTTCAGTGCTTAAAGTTATTCAAATTTAGATAATTAGTGTTTCTTTCTAATTTTAAACACTTTGCATTTTTAGTAACTTTCTGAATTAAGTCTTCATATTTAGTAAATTTTCCCGAATTAGTAACTTAATACCTTAAGGTTACAAATGCAAATTAAAAAAATTCAAAGGTTCAATATAAGTAATATCATAGTTTAGGGTTTATTATGACCACCTATTATAGTTTAGGGTTTATATTGTAACTTAAAATATGAAAGAAGTAATATAGTGAATTAATATATTTTCTCATGCAATGCATTTCACTTTCTTCTCCGTATAACATAATACATAGCCGAGTCGATTCGCACTCCACCTTACCTCCGTTTATAACCTGTTTAACGACCACTAGACACTCAAACTCCGCACACCGCTACACCATACGACAACAACTATATTAACCATTTATATGCAATAACGAAACCGAAACGACTCGAAAATAACCTCATGCACACGTTTTATATTCAGGTTTCTAGTTGAAAATGAAAGGTTATACAAATGTTCAAGTAGCCATGATTGTATCCAAAACAGTCAACATGAATGGTTGTTTATTCAAGATTTATATAGCCTATATATATATGTTGTTATTTCATGCACTCTCTTAACAATCAACCTAGTGTTTCTAGCATTCTAAGTCTCTTCGATAGATCATTCAAAATGGGTTATTAGGGTGCGTTTAAGTTGTGATGAAGGTTGACACTTAGGCTGCTACAATGACTCCAAAACAGATTTAATTACCGAGCAAATATACAACAAACTCCCCACGTAACTCATGCAAATCGCTTAACAATCAACCAAGGGTTTTTTGATCTTTAACGCCACTCACGTATCACATAAAATCATATCGAAACCAAGTTCTTATCTACGTAAATAAATATGTGCCTTCCTCTTTTATTTACTTGCGTTTTATATCCAGCTTTTAGATCATGCTTTATAAGAGCGCATAGGATTAAAGACCATATTAAAAGTTTACGTGACATCCAATTCGAAAGCCCCCGAAACAGAATCAAAGTTGACATATACTTCCTAGTTCCATGATTTCATGTGACATATATAAGAGTTATTCGTATTACCGATTGACGAGACGAACACTTAGCACTTGGACAAGGTTATGATCGTATAACATATTTATCTTTAGATTATATGCTTTATGTATGTCGCTTTCATACATGAAAACAAAGAAATCAAAATACCTTGGGACAATATCAAAACGGATCAAAGGATACGAATCAAGCGACACTCGAACCACACCGAAATGAAATAACCCCACGACCACCAAGACCACGGCTTGATTGCCACAAACTGATTACCACCAAAAATCACCTTCGTTACCTTGATCTTGAAGGAAATCAACAGCCGTCTTTAATATATTTTTTTAAGGTTTGATGTGTGAGAGTAAAATGGTATACGAATGGGAATTGAGAAACAAATTCAGGAATATAACATGGGGAGAAGACCGAGTTTATGGGGAGGATAAAGAGACTAGTTCCTCATCTAAATATTTTATCTTGCTATATTTTAAGTAGTGGCATAGTGTACATATTTTAAATAAAATTAGTTCTAGTAGAAATGTAGACGTGTGATGTTCCGTAAAATAAAGGTTGTGCCAACATTTAATATACTAAGTTAGTTATGTCATACTTGTGATTTAAATTTCATAACTCATAGTTCAAAATTTCGTATTATATTCGTATCCCAAGTTCGAAAGTCGTCGCGTATTTAAGTCATACACATATTAAGGGTTCAAATGTCATAATGAAATTTAGGCTATTATAATTCTTCCTCTCTAAAAGAAAAATTTCGTCCGCGAAATTTGATGTCGTGAAAGTAAACGAAGACGTACTGTTCTGAAACAAACATAGCAATCCATAGCCTCGCACAAATCATAACAAATTTCGGTCTAACTAGTGCAGAACATATACGTAACATAGATCAATGAGAATCTCACAAAGAGGTACAGAATTCCAAACGAATATGAATACCGACAGATAACGGATATAAATCCTAGTCCATTCACGTACCAACCCCAGGCATTTCCCAAGATGTCGTATGATTTCAATAAGTTCAAATTATATGATCTCGGTATTATCACGTTGATCAGGCGTCATAATACTTGCATCACATAACAAGTCTTTATTGTCATCATATTCTGTCTCAGGTCATGACAAACCACACAACCAATATCACAACAAAACATATCACATACAGATATCATGTAACCTACTAAAGCAGACCAGATTCATATACACACAACATAAACTACATCAAACAACTTACCATATCACAATGAAAGAAGGCCACCAACTTGCACAAAACGGTTCCTCATGACTCATTTCTGACGATCCAAAAGAAAAGCTGAGATATACCAGAATGCTAAACGATAAAACTCCACGATTCAAACCGAGTTCTGAACAAATCGAAGAAAAGCAATACCGATCAAAATCACTTAACAAAATATCAAACCGCTTCAAAAGGCATGACAACGAATCGGAGTAACACAACTCGCGCCCATATCATATGAAGTAGATGAACCTTCTCAGCCACCGGTTGAATCTGGTCTCCGTCTTTGCGTCTTTGGTTGATCCGTCTAGCTCCCTTCAGCAGCATCCTGACGTCTCCGGAAGCATCTCAATCGGTTGCGGCTTCTGCTCCACGAACCTCTCCATAATTTTTTTTTTTTTTTTTTTTTTTTTTTTTTTTTTTTTTTTTTTTTTTTTTTTTTTTTGCAGCAATGCAGGGTCAGCACCATCATCTTCGGCTCTACGAGAAATCTCCACCTAGCGATCGATAAACGGATGTGCGAAGACAAAATAACAAAATCAAATGCGAAGAGAAGAAAGCCAAAACAGTGAAGACAAAAGATTATCGAAGTCTAATCTGAACGACAATCAAAAGGAATTGAAAGAGATCAGAACAGACGGAAGCCTAATGTCTACCCAAGTCCTCACAGGTCAATCCTAAGGTCAACAAGACGAAACCAGGGCTCTGATACCATAATTGTAACACCCCAACCCGACAAGGGTAGAACTATCACATTCTGGTGTCATATCAGAACATACAGATAAAATCCTTACAAACGAAAACCTTAAAATGAAGTATCAAATCATATAAACAATCGACTAACAAGGAAGATTACAAATCCAAAATGTCTAAAATAAAAATGAAATCTCAAAACAATAGCCCGACAACATAAATCCAAATAATAAGGTAACTAGGGTTGGTCCACTCAAATAATCCAACTCTCAGCCCATCAAAGCCCATCTTCAAACCTAACACCTGCCGCAGGAAAAGAAATGCGGCTGAGCTTAAAAAGCCCAGTGAACAGATATAACGAAACGAAAGCTAAATAGAATCTGAAATGCAAAATGAGCAAAGGAAACGGATAATAAAGTCACAGCGAAATGAGAACAATGAGTCAATGAGGATCCTGCAGAAACACAGATACACAGATATCCAAAACGAACGGATAATAAGGAGAACGAAACAAAGCAAAGCATCGATGACATATAAACAAGAACATACGAACCAGACATACGAGAACTGAAACATAAGCAAACATAGCAGGCATCGCATCCACACAGCATATATGTCATACAATCAAATCAGGAAATCAAAAGACATACAAGCCAAACAGATATCTACAGGCAAGCGGAAACAATTAATTAATAAGTGAGCATGGCAATTCACACAGGTCAAAACCCTTAGTTGAAAACATAACCAGTATCATAACAGCGGAAGTACTAACAGCAGTCAACACATGGCAGTTACACGTAATAAGTAGGAATAAAGTATAAAGATATAATTAAATGAATTAAAGACATAGCAGGCAACTAAACAAATAACAAGCCATACATCACAAGCTGAACCATTTACCCAATCAAACCGTAGCATAAACAGAAATACAAACATGGCAGGTCAACAACAAGCAGATAAGGATACTACGGAATAGTCATAGTCCACGAGATTAATTGAACGAAGTACACAAAATAAACAGACAAAACTATCGATTACACATTAGCATGATCACCAGACAATACAGAGGGTCACATAATAGTGAGATCACATATCATCAGATAAAAACAGGTAACTCATATAACCGCATATTAATCACATCATAGCAGGATAATCAATGGTCACATAAAACATGAATAGTATAATCAAATCCAATAAACATATAATAACCCGGTACGTGAATGGAACCATAGTCTGAAGTAATTAACGGAATGAAAGTGTAACAGATCAATGTAATGGAGTATCTATATCTTGGTAAAAGTGATTCATATAGGGGTATTGAGTAATGAACAAGTAATACAGATTATGGTGCGTTGGAGAATACGGAAGGTACAATATAGGTTTATCAACATTGTAAGGGTTATCAGAAATCTACCCGAGCCCGGAAACATATCATATCATATCATATCATAAGTAGCCATTGTATTCGGAGGGGTGATGATCCGCGCAAAACCGTCAAGCTAAATCACGCAAGCCCGCCACTTGTGAATGGCGGACCGTAAGAACCTTAAAACAGTTTGAACACGAACTCAATGAAGATCTGAGGAGTATAGTGTTTCCCCGGGTCGTTATGTCCCAGCGAGTTGTGCAATGGATTATCAAACGTTTAGTGATCGGGAAATTTGAACGGAAAAAGGATCAGATTATGATTATAACTACAACAAAAGCCAATAAATTAAAACGGCTTAAATGCAAATTAAAGAAAGTTAAAAAGATAAAATCTATTAAATAAACACTATCACTATAATTAAAATGATGTTTTTGTTTTTATGTTTTTACAAAACTGAAATTAAAATCTACGCGACGTACAAATTAAAAAGTGAAACTTATACAATATTAACCCTAAAAATATGAAAATGATATTTTTACAAACCTAATGATAAAATAAAATATTTCGAAAAAGAAAATTATTTTTATAACTAATTAATTAATTATTATTAATTAAAAACTATTTTTAACTATTAAATAATTACCTAAAATACAAGAAATTAGGAAATAAAGCTAGAAAAATAAAATTATGAAATGGAAAAGTCTAAAATATCAAACTAGAATTTTCAAAACTATTTTTGTATTTTTCTGATTATTTTTCTATTTTTTATGGATTTTAAACTATTAAAAATTAATTAAAATATTTAAAAATACAATTTTAACTAAGAAAAATATGGAAAAATACTTTTTTGGCTTTTTATATTTATCTTAACTTAAGAAAATTGAAAAATTATTTTTTTGAAGCTTTTCTTAATTATTTGTATTAAATGCTATTTAAAAGTACTTAAAAACTAGTTTAAATTAAGAAAAATAGCAAAACACCTTAGAAAAATCTGAAAATTTCAGGAAAAGTCTAAAATAATATTAGGAATATGAGAAAAATGAAAAAACAGGAGCTTATGTGCAAGATATTGAAGCTGATGTGTAAGTGCTTAATGGAATAAGCACTTGAATGAGCAAATGGGATCCTAAGGCTACCAAACTGTTACACAAGCTATAATAAGCTAAAATAGCTCAAAAGCAACAAGTCTCAACTGCTTATGACCTCTGGATTACAAGTTGCAATGATTTGGTCAATTGAGCAAATGAGCTAAAACTGTTAAAGGGGTACCAAGTTGCAGCTGAATTATAAGCACCTAAATAAGCTAGAAACATGAAAACAGGAATTGGAACTTGGAGAAGACCTAGGTGGGAGCATGCAAACCAAAAATCAGACCTTTCCAAGCTCAAATGAGACTTGTGCAAGGTCTGCAAATACTGCATAAAACCTGTGCAGGCCTAATGCCCTGCACAGGGGACTGAACACCATAATCATAAGCTCTTTAGAAGCTTATAGAAAAATCACAAAATTGTACAAAAATAACAACAAGAAACTAGAGCAGTAGAACTTTTAAAAGCCACAAATATCACTGAAATTGACCCAGAGATGAGTTCACTAAAAATCTTTCTAGTTAAGCCAAAACTGAGTATTTTAACTTTTGACTTTTGAGCAAAAATGAAAAGTTTGACTATATTGGATTTTGATCTGGATTTAAGGACTGAAAATGACATTACTTGATGAAATAATACTAATGAAAGCTATGTTTAAGATTTCCAAACACAAATCTAACTTTTGATCTAGCTAAAATCCAACAGTGAACTGCTAAGACATATTTGAGTGGGATTTTGACTTTGAGACCTTGCAGACACAAATTAAAGACAGATATGAGCATACATGAGTGACACAAACTTGAACAAACAAGAAATTACCACTGCACAACCCTCTAGCACAGTTTGTGCAGCAAAACCAAACACACCTTAAAACTAACTATTATGCAATAAAATGGACAATCTGCTGAACAAACATGATTTAAGGATCAAACTAAGTTCTCATGACCAAATGACAACTATATAAACACACAGAAACAAGTTGTGACCACAGATACTCTTATAAGCAAAATGTGCAATATGACTTGAAAATTGAAAACTTGGAAACTTACTCACATGAACCAGCTGGTTGCAGGCCAGAACCAAACACAAACCTAATCTATTCTAAGCTAGTTTAACCCCATATATTCCTCTGCATCACCCTTATCCATCGCCATTGCCAAATGCATCACAGTTGACTATTGTTGACTTTTTCACAAACTTGCTTGAAAATGATTTTAAAGCTTAACAAAAGCTAAAATTAGCTTAACTAAGATTGTTTGAGCTTATAAATAAGCTAACTAAAGCTTATACATAAGAATTTGAAATGGAAATGTTCAACAGTAGCTATGAAACATGAAACTTTAACCAAACTATGAAATTAACTCTTAAAACAAATTACAAAGCTGAAATGACTTAAATGTAATACAAGGAAGGTGAAATTACAACATTTAGCTTTTAACTAAAACTCTTATTTAAAAAACGACATTAAAGGAAAATGATAAAACTAACTACTCCCCTAACTTGCTTCTTTCTTCTCTCTTTTATACTCCCAGTGCTTCTCTCTCTCCTCTCTGATAAATCCCACTTCTTTTTTTAACCATTGGATGACTTAAGGGTTGATCTTGGCCATTTATTGTTTTTGGCGGGAAAGTGATTTTGAGCAGTTGAGGTAGAGTAAAGGAGTAGGAGGTGCATTAATTGAGGTTTGGAGTTGTGTGGAGGTGGGGGGAGACAGGGAAGGAGATAAGGTGAGGTTATGTTGAGTGTTGCAGGGTGAAACAGAAGCAAGTGGGGGAGAAGAGGTGTTGGCGCGTTTTTGAGTTTGGTTTGACTTGGGTTGACTGACCAGGCTAATATCAAGGGGGGTCAAAATGTGGCTAGTGACAGGGGTCCAAGAGGCAAGGGAGTCCAAAATTAGGTTTAAGGTTTAATAATTCAAGGACTAGTTGTGCCAATTTCTGAAAATCAAGGACTAAGCTGCCATTTCATCAAAGTTATTTCAAGGGACCATTAATGACAAGTTTCAAAAGTACAAGGACCAAAATTGCCATTTTGCAATTTTCCAGGGGCCATTTCTGCCAATTTTGAAACTTGAGGGACCAAAGTTGTAATTTTCTCAAACTTTTCATATTTTTCACCAAAGGACTAAGTTTGACAAGTTTTGATTTTAAAAGGACCTTTGGTGAATTTACTTTTGAAATTATGTGCTCAGGGACTGTTTTTGACAACTTTTGAAACTTGGGGGACTAAAACTGCAATTTTTGCAAATTTGATATGTTTTTCATCTGATTTTGATATTTTTGCATTTAAAACTCATAAAACACTGATTTGTGATATTTAGATCATTTTTATGTGTTTCTGAGTGTTTTCAGATGATTTTGCAGTTTTATTTTGTACAAAAATGATGAGTATTTAGACACTCATCACACTTCGTTAAGTGATTGCGCAAGGGTTGGGCCCTGCGAACCACCTCCGGCGTGAGAGTAAGTATGTGATATGTGTTGTAAATAATATGGAGTATGTGAAATACTGTGTTGAGTGAACATACCATTGAAATGACTCGTCCAACCTATTTATAGGTGAATAAAATAGCTTGGAGAGTGTTAGCACACGTTTAGGAGATCATGGGGGCGTCCCCTGATTTATGGTAACCGCTAGTGCTTCATCCCCACTATCTCTACCTTGGCGGGGAAGCTAAGGAAATAGTGGGAACGTGGGGGAAGACCAAGTCAAGGTTCTCCTTTGTCTTGGCGCCTTCAAGAGAAGACACCGAAGGGCATAGGCCTTCGGCTGGCGAATTCCCAACTGGTAACCATATCAATGATGAATGGTTTTACGCCACCAATGACTTATGAAGAAAGACTTGGGTCTTCGTAATGCAAATTCGACTGAGTCCAAAGGGGGGTCCTTCGACCTGATCGGAGGTTACGTCATCAAGCCCCCCAGTCGAAAGTGATATGTACGAACAAGAAATATTGCTTACGACTCAGAAATAGAAACGAAACCTCCCTTTCGTCACAAAAAACGAACGAAGATGAAAAGTCCAGCAACCATTGACCGTAATTAATGCTTACACTAATCCAAACTACCCTCTTTTCTCGGTAAAATAAAATGTCATTTCAAAATTTAAAAAAGGGTTTGAAATCCGGTGGTAAGGGGATAAGTTAGGACACGTGTAGGGCCGAGATTTAACATATGTGAGGGTATATAAAGTTAAAAACAGTAAAACCCTAACATTATTTTATCTCACACCCAAGTTTTCACCTACTAAAACCTCTTCCGATCAAGCTTTCGATCTAACAAGGTAAAGTATTCCTTCGTATCTGTTTTCAAATACTTTATTGTAGATTTTAGAAGGATCAATGTCTACAAATAAGAAATTTGTAATCAAACAACAAGGTTGCACCTTGACAAGGGAGGAGCTCAAAGCGTTCCTCACCGATTATCCAATTCCCAAAGAGCATAAAATCATGTTACCTGGTAGAAATCAAGGGATTTTTGATGCCCCAGAAAACTATGTAGGCTTATATATCCATGCATTCACCACCTCCAACCTTAGGATACCCTTGCACCCTTTGATTTTAGAACTCCTCCAGTACTATGAGGTACACATATCTAGGTTTAACCCGTTTGGCCTAGCCAAGCTTACGACATATATTGTGATGTGTAAAGCGTATGGGTTTGAACTATCATTAACTGTGCTTAGAGGTTTTCTGAACTTATACCATGGAGGAGATTGGTTGACCTTGGCTAAGAGGGGTGAAAGGGATGTGCCCATTCTCATAGATAGGCCGTTTACAAACATCAAGAACTGGAAAGGAAAGTTCTTCTACATCCAAAACACCATCATCCCTCCGACTTTCCCTGCATTGTTAAACCCAGAGTTTCAATATGATGAAAAAAGGTTCAATGATCCCTTGCCCTATACTGTGAGGAGGAATCCTTTGTATCAGCGTTTGGCTCGTCATCCAGCTGATTGCCAAACGTTCCCTGAGCCAATTCTTTTCATGGTTGGCCTTGCTGAAAGATGGGAGAGATCTCCTTTGGTACCTGAGATTATTTGTGATGGAGAAAGTATGTATTTTTATGATTAAAATAAGAGATAAAAACTTATCTTTCTGATATTTATCTTATTTTCTCCTTCGTGCAGAAATGTCATTCAGAAACTTTGTGGTAGCTGGTGGTGCAAAGGAGGTCAGCTTCATTTCGAAGAATCCCCAGGAGACGAGCTATGGTGTGGGCTCTCCATCAGTGTCGATAAATAATAATGATGTGGAAGCCCAACCCATCGAACCTGTTTCCTCTGCTCCTCCGTCAAAGGAACCCATAGATGTTGAAGACCAGCTTGTGGAGAATGTTGCAGAGTCTAATGAACCAGTCTCCGAAGGACATTTGGCCATTGTAGGACCCTCCGGCATTGGTGAGAGAGTCCGAATCAGGAAAGGTACCAGTGCAAAAGCTGCGAAGTCCGCTTCGAAGAGGAAGCTTATCCTGCCTACTCCTCCCTCTCGAAATACCCGGAAAAAGAGTGCCCAGGGTAAGGCAGTGGTGTTTCCAGCCATCGAAGGGCCCAGCGGAGATGATATCCATGGTAATGTTTCTTTCCTATTACAAAAAAATGAGATACCAATAATAATATATTAACTAGTTTACATATGCTGCAGGACTTCCTGATACGAAGGAGCTTTCCTCTCCCTTAGCTTGTCATCTACTTGTAGACCATGTAATCCCACCCAGCTGGAAGGGGGTGATGGATAACATGTCCATGGAAAGGCTCTGCGACCTTCATGACAAGAGTTATCTTCCGACAATGCATGCTAGACAACCAACTCAATACTACGACAAGGGAGCTGCTCCGTGCTGTCACCAAGGCTCGAGAAGAAATGGATGTTATGCTTGCAAGGGAGAAGGCTAGGGATCAGAAGTATGCAGACCTGGAGAAAAAATGTGAAGATGCATTGGAGGATTTTGACAAGAACCCCTTGGTGCAAGATCTCAGAGCTGATGTTGAAAAGCTCAAAGGTCAATTGTCAGCAAGCGAAGCTGAATGTAGCAGGTTAACTCTCGAAGGCTCAAAGGTTGTAGGCTACAAAGAGCAGATATCTGTTCTTTCGTCCAAGTGTGGAGGCCTCGAAGGAGAGAGAGCTAAGCTGGTAGACCAAGAGATCAAGCTCAAGGAAAAGGTAGATGGGTTAAACCTTCGTCTAAAGATGCTGAAGAAGGATAGGGTGGACTTGGTAACCAAGGTCATCCCCTACATTTCCATGGAACTTTACCATAGTGATGATGTGGGGATTGCAATTGGGAACCTGGTGAATGCGGCCATATTTCATGGCAAGTGTACCACTTTGGAGGAGATAGATGCGACAGAGGAACCGGTGAAGCTGGAGAAAGTTCCATACTACAGGGCAACTCATGGGAAAGAGTATGATGATGCAGGTAATGACTTAGTTGCTTTAGAGTTCCCTTTTCTTGCTGAAGTAACGAAGGACCCAGCGGCCTCTGTTGAGGACCTGCTGGCTAAGAAGCCAAGGAAAGTCCAGCCTCCATCTCCTTTGAAGAAGACTCCGTCACCAAAGGCTCCATCCCCAGGTTCAGCTGATCCCACTTGTGGAAAACTAGAAGGGGGGGTTGAATAGTTTTACCAATTAAAACTTCCTTTTAAACTATTTAGATCGACTTATGTCAATCTATTTGGTTGTGTGTGTTGGATGTTGATAAACAAGCATATAAAGATATGTAATGAAAAGATAAGAGTAAGAAGCACAAAACTACAACGCGAGTATTTATAGTGGTTCGGCTACAAGGACACCTTCCTTGCCCTACTCCACTCCCCGAGTCACCTACTCGAGAGTTCGTAAACACTACACCAATCTCCTTATGGCGGAGAAGCGTTCACAACGTCGCCTACCCTTTTTTCGGTGCTAGGTTAACCACCGGGTTCTTTCACACCAAGGTGAACCAAACCTACACAACGTCGCCTACCCTTTATAAGCTACTAGGCTAAGTACCTAGTTCTTTCACTCCAAGGTGAACTACACCTTCACAACGTCGCCTACCCTTTATTAGGTACTAGGCTAAGCACCTAGTTCCATTGCAATGGAGGAACTACTACCACACTACACCAACGACTAGTCCCAAAGGAGATCTACTCCTTTACAACATCATCAAGGATATCAATATCCTTGGATCTAATACTAGTCTATCTTGTACATCGAAACACACCATATCGAATGTACATCTAAGGCACCTTTCACTAATACCTTTGACTAGATCTACAAGACACCTTTCACTAATGTCTTGTGTCTTCACTTCTAAGCACCTTTCACTAATGCTTCTTTGTCTTGACTTCTAAGCACCTTTCACTAATGCTTCTTTGTCTTGAATTCTAAGCACCTACCACAAGTTCTTTATCCTATAGACGATAGATACCCTTCATTAATATCTTCGTCTTGACACTTGAGACATATTTCACTAATGTCTTCAAAACTACACTTCTTTCAAGAAATAAAGGAATCATCAACAAGAAGACTTTAGTAGCCTTGATGATGAGGAAGCATGGCAACTCATGGACTTGAGCTTGCTCGACTTCAAAGGTGGTGATCTTGCCTTTAAGAGGAACCTAAAAGATCACACAAAAACAAAACTACAAATATAGATCTCTTGGATCTAAGGTTAGTGAGATTTAACTCAAGGGAGAAAGTGTGTTTGAAAGGGGTGAGAAATAATGAAGAAATGGCTCACTATTTATAGAGGAAAAATCTTACTGTTCCCCGGATCCCTACCACAAGGGATCCGGCTAGCACAAAGCTAGGGATCCGTGGAACGCTCCTCTTTGCCCATGGGTATTTTGGTTATGGGTCATGGGTCATGGGTTGAACCATGGATCTTTGGCTAGATACAATGTATCTTTGAGTGCAATGCACTTAGTCACTTGGGTATGGGTCGATCCATGGGTTATGGATATTATCCATGTATAATATAAGCATGATGTCATGCAATGGGTTATGGGTCAAGATCCATGGGTTATGGGCTTTGGGTTGTACCCAACTACATTCAATGTATTTGCCCAATTGGTTGTGATACTTAAGTTTCTACCCATTTATATTACCCAATATACTACATACTAGTTATGTGTATATTTTATCCAAATATGTAAACACTAGTTGTTGTACATATGTATTACTTAAATCATAAAATCACTTATACTTGTTTTAGTGTTTTATATGAAAATGTTAATATGTTAGAAACTATTAGTTCAAACCATTTACGTATTTTATTTGTTTCGTTAATATGATTTTACGTTTGTTATCGACAAGACATTAGAAGATCATAAAATATAAATAAACGTTTTTACGGCTTATTTGTATTAACAATCTCCCCCTTTTTGTTGATGACAAAACATAAAATTATTTTAAGGAAAAGCTAAAATTCAGAAAAGTTTGAATTTGTAGTTTTTACTCTCTTCTCCCCCTTTTTGTCGAAACAAAAAGTGTTTGAAGGAAAGCAACACATTGTTTTTAAGAAAAACATGTGAGAGAGAAAAAAAATAGAGAGCAAGTAACAGGAACGGATCTCGTCTTTACTCCCCCTTGACGAGTCCATCCCTATGTAAGGGCGTCAAGAAAGTGATACTAATCTAGTTTGTTTGCAAGTAAGTTTGCAAAAGATTTCGTCTAAGTGACGAATGTACCCCCCCTTGATGATTGCAATATTGCACGGGGATGTCACGAAATGTAAACCTAGTATTGCAAGTAATTTGCAATGTATTGCTTTGACATAAAGCTCCCCCAAGCTTTAGGATGTCAAAGTCTTCATGTGTAAATTGAATAACTACAAAACAAAGATTAGAAAGCACGTATAATTCACAATTTCCTGCAAATGTTGTTCAAGTTAGTAGAAAGAAAGGTTTCTGTCTCACGGATCCCACGGTTCCCTCCTAGTAGGGATCCATCTAGGCAATTCTGAGGGATCCGTAGTATCTGATTAATTTCAGCAACGGTGATATAACAAGTAATGTTATCTCAAAAATGAGATATGAATACAAGGTAATCATATGCTCAGAAAAATAACAAGTAGCATGTAATTCCATTTAATAAAACTAGAGTTATGATATACATGACTCTAAAAAACTAAGAAAATAGACAATACATGACTAGGAATTTCTAGACCAACTAATGCTTGATGCTAGGACACCACTAAAATCTTCTAGCTCAAGTTTTGTTTAGGTTTAATCTCGTCGAAACGTTCGAGGAGATGATAGAACATGAAACGTTGGTCTTCTCGTACTTCATGTATCAAACTTTCAACATGTTGACAATGATAGCAATCTTTGTCATGGCTAGGTAGTGGTGGTGGAAGAAATGAAATAGCTTGATGCGAAGGATCAAGTGAAGCGGCTTATGGAGCTTCAAACGATGGAGGGATTGGTGGAGGTACATTTGAGAATGACTCAACCAAGAATGATGGTGGTGGTAGAGAAGTGTCAACTTCCATATGATCGGGTGCTTGACTTTGATGATTTCTCATAATCCAAATGGGATTATATGATGGAAACGGCGAAAAGGAAGTCGGAGCAAGTGTTGACTCAACACCTTGATTTTGAACCATTATTCCTCCTAATGAGGAGAATATTGTCGGCGGAAGCGGATGAGACGGCCTAGGAGGCAAGTCCTCTAAATTGTAGAGATGTGGTGATGATAGTGGGGATGTAAATGAAATAGCTCTAGGAACCAATGGTGATGGTTTAGTGGAGATAATATTGTTTGGCCTAGGAGGTATGGTGGTGTTTGGTATCGGTAGTTTTGTGGGTACTATCCTTTTAGGAATTGGTTTGATTGGATGAGGAAGAATCCTATCATTTGTTGGCTTGATCGGAGATGATTCGGTTGAAGAGATTTCGTGTATAACATGAGCCTTTTCCATGGGTGGTTCTTTGATGGATAAGTTACTACTTGGGGTTTTCCTCATGATAAGATGATTTCAAGAGGTTGCAAGAGCTGAAAGTTAGGATGAGAGTGATGACTATGGAGGTTCTAACAAACTGGTTTATAAACCAAGAGATTTGGCAAGTGCATTTAAGCCTTAAGCCACTAGGATTCATTGGAATGTGATGATTAACATGCACAAGAGTTAACTTCAGAGGTTGTACTGATCTAGGAATTCATTTAAGATGAGATGGAGTGTTTGAGTTAGGAAGATGAGTTGAAATGATTGTTTTAGCAAGATTTGACATAAACTGTCATCCGGATCCCACGGTTCCTTCCTTAGAGGGATCCGTCTAGGCTAATCCTAGGGATCCGGTTTTTAGCAGTTATGAAAGAGTGGAAATGATGTTTCTAAGATCTAAGACCTATATCATCTTGAGTGTATCAGTCCTCCTAAGTGTTTTAAATGAAGGGGTGCTTGAGTACTTGAAGGTAATGAATGATGTAGCTAATGATTGTTATTTATGGAAGGATTTGGAACTTTCAAGAGTACCAATGGATGAGCAAGGATGACACTAAAGATTTAGAGTGTAAATTGAAGCTAAATGATCCTAGAGATCAGGTTGTGTCTTAGGATAGTGTTTTGGAAAATATCCTAGAAGCTTTGAGATGGGAAAACAAGATTTTGATCAACTTTGATCAATTTTGAGGTGAGCATGATTTATGATCAATTTTGTCATAATCGAAAGATTTCTAAGACTAGATGTGAGGGATCAAGTAAAAAATGAAGTGTGAGTTTAAGAGCGGAAGAGTAATGGATTAAAAACGAAACGGTAGATCTACAAGCTTCTTAGAGTGTGATCTAGGTGAGTTATGTAAAAGATCAACCTATCTTGATAAGGACTTAATTTACCTTAAGACACTATGTTTAGCTTAGTGTGAGTTATTCTAAGGATATGGTTGAAATATAATGCTTGCAATTGTATTTTCTGTTTGCCAAATCCCACGGTTCCCTAAGTATAGGGATCCGTCTAGCACAATCTTTGGGATTCGCCTATCTGCTCAACAGGACCTTTACTAAAGGTATGCAATGATCTTGACAATGCATTATATCTCAAGAATAGTCTAAAAGGAGTTCTAATACTAAGATATCAAATGTAAGATGTTTTATTTCATGAAGGAAATTAGATTACATTGATAGAGCACGAATATAAGAGAATTTATCCTATTTTGGAATACTACTAGGTTTCTTGAGTGTTTTCGCTAGGAGGATCATTATGTGATTGATGAGTGTTGGTGGAATCAAGAATGAAGAAAGTCTTCATGAGAGATATGTTTAGCGGTTCCATTATCTTGTTCACAAGTACGTACAACGAACTTTGAAATTGAGGATGGAAGTGCATAACATTATGATAGAGGCGTATCAAGAACATTCCATAAGGGATGAGTTTATTCTTGGAGCCTTGAAGATTTTCAATTCGCCTTGCGAAGAAGTAGGCGAGATTGTATGGTTGTTGTGTTAGCAAACAGTACAACATGTGAGCACAACAAGCGGGAAGAATTTCTCAATTTTCCCTAAGACTCCAAACATTTTCACGTAGGATGAGTGCAAGAGGCTTGTACTCTTCTAGGATATCCCTTGTAAAGATAATGTTTGGATCGGAGTAATATGGTCGAGGTTTGCATATTATGCGATTTAAATCTTCCGGAGAGGGTATGTGTGAACAATATGGCCTATCTTCTTCACGAAAGTTGAAGAGAGAATCAAGAGACCAATCTTCGGTGAAGGCACATTGTCCATGATTTGGAATCCGGAGGATGTGAGCAAAATGCCCAAGGGTTAGAGTGAACTTTTGGTTTTTGATATAAAACCAAAAAGATAAAGAGCGATCCTCATTACGAACGAGTTCGACTTGACGGAAGAATTCCATTATGAACCTTGGACATATCTTCTCGTTGATTTCAAGAAGACATTCTAGTCCTATGGCTCGGAAGGAGGTATTGATACCTTCTTCGAATTGTAGAGAGGTGTCTACAATACGTCCTTCGTGGAAGTGACGGTTTTCAAGATTATTGAACCCACGGACATGATTGCCAGGTGTGTTGGGTTCGAGAGAGATGTTCGGAGTGTAGACGCTAGTGAGTGAAAAATCAAACTCATATTCATGCGTCATAGTTGAACCTATAGAAATGATGGGTTAATAAGAGGTGATGTTTATGGTCGACCTATAATTATCTAACGTTTTTATTAGATTTTTATTAACAATGGTTTTTAAACAAGAAAGACACTTGACTCACTTATGGTTTTGACATTCTAGTGGAGTATTACTTCTAGAAGAAAAATGGTTTTTAATTTGCATGAAAAACTGTTCTCCAGTAGGACGGTTCCTTTTCAAAAGGGATCCGGCTAGTATAACTTCCGGGATCCGTGGATCTGTAGTAACAGAAACAGATTTGATAAAAACAAAGGTTTTACATTTTTATACCACGAGAAGTGTTTTATCCTACATTTTCTTTTAGCATGCATACATGATTTCTAATGTATCACGAAGGAATATGAAACATATAAATCACAAGATTATTAGTAATATTGCATTTCAATGCTAAGGATCATACAAAGGATTGGGTATATGATCCCAATGTAGATTAACAACACAAAGTAAATGTCTCCATATGTGAACTTCATCATAGGGAACACAAGTGCGATGAGTGTTAAGGCGATGAGCACGAGTGCGATGTAAACCATGTTGATGACGGATCTTCTTGGTTCCGGTTGAGATGGAATGAGGAGGAAGATGAAGTTTTTGAGTGAGAGGAAATTTTTGAAATTGGAAGATTTGAAAAAGTGAGGGTTTGATAGAGTGGTCGACGATGGGAGTATTTATAGGGAAGGAGGAATTTTTGAAATTCGTGTTTTGTTTTATTATTGGATTAAAAGAAAACAAAACATAAGTTTTATATACCACGACTTTAGACGAGAAATAAGACACGTATGTAAGAAAAAGGCTTCCTAATGAAGCTTCATGTAAAACATGTAATTTGCACAAAAGATAATCATATAAATACCTAAATAGGTATACTTAATTATCAAGCAAAGTAAAAAGAAAATCATACCTCTAGCGCACTTAGGAATGTCTTTACAAATGACACAGCAAATGTCACTTAGACTATTCCCACTCCTTTGCGTTTAAGATACCTTCTTAAGTAAGGTATTCTTGTTACCAAGCGACTCCTAAAGCTTGGTGGGTATGAGCTTTGACTAATCAACATGACAAAGAAGATTAGTGCAATTAAATGAAAAAATAAATAGGAAAAATGTTGTTATCAAATCAACATCCAAACATATAGTCTTAAAAGATATGGTGTTTGTTTTTATGAAAAACCTTCTTTGTAGTTTTCGATTAACCATGGATCATATCAAGTTTTTAAAGTACAATATACTGTTCTCCCTATCAACAGGTTATAGGGAGATTCAGACCTTACGATCGCGAAAACCAGAGTTTCTGTTCTTTTTAGCCTTCCTTCTCCAATCGTAACCTCTAGAGGGACTTCTCCCAAGGGCCATGAGTGTTCCCCTGAGAACCCTACCAAGGGTACCTTCGAATCTACTCTCTTCGACCTTATCGAAGGCTTGAGCTTTAGCAAGCAATGTTCGTAGATCACTTCACAAGAGCTACCGCAGTCTAGGTAGGCTCTGTTTACTTCTCTGTTGGAGATCAAGACTTTGATGACCACGGGGTCATTTGAGAGAACTTTGCCTATGATCGATGGAAAGGTAACATAACCTACTCCGCATAACGCTTCCTCTGCTGCTTTCCTTTTTAGACCAGAATCATCCCTGTATACCATGAGGATGGGTGCTTCAACAGGTGTGGTATCTTTCCCCAGCTGTGTATCGGAGAACTTTTCTTTACCTTTCTTTATGCCCTTCACCAAATGTCCCAATTGGCCGGACTTCACGGCCTCTTCTATTTGTTTCTTGAGTTCTCTGCAATTGTTGGTGTCGTGTCCGTAATCGTCATGGAAATAGCAGTATTTGGAAGTATCCCTGGTCCTCCCCCTATTTGCCAAACGGGGAGGAGGATCAAAGGCCTTCGCAGCTTTTTCCGTAGCAAGTATCTCCCTTAGATATTTGGACAGATTAGCCAAGAGTGCCTTTATGTCTGTTCTTCGACCCTTCCCACAAAGGATGCTTTGGGACTTTGTTGTGACTTTCTTTATTTTCGACCGGAGCCCCGTTGGTAGACACTTCTTTGGCTTCGATCCAGGTGTAAGCCTTCTCCACTAAGCCCTTATAAGTTGCAGGAAGGTCAGTGGAGAGGAATTCAACCAGACTTCTGTTTCGTAGGCCATGCACAAAACCTGAGATGCGTTGGTCTTCGTGCAAGCCCATTATCTGTAAGGTGTCATCGGTATATCTGGTAATGAAATCCCTGGTGCTCTCGTTTTCCTTCTGCTTGATGTTGTGCACCGTTAGGTGCGTTTTTGTGAAATTTTTCTGCTGATTGAAATGTGATCTGAACTTGGCCTTGAGGTCATCCAAGTTCACAATGCTACCTGGTTTTTTCCCGTTCCACCATATACGAGCAGAGTCTCGTAGGGTATATGTAAACATGTGGCAAGCAACGGGCATGACCCACTTCTGCATTCTGATAGCCCCTTCGAACAGGTGTAAAAAGTTATCCGGGTCCCCCTTCCCATCATAAGCACCAATATGTGCGGGCATTTTCAACCCATCAGGCAAAGGATAGTCTTCTATCCATCTTACGAAGGGTGTTGTGGAACCCATAGGCTCCGAATAAAGGCAGTTATAAGGTGGCATGTAGGTAGGGACAGCATTGTACGGGTTATGATTTGGAGGCATTCCAACAGGGTTTTGGTTAAAATATTGAGGGTAAGCAGTAGGTATATAAGGTGGATGACTTCCAACAGAGTACGAAAGGTATACCATAGGTTACCCGTAGGGCATGCTTCCGTATGGTTGAGTAAAACTAGGGTTGCTAGCTTGCCCATTAGGTGGGGGATAGACCCCTTGAGGGTAAGATTGAGCCTGAAAAGGAGGGTACATACCATGAGGAGGAAGATTTCCTCCCCCATTCATTTGAGATGGATTGCCTTCTACGCCGGATGTGTGAGAAGGCTGCAACGGAACCCCTGCCTCATTTCTTCCCAGATGAGCTGCCAAAAGTGGTGGCAAGTTAACCTCCGTAGTTTCCCTTTGGTGACTCCTTCCATTGGAGCCTTCCATTGGAGCCTTCCATTGTTCCTTCCCTTCTCGTTGGAGCCCTCTCCGGAACATCTTCAAAACCAACCGACCTTCCACTCGGCCTTCGGCTGCTCGGAGACCCTATCCTTAGCACTGAGCGTGTAGCCCCGGGAGCCAACGGCCTAGCCTCCATTTCCAACTCTTCGTCATACTCATCGCTTGAGTATTCTAACTCCCTTCGCATCTCTACATTTTGAGCTTGCCTCCTTCGAGCCCTCAGTAAAGATTCTAGTGCTTCAATGTTAGCTTCGACAAACGCTGGACTGATTACCGGTTCAGGGTTAGCCGAGGTTGAAGCATGGTTGTTGGGAGTTATTTCAGGGTGAGATCGTGTGGTAAAGGTGGATGCGGTTATATTGGGAAGGTTGTTAAGATCATTGACTGGGATTGGTCTCAAGGTCAAGAAACCCGGAGGGGGTGTATCCTCTCTTCCTTGATTCATGCTGTAAAACTAGTGAGCGTGATTGACTGGGTGTAAGTTTGGAATAACAAGACCAATAGTAGCGGGTCCCACGGATGGCGCCACTGATTGTACAATAATTCGTACGACCAGGCCTTCGATGGTGATCGAAGGGTGAGAGGGGTGATATGCTTGCGCCAAACTTGTAGCCAATCTGCAATAAGAAATAGTAGACACTTCGTTAAGGGATTGCGCAGGGGTTGGGCCCTGCGAACCACCTCCGGCGTGAGAGTAAGTATGTTATATGTGTTGTAAATAATATGGAGTATGTGAAATACTGTGTTGAGTGAACATACCATTGAAATGACTCGTCCAACCTATTTATAGGTGAATAAAATAGCTTGGAGAGTGTTAGCACACGTTTAGGAGATCATGGGGGCATCCCCTGATTTGTGGTAAACGCTAGGGCTTCATCCCGACTATCTCTGCCTTGGCGGGGAAGCTAAGGAAATAGTGGGAACGTGGGGGAAGAGCAAGTCAAGGTTCTACTTTGTCTTGGCACCTTCAAGAGAAGACATCGAAGGGCATAGGCCTTCGGCTGGCGAATTCCCTACTGGTAACCATATGAATGATGAATGGTTTTACGCCACCAATGACTTGTGAAGAAAGACTTGGGTCTTCGTAATGCAAATTCGACTGAGGCTGAAGGGGGGTCCTTCAATATGATCAAAGGGTACATCATCAGGCAGGGACCTGTCAGCCCCCTTCAACAAGAATCGACTTAGAGCGGCTAGCTTCCCATTCAGACTTTGCACATCATTTAAACACTTAGGAGCTTAGAGATCCATAATTGCCTTGACCTTTGATGGATTAGCCTTTATCCCCTGCTTAGTGATCAAATGCCCTAGAAATTGCCCCTCTTCGACACCGAAGGAGCATTTTTTAGGGTTCAGCTTCATGTTAATCGCTCGAAGCTGGTCAAAGGTTTCTTGCACATCAAGGAGTAGGTCCTCCTCCGTCTTGCTTTTTAATAACCATGTCGTTAACGTATGCTTCAAGATTTCTGCCTATCTGTTTGTTGAAGGCTCTATCTACGAGTCGTTGGTATGTTGCCCCTGCGTTCTTCTATCCGAAGGGCATCTTTCTGTAACAGTAGACACCTTTGCTTGTGTAGAAGGCTGTCTTTTCCTCGTCCTCCTTTGCCATCTGGATCTGATGATACCCTTTATAGGCATCTAGCAAGCACTTTAGTCGGAAGCCTGCCAAGGATTCTACCTTCCAGTCAATTTCTGGTAGGGGGTAGCAATCCTTTTGGCATGCTTTGTTGATGTCAGTAAAGTCAACGCACATGCGCCACCCTCCGTCACTCTTTTTGACCATTACTGGGTTGGCCACCCAGGTTTGGTATTTGAATTCTCTTAGAATGCCTGCTTGTGTCAGTTCATCAACTTCTTTGCAGGCTGCAGCGTTTCTTTCGGGGGCTAGGCTCCTTCTTTTCTGTTTTATTGGCTCAATATGTTTGTATTCATTGAGTTTATGCTTCGTGCCGAAGGGTTGTCCGTCTATCAGCAATGTTCTCGGGACCCCTGTCATATCAGAATATTTCCAAGCAAAAATATCAAGGTTAGTCTGCAACAGTTCTGTGAGCTTCGCCTTGAAATTCGTCGGGAGTTGCTTTCCTATTACCACCGTTTGTTCGGGGTAGCTAGGGTTAACTACAACCCGCTCTTCTGCATCTGTACAGCTTAGAATTGCTATCGGAGGCTCCTTCGATTCTTCCTTGACCCTCTTGACACCATATACCCCCTTATCCGCCCCATAATTAGAATGAACAGTTCCTACTACGAAGGGGGTTTGGAACTTAATGGCAGCATGTATTGTAACACCCTAACCCGA
This sequence comes from Chrysanthemum seticuspe, assembly GCA_019973895.1. Lineage (NCBI taxonomy): Eukaryota > Viridiplantae > Streptophyta > Magnoliopsida > Asterales > Asteraceae > Chrysanthemum > Chrysanthemum seticuspe. Next base: position 82,372,712 of record BPTQ01000004.1, read on the forward strand.
CAAGGGTCTGAATGTCACATTATGGATTCATATCAGAACATACTAATAAAAATGTAAGCGGAAGTCTTATTAAATAAAATACCAAGTCATATAAACGAATGACTTACAAAGGAAAATACATAATCCATCATGTCTAAAAGATACGAAATATCAAAACAAATGTTCTTCCAAATGAGTCCAAAATAATAAGGGAAACTAGGGTCGGGTCACTCAAAAGCTCCTACTCACAGCCCATCAAAGCCCAGCATCCCACTTGGTACCTGCCGCATGGAAAAGAAATGCGGCTGAGCTTAAAAAGCCCAGTGAACAGATATAACAAAACAAAAGTTAAACATAATCAAATACAAAATGAAACAAAGGAGACTGATAACAAAGTCGTAACGAATGAATACAATGAGTCTATGAGTCAATGAGGAACCTGCAGAACACAATATTAACATATTTCTAGAAAGAACAGAAATCAAAAGACCAAAGTACAGCAAAGCAGCGAATCATTAAACAAATACAAACACATATAAATAACCAAACATACAAGTATCGAAACATAATCATATAGGAGTTGATGAACAGTGTCATAATCAAAACAAGTGACCAAACAGTGAACAAGCATATTAGTCAACGGATCAACTAAACATAAATATGGCAAAATAAATAAATTAGATAATTCAGAATACATATTAGCTAAGCTGAATTCTAAGCAGGCGGAAGCAACTGAATAAAATGTAAGCATGGCAATCACACAAGTCAGACCAATCATAGTTATTAAATAGAACAAGTATCATAACCAACGGAAATACTAACAGCAGTATAAACCTGGTAGTCACATGTATCAGGTAGGAATACCAAACAAACATCATAATTGAATGAATTAACTAAACAAGAACATAGCATGGCAAACTAAACAAGTCAACTAGAAAGGTAACATAAGTTGAACCATATTCCTTCATCAACCAGTAACATGAACAAAAGTGTAAACATGGTGGATCAACAAGTCAAGTAAACATCCATTACTATGTTGAACCGATAACCTAAGCATCAGAAACATCAAGCAGAAGTACAAACATGGAAATCACAATTTGCAGGTAGATTACTAAATGATAGTCATAGCCCTCGACATAACTGAACGAAGTATAACATGATCAACGGATAAATCAAATGATTACATACTAGCATGGCAACCAGACGAATCAAATAGTCACATAACAGCATGGTAAGCGGATAATCAGATATTAGCATGCTAACAGATGAATCAGGTAACCACATACTAACATAGTAGACAGAAAAATCATGAAATCATAATCAGCATGGTAAACAGATGGACCAAATAATCATGTAATAGCATATTCAACACTTGAATCCAATAATCATTTAATAGCTCGATAAGCGGGTGAAGTGGTAATCTGAAGTATAAGCTTGGCAACCAACCGAAAGAGAGTGAAAGCATAGTAAATCAAATGAACTGAAGACTGAGTATAATAACCAAATGAACTGAAGCATGAGTCCGATAGTCAAACGAATCACATAAGAATACTAAGTGAATAAGTAGTCAACTAAATGACTGAATAGGCATAGTCACATAATAACCAAAATCAGAATGTTGCCACGAGCACCTAATACTAAAGGAGATACTCCAATAGCCAAATCTAACAAATCACATATCATAACCCATATCTGCCAAATCATATCAAATCCGTCAAATCATAAGTGCACAAGGAGGGGAGACCTCTCAAGTACCAAATGGAGTAGCTAGCTCCCAAATGTGAGGGGGTGTATTGCACACACGCACCACATCACCAAAACTGAACTGAGTACCTAGGATGCATCCATACACTCCCTGCAAAACAAATCAAATATACATATGCCAGTACGAGACTGTACATACGTATTCATAATGGCCAAGTGCACACATATCATAATCATATCAAAAGGGAACGCCGGGGACTAATCACACCGCCCCAGATAGTGTCATGCCATTGGTGCATCAATGACATGGCCATGGTACCTCCATGGCTAGTTAGCTCGGGCAACCAAACACAACAAATCATATCATATCAAAATGATCATATAATAGAATCATATCAATAAGGGATCTCAAACGGATAACATATCGAACGGATAACTAATCAAATATCAAATAAGAGGATCATACCAAAATCAATCATATCAATTGGATCATGTCAAATCAAAGCAAGGAGAATATGAATCGAATATCAAAATGTCAAGAGTCATGAGAGAAAAGAAGTGTCATTACTAGAATGACGGAATATCTGTACCTCAAATGTATGTGCGTAAGAGTAAGGCACACAAGCAAGCTCAACGTCCCCGATTCACTAAATCTACATTAGGACATATCATAAATCACATATGTGTTCCATTTATAAATCATGCTTAACTTATCTCCCATTTATACTTAGTTTCAAGTTCATAAATTTCTGTCTTTTAGTATTTTGAATCTGGACCAGACTTTAGCGATTTTTATAAAATACTTAATTAGCTCAAATAAAATCAAGGAAATTCCCAGGGGTTCCCACATGATTTAAGAGACTCTTCAAAAATTGGGGGATTTTACTTCCATGTCAAATGGCCTATGGAAAATCATAAGTCCAGACCTGTCCAGAAAGTGTTCAGGAAATACACCTCAAAAGTTTACGCTTATTAGACCTGTTTAGACACCTTGGAAAAATTCCCAAAACTCTCAAAAATTCATGTATATCCTAAAAATCACTCCTGTTAAAGGAGAGCTCCTAATTCCTTATGGTTTGAAAATGAAAAATCAAACAATCCAACTAAATTTCAGACCCGTTTTCTCAGCTTTGACACTTGATCTTGTAAAATTAAATAATACGACTTAGACAACTCCAAATTCGACCAAACCACTTGGAAAACTTAACAAAGACATAAAATAAGCTTTTCAAACAAAAACCCAGAATATTGAACTTATACAATTCGATCTATAACACACAAAAATTCGTCATATTATGTTGTCCAGATTTCAGAAATCATATTATTCAGATTATAAACTCATAATATTCAGATTATAAACACCAAAAACACATCAAACTAATTCTCATATCAATTCATCAAGATCTATAACATAAACACACATATGATCATAACAATCTCATAGTTATTTATTAGCCGATTATTAGGGGTTTCTTAGGGTTTGTTTAGGCGTACAAAAGAGATCAAAAGAACAATGAGGACATCAAAATCATACCAATTCGGGGCTGAGAAAAAGGACCAAGGATCACCAACAAGCCGAACAGAATCACCTCCTATATCCTTCGTATAATCTTCTTGTGGTCGAAATGGAGAAGAACAAAATTGTTGCCTCTTTTTTTTCTCATTTTTTTTTAATCCGATTTAGGGTTTTGGGATTTTGGGGAGGTTGAGATATTCGGTTAATAGAGGGAGACAAGGACCGGATTTTTTTTCCTTAATGGGAGACTCTTTCCTTATTTTAATTTATTATGTATCTAGACACTTTTATGAATAAGTTGTGTACAAAATTAAAGTAAAAAGGGTCTAGGGAATTTATATATTTAACTTAGGTTAAATAAAATATATACTTCATATCATAGATTAACTATAGATTAAATTGTGTAGTCTTTATAATTCGTAAACAAGTTCTCTCAACGTCGCGTCTAACAAAGTTTCAAATTTTAATTTGGGTCGCTTTTAGGTTCAAATATATGACGGAAATAATAAACGAAAACTAGGTTATTACAATTCTTCCCTTCTAAAAAGAAAATTTCGTCCTCGAAATTTAAAAGACGTAAAGAAAAGAACGTACCGAATCACGAAAAGAAATGCCAATAAATAGCCTCACTCTCGGAGAGGTTCTTCCAAAAGAATCTTCACAACGGAATTAGTTTTATCTCTCATGACTCGATTCTGTCAACTAGGATAGCCGCAGGCTTTTCACAGAATATAGATCATAAAAAATCTGATCCAACGAATATAAAACAAATAGGTGACAGATGATAGTTGAAATTCCTCAAAGGGATACATGAAGCTCGTATACACACGAGACAAATACCGAGGTAGCGTTAACAGTAGGAAATTTTCATCAAATCAAACCCGATTCCGAACAGATCAAGGAACTTGCTAATCATCAGAGAATCACATACCGAATTATCAAACATATCAAGATTTCATAAAGAGATGGGTAACATATTAGTACTGATGATCAATGAGCACATATCGGAATATCAAAACGTATCAAAATGTGAAATTGAATGGGTAGGATACCCGCACGGTCGAGAATATCATCAAGGCTGACGAATCACGGATATAATTCTAATTCATCAAACGTACTAAACTCATGCACTTCTCAAGACATCGTATGATCCCAATAAGTTCAAGTCATATGATCTCGGTATTATCACGTTGATCAGGCGTCATAATACTTGCATCATATGAACATGTCCTTATTGCCATCATATTCAATTATAAGTTGTGACAAATAATCTACTAATGCCAAATGAAATCAGATTCACATACAGGTGACAAGCATATCATCAACCAACTCTAGAAAAAAAAAATTCAGAAGGCTAACGAAAACTTACCAATCCACGGAAAAAGGAAGGTGGTCATCTTACTTGAGAAGGTTCCTCATGACTCATTTCTGACGATCCAAAACAATCTCAGGCGCACAAACTGTGCCAAATATCACAAATCTGATCTTGCTGGTACGAATCACATAAACAAAATAGATGATAATCGAAATCTCTCAAAGAGATATGAAATATGATATAAAGCTGAAATATTACCAAAATGCCAAATCATAAAACTTCACAATTCAAACCGAGTTCTGAACAAATCAAAGAAAAATAATATCGATCAAAATCACATAAAAAATATCAAACTGTCTCAGAACGAGCGACAAACAAATGAGAGGGACGACGAATCACGATAGTTCTATCTTCCACCATTCACAAGCTAATCATGGGCCCGATGCCCCACAAACCACACGGAGTGGATAAAATCTTCTAAGCATCTCTTCTCTGATACGACGTCCTAGTAGTTCTGTTGAACTGTTGGCCATCTATACGCCCAAACTCCGGGTAGTAGTTTCTCCATCTATCTGCAATACGCCAGTCATAGTTCTTCTGCTCGTACGCCTTTTGTGTGCCCGCTTGTTGAATTTTTACCTCCGTCTTTGCTCCTCTTGTTGTTCTGTCCAGCTCTTTCCTGCAGCATCTTGATGTTTCTTGCAGCGTTGCAATACTTCAACTATCTTCTCGACACGAGCAATCCTGTCTTCAGCTTAACTAGAGTGGCAGTTGTACTAAACGGATGTGGCTTCTACACGAACCTCTCTATCTCAGCAACTATTGTAGCAACTCAGGATCCGAATCATCATCTTTGATTCTACGAGTAGTCACCATCTAAACGATCGACAAAACTAATTCGTGAAGACAAATAGACAAAATCAAATGTGGGAGGATGATGATCAAATCAGCAAAGCCAAACGGATATCGAAATCAAATCTGAACGAGAATCAAAAAAATAAAAAAAGATCGAAATAGACGGAAGCCTAATGTCTACCCAAGTCCTCACAGGTCAATCCTAAGGTCAACAAGACGAAACCTGGCTCTGATACCATAATTGTAACACCCCAACCCGACAAGGGTCCGAATGTCACATTATGGAGTCATATCAGAACATACTAATAAAAATGTAAGCGGAAGTCTTATTAAATGAAATACCAAGTCATATAAACGAATGAATTACAAAGGAAAATACATAATCTAACATGTCTAAAAGATACGAAATATCAAAACAAATGTTCTTCCAAATGAGTCCAAAATAATAAGGGAAACTAGGGTCGGGTCACTCAAAAGCTCCTACTCACAGCCCATCAAAGCCCAGCATCCCACTTGGTACCTGCCGCATGGAAAAGAAATGCGGCTGAGCTTAAAAAGCCCAGTGAACAGATATAACAAAACAAAAGCTAAACATAATCAAATGCAAAATGAAACAAAGGAGAATGATAACAAAGTCGTAACTAATGAATACAATGAGTCTATGAGTCAATGAGGAACCTGCAGAACACAATATTAACATATTTCCAGAAAGAACAGAAATCAAAAGACCAAAGTACAGCAAAGCAGCGAATCATTAAACAAATACAAACACATATAAATAACCAAACATACAAGTATCGAAACATAATCATATAGGAGTTGATGAAAAGTATCATAATCAAAACAAGTGACCAAACAGTGAACAAGCATATCAGTCAACGGATCAACTAAACATAAATATGGCAAAATAAATATTAGCCAAGTCATTAAGTACCGCTACATGCTAGACTTATAATATTGAGTGCCCGTCCGTTAGGAACTTAGACACTCACCTCCTAATTCTTAAATTCATCCAAACAGTAGGTGATCAGTTGGTCAAATCGCACAAGTAGAAAGGGTCGTCAGTTGGTCATATCTTACCCTTCCCGTCTCAGTCTGCTTACCTAGGGTCAGTTGGTCATATCTCCTAGGCAATTGGCCTCTACCGCCATTCAAAACTACCGAACCAAGGGTGGCTACTAATAAACTATGCATGCATACACTTAGAAATAATTGTACGGAAGTAAAGTAAACGCAAACAAAACAATTAAGGAATCATAACTAGGCCAGCACCAAGAGGTGCTTAGCCGCTCATATTAATCATACAAACCAATTCAATATTCAAAGGTACGAAATACATGAATTGAAAGTAAAGAAAATATGAAATGCTAATGCTTATCGTAGGGGAGTGATTTCTCCCTTGGAGACAGCTCCGTATGCTCCTCTAGACCTGCCTTGACCACGTTCTCTGGTTGTTGTGTGTGGAATGGGATGATTAGAAATGCTGGAATTCATGGGGTATTTATAGGCCAGATCTGGGTTACGGCGTAACTATAACAAGAGTTACGCCGTAACCTTCAACTCCTTCATATTTTGCACTAGATCTGCTAGTTACGGCGTAACCTAATAAGTGGTTACGCCGTAGTCTTCAATAAACTTGGTTATGCCGTAGTTGATGAAATAGTTACGGCGTAAGTATCAGTGGCGTGGAACCTCATTTGACCTAATATAATAACGTCGTAGCCTTTGGGAAGAGTTACGCAGTAACCCTCTGATAAGTTGGTTTTCTGAGTCACGCAATAGTTACGGCGTAATGGAGAGACGAGTTACGCCGTAACTTCTTCAAAATCAGCATACTATGATAAATCTTTAGATAATTCTCCAATTCCGCGTCTCTTTAGCTCCAATGCTCATAATTTACCTGAAAGTGGAAAACAATGGAAAACAAGCGTAAATCCATATAAATGATATAAATTACAAGCATTATCGGGGGAAATTGGCACTTAATAATCAGGACTATTTGATGTTATCAAATATCCCCCCACTTGAACTCTACTTGCCCTCAAGTAGACCTTATTAGAAAGATTTCTAAAAAGATATCTCCCATAACCTGGAAAATATAAGTTTAAAAATCCCTTATGCTAGAATAAAACAAACCCAAACACCTCACAAAAGGGGAACAAAACACTCAAATCTCTCAACTATTCTAAGTGTCATTTTCGGGGTGATCACTCAATCGCACAGTCATAGCATGTATTCTATCATAAGCTTGGCAGTTACACAAATCTCCACCACAGAGTTAAGGGCTAAACAATTCTCGAAGGCAATATGGGTAGACACGACAAAGGTTAAGGGGTGACTCGTCATTACTAACATGTCACGGCGAAGTGGACAAAATCAATGATACATGACCAAATCCATAGCCAAGACACCAAAGATTGCTCGTTGCAGCACCTAGACACGCTTCATGACTAAAGGGTAGGATAAGACATGGGATATATAAATGGTGTAAAATAAAAAACAAGCAGGTAGTATAAATCTATAACCAAGTCATCACCACTTACCGTCCGCCCAAAGTTCAAGTTTTGAAGTCAAGAAACCGGATCATGAAATATAAGGTAGATGTGTCATTAGAGGACGTCATGATGGGCACACTACCTTTTCTCCAACTGCTGGCATAACAACCAACTCCAATCTTCAAATGTGACCGAGGTAGCCTCCTCGATACTAAATCTATAAAGCTCATAATATAGTGCTTATAACATCGCACTTTACAATAACTAAATCATACCATTTTTTATTTTTATTTTCAACATAACAAAAATAACTTAAACATAATATCCCCCCACTTGAGATGAACAATGGGAATTCGGGGGTGTTCAATGATCTTCAGGAATGTTGTCGATGAAAGCGTGATTTCCGAACCTTTCCACTCGAACCTTGAACTTAGGCAAACGATGACTTCCTAATAACAAATAAACACTACAGGGTAGGCTAAGGTGTATCAAAACAATATAACGGGTTAACAAAATGAAAGGAATGGCTCAGACGGGTGTATCTAGGGGTATCATGCACTAAAGGTGAGTGCAACAAAAGGGTTTCACATGGGGTTCGAGAAGTCGAGATGACTAATCGATAGACACACAATGGTAGGCTGTTTGGGTGATAATCCTATAATATTGCCTTCTAAAACTGAAAAGTCCAAATACATCGAGCTAACTCAACATACCTCGTCTATGGTCTCGAAATGATGCAAAGGCCAAGTTCTAAAGTTTACAAGCTACCGGCACACTCATAATTTGGTAGATTTGGGGTAAAATATTAGAAACAGATAAGGCTAATCTCACCATATAATATCAAGGGTTGTATGTGCTCAGCTAAGGTCTAATCTAGTTAGGTTAAGAAAAACATGTCAAAATTTTAAAAATGGCATAATTTTTCAAAATAAACAAGAAAAACGAGGGCAAAATAATGTTCAAGAGATAATTCTACTCCCGTCCCCCCACTTGAATTGTACAAAGTCCCTTTTGTACTAAGCATTAAATAAAGGTGAATAGAAAAGTAGAATTAGAGCGAGAACTTCCCTGAAATTTACTCATTAAAGAAAGAAGGCCCACGAAAAAGAGATGTGCCTTCGTATAAGCATCATTAACAAACTTCAATCCCTGAAATCACACTACCAACAAGCATAATTCTAAAAAGAAAAAAAATAAAAAATGAAAAACAAACCTAACTCACTTTCGTAGGAATCACGGTTGCATTTAGCACATGCAACAAGCCTTTTAAACCACTTGGTGTCCCAAGTGGACGAGTGAAGTCTCGTGAGGGTTTACATGGAACACACCCACAAAGTTCATTTAAAATACTAATACAAGGTTGTTGTGTTTTAAAATGAAAGAATTAAAGCAGAGGAAGGTTACGTCGTAACTCTTTTGAGGGAGTTACGCCGTAACTAGCAAAACCTGACATAACCTGTAAAGCGAGTAGTTACGGCGTAACCACATAGATGGTATTACGCCGTAATTATTAATGTGTCAAGAATTCTGCTGCTAAAAAGTAGGTTACGGCGTAATCACCTAAATGAGTTACGCCGTAACTCTGATCAGACTAGCAACTGCAGCAGTAATTACTTCCTCATTTCCTGCAAAAATGGTTAGAAAACACAAAACCCTACAGAAATGGAAATAAAACAAAAGAAAGGGATAATTCGGGTTGTCTCCCGAAAGAGCACTTTTCTTTATTTATGAGTCTTTAAGTTAGACTCAGAGCCGCGGAGCATCTATGGGGGCCTTTGGACTTCCCCGACCTCATCAATGTCTTTCATCAAGTTATGCCTCATCCAGGTGACATTCGTGGCAGTTCAGAGGTATTCATTAGTTTCGATTTTCTGGATTTTTCAAAATTTTTCTTCCGGTCCCAAGTGGTAGCGAGTGAATTCGTATTTTTCGATAATAATTGGTGGTGGTCTCTTGTAGGGAATCCCGATGAGTTTGCACCTCCTTTGCTCATAAGCTTCGTCGTCGGGATTAGTAAATTCCTCATTACCTTGCAACTCAAGGTAATCTAGGATTCCTTCAATGTCATCATCATCAGAAGCTGTACCTTTGAACCATTCTTCATCGAGCAGATTCTCCACTAGCACACGCTTGCATTTTTCTTTTTCATCTCTAACCAACTCCTTGTCATCCTCAATTGTTATTTCACTCGTGTTGTTGAGACTTTCGTTCTTTGAATTTTCTCGATCCATGTACTCCTTCCAAATCTTCTCTTCGGTTAACGTGTCAACATGTCCATACTTAATCTTCACCCAACTATCGAATCCCAGGTTGTCTAGCCAAGGCAAACTCGTTCTCTCCTCATTGTTGGTTGAGGACCAAAAGAATTCGTCTTTTCCTATTCTCCTTGAGCTGTTTCCCCTGTTACATACATCATCATAGGGGTTGCATGACGCCCAGAAAATTTCCCCAAGAGATTTTATTCTTTCGCACCAGTGACTGCGTATTTCCTTGTTGTCAGTTTCACTTGAATGCTCATCCATGCAGTAGATGTCTTTATTAGCCACTTCCTTTTTCTAAATGTGCTCCTCGTAATTAACTTTTAGCTTCTTAAGAAGATTCGGGTTAATCTTGGCATCCCCGAATTGTATTACGTACCAGTCATCAAATGCCAAGTCACCGAACTCTATACAATGTCTTTCACGCTCGTGAGGGCATGTCCACTCTTCCTCTCTTTCACTATCCCCACTGTTGCAATACTCGCGGAAGGGGTTGCATGTAGGCCATGCTCGTGTGGACTCCTCGTCAGTTATGATGATCGGAGTACACCAGTGAGTGATAAGCGTCTCTTCTTCATCTTCAAGGAAGAGTTTTTCGAGTCTTTCATCATCAGTATATGCAGGCCACATAAATTTGTTATGGTTGATCCTATTCTTATTGCTTTCTCCATCGCAAACCTCATTTCTCGGGTCACACGAGGCCCAAAGATCATACCAATCTCCCTTAGCAACTGGTATCATGTGTAGGACACTTGTAAAGGAGATCGTTGTATCTATCCCAGGCTTGATACAACGTTTCGTCGTCTTCTTGCTTGAAATTATGGATCTCTAAAAGCTGGTTAGAAATCTTCGATGGCGGACAATATCTCTGAATAAAGTGCTTCTTAAGTAGAGCCTAAGTATTAATTGCCCCGGCGGGCAATCTTTCGATCCATCTTCTGTCAGCTCCAGTAAGAGTCATTGGGAACACCCTTAGCATAAAATCATCATGAGACACGCCCGGAATGTTGAAAAGGCTTGAGATGTATAGGACATTTTCAACGTGCTCATATGCATCTTCGTCCCTGTTTCCTGAAAAAGGGTTAGCACGAAGCTCCCTCATAAATTGATCTTTGATTTCGAAACGGACATCCGCTCCAACTGTCCGTCTTACGAGACTCGGCCCTTGTTCCGCTCTTGTCAACGCCAAATATTCCTCAAGAGTGAGGTCATCGATGTTAACAACTTCCATGGTACCTGAAAACTCAAATAATGATTGTGAGAATAGTTTAAAACGAAATGAAAGACTTACTATTAATCCTAATATAACTCCCCGGCAGCGGCACCAAAAACTTGATGCAGGTTTTACTGACCAGGTTTTAATATTTATAAAGTCTCGTTATACCTATGGTCTACCCTAGTGCACTAACGGGCAGTGTACCCGGTCGTGTGTAGTGTAGTAATTGGTAAAGCCGAGGTCGTCCCAAGAGCTATGTGTGCTGGATTATTACTAAGTCTAGGTGTTACAGATTAATAATGGTTTCGACAGGGATTTAATTAATTAAACTACTAAAGCAGAATAAAATAAAATCAGATAAATGGTAAAGGGAAAATAAATAGAGGAGAGTGGTGCTAACCTAGTTAATCCTCCTAGCTAGTTATGTCTACGTCTACTTACTTCCAATTACTTCAGGTGGGGTGAAAGTCGAGAGGACAGCATTTGGTCAATTCGCCCTGACCTATCAGCAAAGATGCCACCACAGGAGAAGTCAGGTGTCCCTCATAAGTCCTGTTGTTCGTGGTCCCCTAAGCCAAGTCATTAAGTACTGCTACATGCTAGACTTATAATAGTGAGTTCCCGGCCGTTAGGAACTTAGACACTCACCCCCTAATTCTTAAGTTCATCCAAACGGTAGGTGATCAGTTGGTCAAATCGCACAAGTAGAAAGGGTCTTCAGTTGGTCATATCTTACCCTTCCCGTCTCAGTCCGCTCACCTAGGGTCAGTTGCTCATATCTCCTAGGTAATTGGCCTCTACCGCCATTCAAAACTACCGAACCAAGGGTGGCTACGAATAAACTATGCATGCATAAACTTAGAAATAATTATACAGAAGTAAAGTAAACGCAAACAAAACAATTAAGGAATCATAACTAGGACAGCACCAACAGGTGCTTAGCCGCTCATATTAATCATACAAACCAATTCAATATTCAAAGGTACGAAATACATGAATTGAATGTAAAGAAAGTATGAAATGCTAATGCTTATCATAGGGGAGTGATTTCTCCATTGGAGACAGCTCCGTATGCTCCTCTAGACCTGCCTTGAGCTTTTTCCCACGTTCTCTGGTTGTTGTGTGTGGAATGGGATGATTAGAAATGCTGGAATTCGTGGGGTAGTTATAGGCCAGATCTGGATTACGGCGTAACTATAACAAGAGTTACACCGTAACCTTCAACTCCTTCGTATTTTGCACTAGATCTGCTAGTTACGGCGTAACCTAATAAGTGGTCACGCCGTAGTCTTCAATAAACTTGGTTACGCCGTAGTTGATTAAATAGTTACGGCGTAAGTATCAGCGGCGTGGAACCTCATTTGACCTTATATATTTACGTCGTAGCCTTTGGGAAGAGTTAAGCCGTAACCCTCTGATAAGTTGGTTTTCTGAGTCACGTAATAGTTACGGCGTAATGTGAGAGACGAGTTACGCCGTAACTTCTTCAAAATCAGCATACTATGATAAATCTTTAGATAATTATCCAATTTCGCGTCTCTTTAGCTCCAATGCTCGTAATTTACCTGAAAGTGGAAAACAATGGAAAACAAGCGTAAATCCATATAAATGATATAAATTACAAGCATTATCGGGGGAAATTGACACTTAATAATTAGGACTATTTGATGTTATCAAATATCCCCCCACTGTAACTCCACTTGCCCTCAAGTAGACCTTATTAGAAAGATTTCTAAAAAGATATCTCCCATAACCTGGAAAATATAAGTTTACAAATCCTTTATGCTAGAATAAAACAAAGCCGAACACCTCACGAAAGGGGAACAAAACACACAAATCTCTCAACTATTCTAAGTGTCAATTTCGGGGTGATCACTCAATTGAACAGTCATAGCATGTATTCTATCATAAGCTTGGCAGTTACACAAATCTCCACCACTAGAGTTAAGGGCTAAACAATTCTCGAAGGCAATATGGGTAGACACGACAAAGGTTAAGGGGTGACTCGTCATTACTAACATGTCACAACGAAGTGGACAAAATCAATGATACATGACCAAATCTATGGCCAAGACACCAAAGATTGCTCGCTGCATCACCTAGACACGCTTCATGACTAAAGGGTAGGATAAGACATGGGATATATAAATTGTGTAAAATAAAAAACAAGCAGGTAGTCTAAATCTATAACCAAGTCATCACCACTTACCGTCCGCCCAAAGTTCAAGCTTTGAAGTCAAGAAACCGGATCATGAAATATAAGGTAGATGTGTCATTAGAGGACGTCGTGATGGGCACACTACCTTTTCTCCAACTGCTGGCATAACTACCAACTCCAATCTTCAAATGTGACCGAGGTGGCCTCCTTGATACTAAATCTATAAAGCTCATAATATAGTGCTTATAACATCGCACTTTACAATAACTAAATCATACCATTTTTTTTATTTTTTTTTTCAACATAACAATAATAACTTAAACATAATATCCCCCAACTTGAGATGAACAATGGGAATTCGGGGGTCTTCAATGATCTTCTGGAATGTTGTCGATGAAAGCGTGATTTCCGAAGCTTTCCACTCGAACCTTCAACTTAGGCAAACGATGACTTCCCAATCACAAATAAAGACTACAGGGTAGGCTAAGGTGTATCGAAACAATATAACGGGTTAACAAAATGAAAGGAATGGCTCAGACGGGTGTATCTAGGGGTATCTTGCATTAAAAGTGAGTGCAACAAAAGGGTTTCACATGGGGGTCGAGAAGTCGAGATGACTAATCGATAGACACACAATGGTAGGCTGTTTGGGTGATAATCCTATAATATTTCCTTCTAAAACTGAAAAGTCCAAATACATCGAGGTAACTCAACATACCTCTTCTATGGTCTCGAAATGATGCAAAGGCCAAGTTCTAAAGTTTACAAGCTACCGGCACACTCATATTTTGGTGGATTTGGGGTAAAATATTGGAAACGGATAAGGCTAATCTCACCATATAATATCAAGGGTTGTATGTGCTCGGCTAAGGTCTAATCTAGTTAGGTTAAGAAAAACATGTCAAAATTTTAAAAATGGCATAATTTTTCAAAATAAGCATTAAATAAAGTCCCTTTTGTACTAAGCATTAAATAAAGGTGAAGAGAAAAGTAGAATTAGAGCGAGAACTTCCCTGAAATTTGCTCCATAAAGAAAGAAGGCCCACGAAAAAGAGACGTGCCTTCATATAAGCATCTTGAACAAACTTCAATCCCTGAAATCAGACTACCGACAAGCATAATTCTAAAAAGAAAAAAAATGAAAAATGAAAAACAAACCTAACTCACTTTCGTATTAATCACTGTTGCATTTAGCACATGCAACAAGCCTTTTAAACCACTTGGTATACCTTGTAACGAAGGCCCTTGTGCTTTCGTTGTCCCTTTGGTTGATGGTATGCACGGCTAGATGGGTCTTGGTGTACTTCTTCTGTTAGCTAAAGTGTGATCGGAACTTAGCCTTAAGGTAGTCTAGGCTTACAATGCTCCCCAACTTCTGTCCATTCCACCATATTCTTGCGGAGTCTCGGAGTGTGTATGTGAACATGTGGCATGCTACAGGCATGACCCACTTCTGCATCTTGATAGCGCCTTCGAACAAGTGTAAGAAGTTATCAGGATCACCTTTCCCATCGTAGGTGCCTGGGAAACTTTACACCATCAGGTAGAGGGTAGTCTTCGATCCACTTCACAAAAGGTGTGCAAGCTCCAGAGGCTTCGGCATAGTAAGGGTTATATGGAGCTGGATAAACAGGTGTAGGGTTATATGGGTTAGGAAATGGTTGTGTGTATGCAGGGTAAACTGTAGAAGGTTGATACGAAGGGTTTCCACCCATCGACTGTGTAGGAACGTGTCCATAGGGCATTTGTTGGTAACTCTGGTTGTGGAGAGAACCATTCGGAGGGTAGGTGTTATAGGTTTGAGTAGATCGGTAGGGGTTCATTCCCTTAGGGGGTAACTGATTCATCCTTGAGTATGGAGGAGGTCCTCCGACACTCGAGACATATGATGGGGGTATCGGAGCCCCCATCCTTTATCTTCCTAAGTGGGCAGCTAGGAGAGGTGGTAGGTTTACCCCTCTATTCCCTACTGGGTTGCTTCCTCCGTTAGAGCTGTCGCTCCTTCTTTCACCTTGTACTCTTTCCCTTCTTCCCGGATCTCCCCCGGGACCTTCTTCAAAACCCACAGTCCTTCCATTAGGCCTTCTTATGGAAGGAGAACCATTTCGTAGGGCCGAACGCCCCCTGTTAATCGGTCGAGGCCTCTCATCTACCTCAATCTCTTCATCATATTCCTCACTGGAATATTCCAGTTCCCTTCGTATTTCAGTGTTGCGAACTTGCCTCTTATGAACCCTCAGTAAAGACTCTAAGGCTTCGAAGTTTGCCTCAACGAAGGCAGGGCTAATTTCTGGAATAGGATTAGCGGAAGTTGAGGCGTGATGTACGGGAGTGGTTTCCAAAAGAGATCGTGTAGTGAAGGGGGAGGCTGTTATGGGGGCGAGATTATCGGTGTTAGCTGTGTTGAGAGGGAACAGGGTAGAGAAACCTGGTGGGGGTGTATCTTCCCTTCCTGGTTTCATGCCAAAAAGGTAGCGTAATCGGTTAAGGTTTTAAGACTTGGTGATTACGGGACTAATAGTAGCGGGTCCCATGGATGGCGCCACTGATTGTACAATAAATTACACTACCAGGCTTCGATGATGATCAAAGGTATGAGGGGTGTATGTTCCAGCCAAGATCGTCTTTCACTTGAGAATAAGAAATACGAAGACACTACGTTAAGTGATTACGCAGGGGTTGGACCCTGCGAACCACCTCCGGTGTGAGAGTAAGTATGAGTTATGGTTGTATAAATGTGTGTAAGTAAAGATATGAGTGTTGAATGAGATTACCATAATCCTTTGCACATCCAACCTATTTATAGTGGAAGAAATAGGGTTATGGGCACCTCTGCGCAAATGTCGGAGAACAAGGGGGCGTCCCATGTTTGTGGGTAACCGCTAGGGCTTAGTGACCCACATTCTCAAACATGGCGGGGAAGCCAGGAAAGAGAGGGAGATCGTGGGTTTGACCAAGTTAGGAGGTTCTCCTATCTGTTACTCCTTTGTCAACCATACCCCGAAGGGCTTAGGGCTTCGAATGGCGAATTCCCCGTAGGTAACCTTCGTGCTTACGAATGGTTTAACGCCTATGAATATCTCGAGACCTAACTTGGGCCTTCGAACAGAAGGGCTTCGACACATCTCGAAGGAGTGTCCTTCGAGCTGATCGGAGGGTACATCATCACTACCTAAGGTTAATGACTACGAAATCTCTAGGATTCATAAACTTAACTGTTAGGAATTAGAAATTCCAGGTATTAAATAATCGGTCACCTCAAGTATATGTAATCATTAGAAAGCTCGTAGTCGTAGTTATTTTAAGTTAAGTAGTATTTAGTTAAGTAACACCGTGGAGGACGGACGGGTCTTTACCCACTGTATGCCTGATCCATAGCCCGCTGTGTGGCATTTTATGTAAGACTATAAATACTCTCTACCTCCTAAGGTAGAGAGTTGGAGCTCATAATAATATCTTTCACTTTCTCTCACTAAGTTCCCTAAACCTCTAACTTTCTCTCTCTAGAATTCCATTTATACACCACTTTGTGTTATGGTTTGATGTGTATGTGAAAACTAATATCCTACAATTGGTATCAAGAGCCATGGTTAGATCATATCTTGCACATCTTTGGATTTTTAGTGGTTTTTAGGTGGTTTTTGAGTTTGAAAAAGTTTAGTGGTTTGTGCATCATTTGGTTGATTTCTTTTGTTAAAGCTTGGATTTTGTTAGTACTTTTATGTTTAGAATCATCACAAGTGTTTAGGTTTTCATTTGGTAAGCTTGAATCATCTTGGTTGGGTTGTTTTTGGATTGAAAAGTGATGTTTATGTGGTTTTTCTTGCTAGCGACTTGATATACGGATCTCTTTCTTCGTAGCGACTTGCTTCACAATTTTGTAGCGAGTTACAGTTTTGGAGCTAGCGACTTAGACCTAGCGATTAACAGTACAAGTAGTGGACTCTCCACTACGGGTAGCGACTTGGTGGTAGCGACTAGGTCTGTAGCGAGTTGCTCTTTAGCGACTTGAATCTTTAGCGAATTGTGTAGCGAACTGCTGCCAAAATTTTGCTAGCGACTTGAGGCTTAGCGAGTTACTACTTAGCGACTTGCATTTGTCTAGCGACTTGGGACTTTAGCGACTTGGGGGTGTAGCGAATTAGGTGTTAGCGACTTGGTGTATTATCTTCTAGCGACTTGGGTGATTGTTTACGGTTTTCTCTTGATTTAGTAAAATCCCGTGAAAGAATCTATTTTCCGGTTTAATCATAGAGTTATAAAAACCCGTATAATCTGTTAACATGTCTACCAACGTTCCTACTATCATCTCCACTGTTGCCGAGGATGTTCAAGCAGCTGGTTCAGATACTCGTCCACCCATGCTTGACAGAACTGACTACGATTCTTGGGCTCAACGAATCAGATTGTACTGCCTTGGAAAGGAAAATGGTGTCAACATTCTCAAATCCATTGATGAAGGACCGTATCGAGTTGAGACGACTAGAGATATACTTGATACTAATGAAGATGGAACTCCTATTTACGGAATGGACAAACCTAAAATGTATGATGAGCTTGATGATAAGGAGAAAAAGAGATTTGATGCAGATATCAGGGCTTCTAACATTGTTCTTCAAGGTCTTCCTAAAGACATCTACAAGCTGATCAATCACAACACTGAAGCAAAGGCAGTATGGGATAATGTCAAGATGCTTCTCTCAGGTTCTGAATTAACTATGGAAGACAGAGAATCACAACTCTATGACGAATTTGAACACTTCAAGATGAAACCAGATGAGAGTGTCTATGAGTACTATGTGAGATTTCATAAGTTGGTGAATGATATGAGGAACATCAGAATGACTATGCCTAACATTCAGCTGAACTCAAAATTTGTGAACAACATGAATCCCGAATGGCACAAGTTTGTCACCTCTGTGAAGCTCACTAAAGGATTGAAGAATACAAACTATGAGCAACTCTATGCCTTCCTCCTTCAGAATGAGAGACATGCTATGTTTGAAAAAATGATTCTTAATCAGTTTAAAACCAACCAGGGAGAGTCAAGCTCGTCTAATGACTCAACTGCCTTCTACTCTAACATCGGAATCACAAGCAAAGCCTCACAAGTCATACCCTTGGGTAATGGTAATCACAAACTCATTCCTGATCCTATGTTCAAACAAGCTGATGCCGATGCACACGTGGGTAACTTCATTAATCAACTAGCTCTTCTGATTAGTCAAAACATGAATTCTTTCCCACAAACCAAAAACAACCTCAGAACAGCATCTAACCCACACAATCAAGCTACTGTTAAAGATGGGAGGATCGTGGTGCAACCAGTTCAAGAAAGACAGTATGATCAGGGAAGAGGTGGAGCTGGTAGAGGTTATGTTGGTCATCAGAATCGAGGAAGGAATGATAATCAAGGTCAAGCTAAGCCGATCAAATGCTATAACTGTGGTGGTGAGGGACACATTGCAAGGAACTGCACATCTCCAAAGCGTCCACAGAATGCTGATTACTTCAGAGATAAGATGTTGCTTGTTCAAGCTCAAGATAATGGTGCTGCTTTGGATGAAGAGGAATTGCTGTTTCTAGCTGAGGGCAATGCCAAGACCTATGATGCAGATGTGGATGAGCAGCCTATTCAGGAGATAGGTCACAATCATCAGAATGCCTTTCAAGTTGCTGATTGTGATGCATACGACTCTGATGTGGATGATGGACCTACTGCACACACAATTTTTATGGCTAGAATTTCTCCAATGGTTTCTCCCAAGGTATCTTCTTCACCACAAGCTGGCCCATCCAAAGACAAACTCATCTCAGAGGTATTAAAACTATACGATGATGCTGATGTGCAACAGATGCATGACAAAGTACAATCAACTGAAACTATTGAATCAAATGTTGAAAATATGGGTAATATCGATATTGTCCCATATGATCAATATGTGAAACAAAGTGAAAGTGAAGTTGTACCAAGTGATGCATCTTCTGCAGTCAACAATGACTATATTTTTTATGAATACACTGCATGTGCCCCTGATGATTCTGTAATTTCTGAACTAAATGCATATAAAGAACGTGTTGCTATTTATGAACAACGTGCAAAATTTGAGTTGACCACTCGTGAGCAGGAAATGGATTACCAAGTGCGTACAGTCATTAGAAAAAGTAATTTTAGAGAAGAAGTATTGAAACAAGAATTAAATTCCTTGCAAGAAAAGCTTTCTAAAACAGCTAAGAAAAAACAAGAACTTCAAGAAAATGTGAAAATGCTTAAGCAAGAATTTAATGCAAAGGAATCAAAACTCTTGAGAGATTTTTCTAATCTGAAAACTTTGAAAAACAAACTTGGAAACAAGTTGTACATACAAGGAAACACCATTCAGACTGCTCACATGATCACTAAGCATAGAGTTCTAAGCGATAAGCATAGTGTTCCCATTATAGATAAACCCAACCCTGAGTACGGAAAGATAGCAAAAGCAGCTCAAAGTGTGATCTATGATGGCAATGAGATTCTTAAACCTAGACAAAAACCTAGTTGCGTTGAGTGCACTGAGGATGATAAGAAATTAGATGAAATCACTAGGGAGAAGATGAATAAGAAACTAAATGATCCTAAATGCAAAGAGAAAAAAGTTATTATCACTCCCCATGACTACAAGAAGGAAAACTGGATTTCCTTGAACAAGTTTAAGCCTCAGACATTGTTGACTCCCGAACAAGTCTTCTGGAAAATGGATTTAGATAAGCAGAAAGCTGAAAGTATTGTTGAAACAAACCCTCCCCTTTGGAAAATGCCTAGAGCAACTGTGTATCCTCCTAATACACCAATGCATCTTGTTCCGAGAACAATTGCCACTAAAAGCAAGACCTTAATTAGCCAATATGTTATATTTCAACTATTTGTTGATTTTGAGAAAACTTGCAAGAAAAGGATCACACCCACTGGTATAACTGAAGGAGAAAGGGGTTTTGAGCAAATGAAAGAATGTTACTTAACTGAGGTCATGCCTTTCTTTAAACTTCTAAAAGATCACTTTGAGAGTCTTAAAAAGGGAATAGAAACTGATATTAAGGGAATGGAAAAGGAATTTGATGCAATGGTAGTTGAAGTTAGTAACTATGAGCGTGCACTAAGATATAATGAGATTGAGAGGAAGAACTTGCATACATTAAATGAGACTCTTATCACTGAATGTGTTGCTCAAGATATGTTTTTCACTGCTTCAAATTGCTCTATTAATGCTTCCCAATTTCATGAACTATCTGTTGCCCTGAAAGTCTCCCATGATCGTGTCATTGAGCTTGAAAAAACTAATTCTAAACTAAACGAGAAAATTGAACTGGATGATCACGACAATTTGGTTAAACATTTCTCTAAACTAGAAGTTGAGCATTTTAATTTACAACTAAAATATCAACATCTTAAAGAAAATGTCAAAACTTCAAATATCAAGACATCCTCAGATGTTCCAGAGTTTGATGCAGTTTTTCAAATTAACAAACGTGATGAACAGATTCAAGCTCATTGCAACACGATCAGAAAGTTGAAAGCCCAAATCTCTCAATTAAAGGGTCAAACGAACAATATGACAGGCTCCCAAATGCCTCCTCCTTTAGACTCTCAGAATTCTCAAACGTTTCATCTTCAAAACCTAGTAAATGCATTACAAAAAGAAAATGAAAGTTTTCTAGAAGAAAATGAAAAAGTTAAACGTCATTTCAATGAGTTATTTGAATCAATAAAGGTCACTCGTAACAAAAATAACGAACAAATAGCTTCATTGCAAAAGGAAATTGAGAATCTGAAAAGTCAGGAAAAAGGGAAAATGCCTATGACCAATGGGGAGAATGGGGTATCAAAGGTTCACTCTTGTAATAAATATGCTTTGTCTGTGAAATATGTCCCTCCTCATCTCAGGAATAACAAACTTGCTGTTCAAACATACTTCTCATCCCTTAATGATTGCCTAGAATGTCTGCGTGAGATTGTTGAAGAGGATAAGTTAGAGAAACCTCATGATAATGCAATTGGACATGCATGCTTATATGCCAAACGATCTCAAGAAATCTTAGAATGCTTGATCACAATATGCCCAAAGTCATTAGGTGAGAGAGTTAATCCTTTGATTCCATGCTCATTGCCTAATGCCAAGTATGATATTCATTCGATTCCCAATGTTTTGAATGAGAACCGTAGTGTGCCTTTAAGTAGTTCAGATTCCAGATCTGTCAATTTCAAGAAAGTGAACCTTAGTGTGACTGCATGTAGTTCAGATCCCAGCACATCTAAACAGGTGATGCAAAGAGTAGTAAAACCAACTAATGTTCCCATTCCCTCTACAGGAGTAATCAGTGACATTAAAGGGAGCAGGTCAAAGTCTCAAGACAATACAAGGAATGATAGGACCTCGCAAGCTAAGAATGTGCACTGGAAAAGAGTAGAAGAACAATCTAGGAACTTTAAGTTTGAATCGAATAAAACGAATCGTGTTGATTCTAATATTAGCCATAGGCGTACTGTAATTAATTCGTATTCTGATACTATTTGCAAACCTTGTATTGATGTCTGCTTGAATTCTGTCTCTAATCATGAATGTGGTGTTAATGTTCTGCCTAATGATGTTAATTGTCCAGTTAATATTGTTAATGCTAAAATTCATGCTAAGAAGACTAAAAGGCAAAAACGAAAGAAAGTTAGAAAACAGTGGAAACCCACAGGAAGAACATTCAGTAAAATAGGCTATTATTGGATACATGTTGGTCATAAGACTAATCAGATAATGCCCACTAGAAAATGGATGCCTACTGGTAGAACTATTCCCTTAAGAAGTGATCACACTGTGAACAGGGCTAATACAGACACTAGTACTGCATCTATTCACAATGATTCCATTGCCTCATTTTCTGATATGAATGCTTCTATTTCTGATGTGGGTGTTCCAACCATTGTTACTAACCAAATGGAACCCATTCTTGAATGGGGATCCCAATTATCCAGTTATCCATTCTTGTCTGTGTTCAACTGCAGATCGTTCAAATCGTTCTGTGGTACCTGGACTCAGGCTGTTCCAAGCATATGACTGGCGACAGGTCACGGCTCATGAACTTCGTGAGCAAATTCATCGGGACTGTTAGATTCGGGAATGATCATTTTGGTGCTATTATGGGTTATGGATACTATGTTGTTGGCAAAAGTGTGATCTCCAGAGTTTACTATGTAGAAGGTCTTGGTCACAACTTGTTCTCTGTTGGTCAATTCTGCGATTCGGATCTAGAAGTAGCCTTCAGAAAACATACCTGCTTCGTTAGAGAACTTGATGGCAAGGAACTTTTAAGAGGCTCACGGGGTTCAAATCTATACACCATCTCCATCGAAGATATGATGAAGTCTTCTCCAATTTGCTTGCTGTCAAAGGCTTCTAAAACAAAGTCATGGTTATGGCATCGTCGTCTCAATCACCTGAACTTCGGTACCATCAATGATCTCACCAGAAAGGACTTAGTTGTAGGTTTACCTAGACTCAAGTACGAAAAGGATCATCTTTGTTCAGCATGTCAATTGGGAAAAAGCAAGAAGTATGCCCATAAACCAAAACCTAATAACTCTATCACAGAAGTTCTTCATATGATTCATATGGATTTATGTGGACCAATGAGGGTGCAGAATATCTTTGGGAAGAAATATGTGTTAGTTGTGGTTGATGATTACTCTAGATTCACCTGGGTCAAGTTCTTAAGGACAAAGGATGAAACTCCTGATATCATCATCAAACTCATCAAACAGCTGCAGGTTCGTCTTAACAAAACCGTCAGAATTACCAAAACAAACAATGGAACTGAGTTTGTCAACAAACAACTTAGTGAATTCTATGAAAGCGTTGGAATTAGCCATCAAAGAAGTGTTCCACGAACTCCTCAACAGAACGGTGTAGTTGAAAGACGAAATCGAACTCTTGTTGAAGCCGCTAGAACAATGCTAATTTACTCAAAGGTTCCAATATTTCTCTGGGCTGAAGCAATTGCCACTGCATGCTACACACAAAATCGTTCCCTAATTCACACTGTTCATGGAAAAACTCCATATGAACTTATCCACAACAGAAAACCTAATCTCTCTTTCCTTCGTGTGTTTGGTGCATTGTGTTATCCAACTAATGAGGGTCAAGACTTAGGCAAACTTAGGGCTAAAGCTGACATTGGAGTATTTGTAGGATATGCACCAAACAAAAAGGGATACCGAATCTACAACAAAAGAACCCGAAATATCATGGAAACAATTCACGTTATGTTTGATGAGCTGACCGGTCAAATGGCTCCTGGACAACTCAGTTCTGGACCCACACTTCAAAACAGTCCCATTGGTTCATCCCTTGTCTCAAGAAACTCCATATGTACCTCCATCTGAAGATGATTTAAAGAAATTGTTTGATCCTATGTTTGATGAACTTTATGATCCAAGTACTAATGAGGTGTCGATTCCTACAACAGAGGCTGCTCATATTCCTGTGAATGAAGTCAATCCCTCAGTCTCAATATCTTTAAGTCAAGAAGCGCCTGCTGCTGATCCTTCAGTGTCATCAACAAATCATCATTCTTCAAATGTACATCATGGAAATGTTTCTGGCATCAATGATGAAGTTAATCCCTTTGCTACTCCTGAAGATGCTCTATTTGAAAACATATTTGCTCCTGAATCATCATCAGAACCATCTTCTTCAGGAGACATCGACTCAGCTACCTCAGTCCCTCAACAGCTGCCACTTGAACACCTTAGAAAATGGACTCACGATCATCCATTAGATAACATCATTGGAAATCCCTCTCGTCCTGTATCAACATGAAAACAACTTGCAACCGATGCCTTATGGTGCTTCTTCAACTCCGTACTCTCAAAGATCGAACCAAAGGATGTTAAAACTGCCATGAACGAAGACTGCTGGTTCAATGCTATGCAAGATGAAATTCATGAGTTTGATCGACTTGATGTATGGGAATTAGTACCTGCTCCAGAATGTGCCATGATTATTGCTCTAAAATGGATCTTCAAAGTGAAACTAGATGAGCATGGTGATGTATTGAAGAACAAGGCTCGATTAGTTGCTAAAGGATACCGTCAAGAGGAGGGTATTGACTTTGAAGAATCTTTTGCTCCAGTTGCTCGAATCGAGGCAATCAGAATCTTTCTGGCTAATGCTGCTAGTAAGAACATGGTAGTCTATCAGATGGATGTGAAGACGGCATTTCTGAACGGAGACCTTAAAGAAGTCGTCTACATCAGCCAACCTGAAGGATTTGTAAATCAAGAGCATCCTACTCACGTTTATCGTTTGAAGAAGGATCTTTACGGTTTAAAGCAAGCTCCAAGGGCATGGTATGATACACTGTCAAAGTTTCTTCTATCTACCGGATTTAGCAAAGGAGCAGTTGATCCAACATTGTTCACCAGGAAGTCAGGCAAACATTTAATTCATGTTCAAATTTATGTTGATGATATTATTTTTGCCTCGACAGACCCAATGGAATGTGATCGTTTTTCAAATGAAATGAGTTCAAAATTTCAAATGTCAATGATGGGACAAATGTCATTTTTCTTGGGATTACAAATTTCACAAAGTCCCGGAGGCATTTTCATAAATCAATCTAAATATGCAACAGAGATATTAAAGAAATTTGGATTTGATTCAAGTGACCCTGTTGACACCCCCATGATTGATCGAACCAAACTAGATGAGGACCACTCAGGGATCATGATTGACCAAATGAAATATCGTAGTATGATTGGATCCCTGATGTACCTCACTGCTATTAGACCAGACATCTTGTTCGCTGTTTGCATGTGTGCTAGATACCAGGCTAAGCCTACTAAAAAGCACCTTGAAGCGGTTAAACGGGTCTTTCGGTACCTCCAAGGAACCATCAATATGGGTCTTTGGTACCCGAAGGACACCGGTATGTCACTAACAGCCTATGCAGATGCTGATCATGCAGGGTGTCAAGATACTCGTCGAAGTACATCTGGAGGTGCTCAGTTTTTGGGTGATAAGCTTGTTAGCTGGTCCTCAAAGAAGCAAATGAGTACTTCTATTTCCTCTACAGAGGCAGAATACATAGCCATGTCATCTTGTTGTGCTCAAATCTTATGGATGAGATCTCAATTATCTGACTATGGCTTTGTATTCAACAAAATCCCTCTGTACTGTGATAATAAAAGTGCTATTGCTCTCTCATGCAACAACGTTCAACACTCAAGAGCAAAGCATATCGACATTCGACATCATTTCATCAGGGAACAAGTGGAAAAAGGTGTAGTGGAACTCTATTTTGTGAGGTCTGAATATCAGTTAGCAGACATCTTCACCAAAGCTCTTCCAAGAGAACGTTTTGAGTTTATTCTTCCACGACTTGGCTTGAAAAGCCTTCAACCAGAAACACTCAAACGTCTTCAGGAGGAAGACGAGGAGTAAAGGTCTATCTTCATCTATCTATTGTAAATATTTATTTGAAAAAACAAAATACAAAATTATAAAACCTTTAAAAATCAAATAGAAAAATATAAAATTTTCAAAATCCATAAAAATTTGAAAAAAAAAATTCGAAAAATCTTCAAAAAACATTGTCATTTTGTCATGTTTCTCTCGATTCGATAATATCTACGGTCTTGATGTTGTCGTTCAAAGAATGACACGGGACTTTAGATGTTGTTCGAATTTTTATATTAAAAAAAAAATAAAATAAAAAAAAAAAAAAAAAAAAAAAAAAAAAAAATTTGAGAGAAAGAAAAAATGGTTTATTGTCATTTCAGGCAGTAACCCACTTTTCAAAGAAAGAACAGATCCATGTTTTTTTTGTTTTCAAGATTTGAGAATTTGTTTGAACATTCTTCAAAAGCATTTTTATCAACAAAATTCCATGCTCTGATTCTATAAACATTTATCTGCTGAAAACTAAATGCTTTGAAAAATAACTCGAAACTCTATTTTTGATAATCATCAGGACTTATTTGTCAAAATCTCTATCTCTCAATCAACAACCTATGTCATTGATTGAGGGGGAGAATGATTTCAATTAAATTAAAAAGTTATTTGGCATTAAATTGTTTTCAAAAGATGTACATGCATGTTTTATCAATGGAGTTTAAAGTCTTAAAATCCGATCCTTATCAGTTAAAACGCTTTCATAATCAAGTCACAATTCCCCTTAAAAGCTTTCAAAATCAATTTAAATCAATAAGAGATCACAAATCTCAAATGATTTGATAATTGTGATCGGGGGAGAATGCGTGATTTAAATTGGATTTAAACTGATAATTCGGTAAATGGTTTTATAGGGATGTACATGCTATCCTTCCCACATGTGACAAACGATTTCAAATTTTCCATGCACATGTTGAGGGGGAGCATCTATCTTAAACCTATGATTTGAAATGTGATCAACTTATCTCAATGTGCAGGTTCCCTCTAGTATGTGCAAAACTCTTTTCAAACCTCGAGGCACATATTGAGGGGGAGCAAATTTATGGAAACCTCATCCTTCTCGGAAATGCTATATCTACTTGATTTGATGTGGGAAGTGATGTTGATATCTTTTAGAAAATGGTAATCAAAGAAGTTAATTCTTTCTCTTGCCTCCGTATGCAAAACATTTTCAAATACCTTATGCACATGTTGAGGGGGAGTTCTCGTTCTAAAAATATCAAAAACAATTCAGGTACAAAATGCTTTGATAATATATCACAAGTATCTGAATTGATTTTCAAATGGTTTTCAATTGGTTCCAATGGCAGATGAACAATACCAAATAGACTGACCAACTTTACTTTATGTACGGCGATATAAGGATGATAAGGTTAGGTATTGGTTCCCATGATCCGCCAGAACCGGAGGGATCTACCCAGGGAAAATCCACTAGTTAGTGTAGAAGTCCTTAGGTATGATGATAAAAGGAGAAAAGTGAGATATGGGAAGAGTGCGGACTGAGGCAGAGCAAGTACTGGAACAAACCCAACAAGGTTCTTGCAATGAAGTCTCGGTAAGCACTGAAGGGGTTGAAGAATTAAAAAGAATTGAATGAGAAAAGGGTGAAAACAAATAGCCCTCCATTTATTCAACCTTAGGGCAGAAACCGGGTTCAATTCATATGCTACTGATGGTAACATCGGTATTGAAGACAAGACGTCATGGACCCAGTGACGCACTGCACTTCAACTTTCCAAACCACTCAAGTTCCTCTTAAAAGGGCTTGTTTCATTCTCACGGGGAACCGACATTATCTATCGACTTTCTCTTAGAGATTGTTGATATTGAAGAAGGAGACCCTCTCCCTAGTCTCCGGCACAGGATCCAAATATGCACAAATTGAGTCTAGAGCCACGAGATCATCAATAAATCTCATTAGGACACTTTCAATGAAGACTCTCTGTTTCACACAATGTGGAAAGAGAGATTATATCTTGAGTCCTACGCATTATCCTTGTGGTATTGCCAGAACATCTGAGTGATGTGTATACATATTCACTATGAAGATGGAAAGCCTTCAGCCAACATCAAACAAGCTCCTGGTAGGTGGCATGTGAGATCTATTATATAGATTAACCATGTGACAACTGAACAGAAACAATGGGGCGATTCAAGTCTTGAATCAATCCTGGTTCAGGTTATGGATTGACGGATACCTTTGAAAAACCGGTCTTTGTGCTTAACAACTCTTTTCTTTAGTACATCGACCGTGTACTCATTTTTCAAATCAAAAGGTATTTTTATGATTGACAATTGATTTTCAATAAAACCTTCGTTGTATTGCAAAAACAATTTCTATTGAGCAATACACGATTGTTTTCTTTAAATCTTTTTTTATCAATCAGTGGACTTAAAATTCGTTGGTTCACTCACTTCGTGTTGTCTTCTTTGAGATGTTCCGGTTTGAGAACAACTAGAGCAGCTGCGAAACCCTATCAAGGAAATTCTTCGGAATTATACCTGATCACAGGCAGTACATGTACTGATCAACGGGGAACCGTGGGCCGTGTACCTCAATTCAACAAAAGTGATCAAAGACACTTTCGTGCGATTTATTGCTAACTGTTTTATGCAGGTACATCCTACGTTTGCAGCTGATCAGAATGAAGCGGTCAATCCAAAGCCGCATGCTCACTTAACACATTCATCTCAAAAGAAATCATGATAAGTGTATCAATGACTCTGATACTTTCACTCCATGCTTCTGCTACGCTGCTGCCAATATCATGAATCAACTAAAGCTTCCGCTACTCTGATGAGAAGATATCATGATCCAGAATGTGAGCATGTCGGTCCTATAGTCACAACATCACATAATACCAACACCACAAAGGACGTCTCAGAGATTTCTGATAGCTGATGATCTTAAAAGCTGGCTCTAATTTATTATCACGTGGATCAGTAAAAGACCTCCACTTGGATTAACCAAACATGCATCGAGAAGATTCAATGACTACGAGCTTCGGAGCAAAGTACTACATCAAGAATGCAAGAACAATTTTTGTAATATCTGTTTGTATTCTATGTTATTTTAGTACATGATTGAGGTGACCTCCCTTAGGGGGAGATTGTTAGGAATTAGAAATTCCAGGTATTAAAGAATCGGTCACCTCAAGTATATGTAATCATTAGAAAGCTCGTAGTCGTAGTTATTTTAAGTTAAGTAGTATTTAGTTAAGTAACACCGTGGAGGACGGACGGGTCTTTACCCACTGTATGCCTGATCCACAGCCCGTTGTGTGGCGTTTTATGTAAGACTATAAATACTCTCTACCTCCTAAGGTAGAGAGTTGGAGCTCATAATAATATCTTTCACTATCTCTCACTAAGTTCCCTAAACCTCTAACTTTCTCTCTCTAGAATTCCATTTATACGCCACTTTGTGTTATGGTTTGATGTGTATGTGAAAACTAATATCCTACATTAACACTAAGGTTATCTTCGAATTTTTAGCCTACAATTCCACTAGTAATTATAAACTAATGTTCACAAAGATTAATCAAGCATTAAAAACACAACGATGGCTTTAAGAACTCCTAAGCCAATTACAATTAAGATAAGAGATAACCAATCAATATTTAATAACTAGGTTTCATAGATCTAAGCAAACACACAAGTAAATTAGCCGGACATGTTATACATGCAAGCATACACACATTCAATTGAAGACATAACGAAACCAAGACGGACTACAATCATTTTAGGTTTATTACTCCACAAGTCTACCTCTCCAAAAGTCTGAAAATTGAATTCTATATATAGAGTTACAACTGCGACGGCATCACCTTTTAATTGTGACGCTGTCAGATCGTCGTCATTAGGGTTTCGTCTTGGCCAAGTCAACTTTGGGACGGCGTTACGTTGTGGTTGTGACACCGTCAGCCTTCAGCTCTGACTTCTTCTGAATCTGGATCTAGGACGTCTGGGATGAAAAGTCTTCATGATGCCCTACTCTTCAAAGCCTGACGCCGTCAGGTGTAAAATAGCAATTCCACTCTTGAGTCGTCACAAACATAGGGACGGCGTCGCCCTTTGTGTGGGACGCCATCAGGTGCATCTCTAGCAGCTTGAGTGTCTTGATCTTGACTTTAGCCATTTTCTTCACATATTCACTCCTTTTCGTCCAAATAAGCATCATTCCAGCATTTTGCCTTCAAGAGACCTAAAAAGTGAAAAGAAACAAAATTAAGCAGTAACGAATATAAAAGTAGGGGTTTAAGGGCTTAAATGACCCCTTAAAAGTGTACGTTTTAAATCCTTATCATTCGTTGTTACGATATACTAAGTCTCCTGGCTTGAAGCTTGTATTGCGAACTTTAGAGTAGTAGTATTTTTCCATTTTTTCTTTGCTTTTTGCCTCGCAGATTGCTGCCTGCTCTCTTATTTCCTCTAAAAGGTCTAAGTTTATTTCTAGAGCCTCATCATTCTGCTCTACATTTATCTCTGATGTTCTCTATGCGGGCATTCCTATTTCAGCGGGGACGACAGCTTCCGTTCCGTATGTTAAGGAGAATGGAGTGTCTCCGTTGCTAGATTTGATCATTGTGCGAGGCGCCCATAGGACATGCAAAATGTTGCTGGATGTACAATTTTTCGCACCAATCTTTGAATGGGTTGTCTCTGAATTGTTTTTCGTTATCAGATATTATTTCTTCGAGGAGTCAAAATTTGCATACTATGTTTTCCCATACAAATTTTTTGATTTGATTTCCCGTAATAGTTGCAACTGACTTTGCTTCTATCCATTTAGTAAAGTAATATATTGCTACTATGAGAATTTTACTTTTCCGGGGCCTTCCAGGAAAGGCCCGGCAATGTCAATTCCCAATTTGTAAAATGGCCATGGGGAGGTAATTGGAGTTAGGTTCTCTTACGGGTTTCTTGGGACAGGTTTATGTACTTGGCAGTCTTTACATGCTATTATAAACTTCCGTGCATCCTTATGCATGGTAGGCCAGTATGTTGGAATCACTCCTAAACCTCAATTCAAGTGTTAGTTACTCATATGTAATAGGTAGCTTATTATGGCCTTTATGTTTGTTTAAGGTCTAGCTTATGTTGAAGGCCCATAAGCTTAGGCCCATGTCCAATAAGGAAAAGGGAAGGAGTAGGAGTGTTGCCCTAGCTCCTTGCCTATAAATACTATGTAATAACCCTCACTTGAGGGTTGGTTGTTCAAGTTATTCTCTTCATTACACTCTACGCGTAACTGTCCTTATTATATCGTGTATGTGTGTGTGAATCTTGTTCAATCGCCTCTCTATCTCTTTCTAGTAAGCTTGTGTTGTAAAACTAGTGACCTAACAGTGGTATCAATCGCCTAATAGTTGGGTGAACGTATTGTTTGAAGTGAGTTTTGGTCTCACGCTTAACTTACGGTTCATAAACTTTGGCTTGCTTAAAAACGCATTTTTTACACTTTTTATTCCAAGATTCTTGTACTTTCAATGTTATAAGGTGTTAAACTTACTGTTTTTGGCAAAAAGTTTTGAACTTTATGCGTGGATCATTGTTTTTCAACTAGTTTTTGAACGAGGGTGTAAACCTACGCGTAACCGTTTTAGGAGCTTTGGATCATCAAGTTTCACACTTTTGTGTTATTTTGGTGTTATTGAAGCTATTTCATCACACAAAAACTGGTTTAGAAACATCTTTGGGCATAATCAATTTTACGAGTAATCCTACGCGTAGCAAAACCCTAAAACTACGCGTAAGTTATTCCTTGGTTTGATCTTCGTTTTCGTGGTTTACTCCGTGTTTTCTTGCTTGGATAAGCCTGAAAATACGTCGACTTTGGATATCTTTTGCACTGTGATAGTGTAAAAGATCATTTGGGCAAAACCCTAAACTTACGCATAAGCATAAAGCTTACGCGTAGAAATCTTACGCATAAGATTCATCTTACACCTAAGCCTAGTCTTACGCATAAGGTAATCCTACGCCTAACTTTCTACGCCTAACTTTGTGTCTACGCATAACTTTAGAGTCTTTTCCCTACTTACGCGTAAGCTATATCTACACGTAACTCTTGATTGTTACGCGTAACTTTGGTGTTTTTTACGCATAAGTGCTACTTGGTTTATTGTGATTTCTACGCCTAAGGATACTTCATCAACATCGTTTCATTCGACTACAAAGATCCATCAACACAAGTTATCAAAAAAAAAAGTTTTTTGGCGGGAAAATTTGAGTAAAATTTAATTTTTCAAGGAGACTAAACGTTCAATTTTTACGCGAGATTCAAATTCTGGTTTAACTGTGAAAATTTTGGGCAAAAATTCAAATTTTTGGGCCTAAATTCAAATTTTTCGGGTAAAATTTGGCGTCAAAATCGTCATAACTCAAATTTTTCTTACAACCTTAGAATTGAATTTTATAGTGAATTTCAAATTTTGAGAGCCAAAATTTTTCAAAATTATTTTTGGAGGGAAATTGCAATTCACTATATCGACCTTCTGTGTGCTATATCGACTTTGCACCTTTTCTTCTCTTTGATTCTTCTGCAAGGGAGTGAAATGGATTCTGATCATAAAGATCCATTTGTGGCATTGAAAGAAGGATACATGGCTCTGGCTCTGGCATTGAAGCGTCAAACATCATCAAATTCCCGATATCCCGCAGTCGTGCAAGGTGAAAGAGTTGATGTACATGCAAGGAATGCTCAAATGGACGTTGAGAATGTTGTGATTACTGCAACTGTCGGTAATGCGGACAATGAGGTTGTAGCATTAGAAAAGCAGGATGACAGCAGCAGATCTGGAGAAGATATCATACTTAACTACGACACCGAGCCCAACTGCGACGAAGAACAAATGGTTGAGGAAGATATCTTACCCACCTATGACACTGACACAGAACAGATGGTCGAGGTACAATCTACTGTTGATCATATTCTGACTGCAAATGCGACACAACATACTGAGCAACCTAAATTTAGTAATGAAGGAGAGGTTGACCAGTGTGTTGCACAATGTCCAGACAACTATCTCATGTCTGAGCCCTTACTTGCAAACAATTCAACTGAATCGTCAAATCAAACTCTTGAATCTGAAATCATTCATCTCAAAAAGACCATTGCTCAGTTTCATAAAGATTTTTCAAAACTAGAGGCACATTGCATCTCTCTTGAACTTAAATTACAAAACAAATCTTTTTCCTCAGAACACAATGGTCAGCATTCAAATGAACAAAGTAATCGTGTGGACACATTAGTAAAAGAAAATGAGCATTTAAAGGCTCAAATTCAAGCAAAGGGGCTTGCACATGTTGCTTTACAAAACAAACTGAGAAGATTAACTGACAAGAGTGTGGATACTAATTTTACAAAACCAACAATCTTAGGGAAATCGTCTCTACAACCTTTCCGAAAACAATCTGTAGTTAGACAACCAACTGCATTTAAATCTGAACATTCAAAATCTTCAAAACCACGGTTTCCCTCCCAAGTTGTTGAGAATAATCATTTGATAAAAACAGTCACTCCACATTCCTGGCCTAAGAATAATGCTTCTGTTTCTGTTAAACATGTTTATGTTAAACCTGTTTCGGTTATACCTGTTTCTGTTAAACCTCAACTTGTGGCTACTCCTTGCAAATCTAGGATTAGTTCGAACAATGTGTCTAAATTGAGCATTAAAAGTAAAGATTCATATGATTCAAATGACACGTACAAGAACTGTGATCTAGAAAAGGCTAGGAAAAGGGCACTTCTTCAAAAGGATGGAATCTTAGGTTCATGACCTAGTGTATCACCTTCGAGTGTATTACTGAACACTACATGTAGAAGCAAACCAAAACCTAAGTTAACTCAACAAACAGTTAGAAATATACCCGTTGATCTAAATGTAAACTGTCAGAAACCTAATAGGTGGATCCATATAGGACGCAGACTCTTCCCAAAAGAAGTTTCAACATCCCCTAGATCTAACCTTAGCTGGATACCAACGAGTAGGATTTTCAAAACTGTTAGTCTTAGGTGGATTCCTACAGGCAAGATACTAAGTAGTTGCACCAAAACAAGTGGGATACCAACACCATCCATCCCTGAGGCAGGAAAGGAAATCATCAAAATAGCATGTTCAGGTGTCAAGAAGATAATTGACACTACATCTTTATGCTTCTAACATCTGGAACCCAGTTACACTTGGGGATCCATGTTTTTCTCTTCCTTGCCCCCCTTCTATTTTTCTATGCAGGTACAACAGCAATGGCTTCTACTGCAAAACAGCGTAGGACCCATTTCTCACCGTAAAAAATATCATGATCCATCAGCTGTTCCAACATTATACTTAATCGTCATGAATTGGAAACAGTGCTTGCTCCTCTGGTTAAAGATTCTGCCAAAACTCGTGATTCAGATGTATCGAATGTTTCCGCTGCACAACCGATAATACTCTAATTTCAGATACACCTGAATCTACAACAACAACCGAATCTTCTATAATAGATGCTCAAACTGGTTCCAACAACAATGACACAGCTGATGATCAACATAATGAACAGAGAAGTTTTATCAGTAGTTGACTCTCTCGAAATATATTTTTTGGTACTTCACACTTGTTCGATCAATTGGACATACATGGTTTCGTTGTCTCCTTATACATGGTTTCGCTGTCTTCAATTCATCATCAACATACGTGGTGTATGATTCTGAATCATTGAAAACATCGAGGGGGAGAGAGTGTGTAGGTGGTCATTGCTTCCTTGTTCTTCTACATGCTTCTTTGCGAAAACCCAATGCCTTCTTCTTCTTTTGTTTAGACCTAGATGAGGATTCTGGTTTCTGAACTTGTTTGGGAGAGGTGGGTTGTTGTAGGGGCTCACGGACTTCCTCATCGTCACCACCCGTATACTCAAAGTGATCACCGGTTTTTTGAGTCTCGGGCGGTAACTCGGAATCCTGAGGTTTATCAGTAGAAGAGCTAGGAGGAGTTCTTTGAGAAGTTGGAGTCCTTTGGGGAGGAGGTTGCATGGAATACTGAATAGAAGATGATACATCAGACTTCTTTGTGCGTTTGGGCTCTTTATCCTTATCCTGATCTTTGTCTTAATCATCTCTTAAACGTTTGGGCCTAACAGCTTCTTCTCGGAATGAGGACCTGAGTTGGTATTCCAATAGAGCTTCAAACAGTTTAGTACCGTCAATTCGTTGGTTAAGTCTATTACACAAAGATTCATTTGCATTTACACAACATATTTCTTATCACATAATTTTCTCCCCCTCAAAAATGGCATATAAAATGTTATTTTTGAAAATTTGAGAATAAGTATGACCATTTCGAGTGTTGCGGGAAGATGACCACTATGAACAATTTGTGAACAAAGTTTAGATTCAAATACTCCCCCTCAACAAGTGATATAAACGGTTGAGGTTTTCAAAATCATACGGGGAAGTAAGAAGCTTTCGCTTCTTTTATAAGGATTGTGGCGCTGATGCGTACCACATGGTCCTTTCTTGACAAGAACGGGTTGTACACTGTTATGTGTGCACAAGCCATAGACATAAATAATCACACATCCAAATTTATAATGAAAGAAGCAGTTCAAGGGGTACCAGGAAGTGCAGTGATGTTGCCAGGAGTGCGAACAGGGCGTTGATAGCCGGTGATGTTAATCCTGGGTCGACCACCAACAAAGCTTTCCAATGTTCTGAACTGATCCCTTCGAAACAACCTTTCATCAATCATTCTGATGATCCTCCGAACATCCCTTCGATCCTGAGAATTCCATCGCTTAGGAGACCCAATCTTTAGATGTATATCCTTTAATCGATAAGCCAATCCGTCCCTAATCATCTTCAAAGTGTGATCCCCAAACTTTTGAAGATCGCTGCAAGCCATCAAGCAATTGCGTTGAAGTTCACTGCGGTAAACAACACCGAACGGTTTGCTGACGAGCGTATATTGTAGAAGCTGGTTGATGTCGGGAAGATCAAGCTGTGGTGGAGTGAAGTTGACGCGGGTCTGATAAGATTCAACAGCAAGTTGGAGATCTTCAACACGTTCTTTGATGACTATGCGTCTGATGAAGATGAGCAGTGACTTGATGAATTCACGTTGTACTTCAGTTGAAATTTGCCTCATGCGACCCTGTACTTTGGCAAGGTACATGTCTTCAATGTCGTTGATAGACAAATTCTCAAAGTCAGCTTCAGAGAATGCATAATCCCGTTCATCTTGCCTTTTGACCACAATCTTCTTGAGAAAAGTGTAGTCCCATTTGGTCGAAAGATCAACGTGTTTGATGGCAACGATATCCTTAGTACTCAACACTGCATGTTGAGACTTCTGAACCTGGCAGCTTCTGTAGAAGATTCTTCGGCGTTCCGGCCAATGATGAATCCCATACATTGCATCTCGATCGTATGCTTCCTCTTTGTTGGAGAACAAGTGATTAGCTCTTTCCTCGATGGCTATGCAGTTTGAGTATATGGCTGCTGGGAATGGAAGTGTCAAAGATGTAGCGTATTTCCTTGATCCATCGCCACCGTGTAGAAGAAATTCCAAGTCTTTGTTGAAGAAATATCTGAATGGAATCCTAGGTTCATCTGGTTGGCCAATTGTTGGTAGAGGTCTTGACCAGTCGGTGTAGTATGGAGGGTTGTCCCGTTTGGTGAAGTCGATGTTTGCTTCTGGGTTGAGCCAATCCATGTTGTTAGACATAGCTCGAGCAATGTTTTCAAGGTGATATTCGACCTCGATGGCACTTTCCGAGCTATCTTTCCACAGTTGAAAAGCTTCATTCTTGATTCGCCTCAACTCGGATTTTGTCATCTTCTTCACCTGGAACTTTTCTTGCAGAATCTTAGCATGCTCCAATGTATTACTGTCTACCAGATCTTGACCTTCAGCAGGGTAGCAGTAATCCTAGAAAGAACGTAAGTTCACCCATCATGGACATTTCAAAATTTTTCTTCATTAGTTTTGCAAAAGCGATTGAAAACTTTTTATGTGTAGACCCAAAAATGATGTCATCCACGTAAATTTGAACAATTAAGATATGTGCCCCGTGATATTGTATAAAAAGAGTTGGGTCAACCGAACCTTTTGTGAAATTATTAGCAATGAGGAAAGATGATAGCTTATCGTACCATGCCCGAGGGGCTTGTTTGAGACCATAAAGAGCTTTGTTCAGTTTGTAGACATGGTTCGGGAACTCTGGATCAACGAATCCTTCGGGTTGGCTGACATAAACCGTTTCTTTCAGTTGTCCATTGAGAAACGCAGTTTTGACATCCATCCGAAAGACCATCATATTCATATGAGCCGCGAACGCGAGAAATATCCGAACAGCCTCAAGACGAGCAACCGGAGCAAAAGATTCTTCAAAGTCTATTCCCTCTTCCTGACGATAACCCTTAGCAACTAGACGTGACTTGTTTCGGATTACGTTCCCTTCAGCATCCAATTTGTTTTTCCAAATCCATTTGAGACCACTGACGTAGACCCCTGTTGGTCTTTCAACCAGTTCCCATACTTCAAGACGTTTGAATTGGTTGAGTTCTTCTTGCATGGATTCAATCCAGTTGTCTTTTGTCATTGCGTCTTTAATGTTTTTAGGCTCAGATTGGCAGACAGTGAGTGCATAAATGCAATGTTCACCATCTGTGTGAAGACGTTGTCTCGTAACGACTGGTTGATTCGGGTTGCCAATAATATTTGCCAGAGGATGGTTTTTGTCCATCGATGTGTAGAGGGTTGATGTTGGTATACATTGTGCAGATTCTGAGGATTCAAATGGTTTGTTGATGATTCCGCGACATCAGGTGCAGCAGTGTCATTAGCAAACGGGTTAAAGATCGCATTTGGATCAAAATCTGCAGGTGGGGGTACATCATTCAGAATATCATCAGCCGGTTCATCAATGTTGGAAGCGGTTTGTTCAACTGTTGTGGTGGAGTCAACTGGTGGTGCTTCTTCAACAGTAGTTGTTGTAGCAGGTGTATCATGTATAAGATTATTATCAGGTAGAGCAGCGGATACACCTGGAGCACGTTCATCAATATCGTCACTGAACAGAGGAGCAAATAACCTTTCCATTTGTTGACGAGTGAGCTGGGGGCTTTGTTCAGCTGATGATGGGGGTTGAGGGAAGTTTAAGCGGTTGTGACCGGGTTCTAAGCTGTTATACTCAGAAGCCATTGTGAAGAAGTTTCAGAATCAGCTTCCCCCCAAACTGACAACTGTCTTTAGCAGATTTGAAACTTTGATGAAGTCTACATTTCCTCTAACTATTGAAGGTTTCAGTACGCAGCGAAATTAGTAGATGAGCAGTAAACCACACAAAGAAAATCTGACTAATTGCGGAAGATCCGTTCGAGGGTAACATGCCAAAAATCAACAAGATCTTCTCACGTATGTAGACGCATCACACCAAACAAACCACGAAAGACGAAATGATACGACTTTCCCCTGAATGCTGTGGTCTTTCGGAATACTAATCACCTGTGAATATGCAATAAGTCGATACCAAGACCGTGTGTGAGGCATCATAACATCAAATTTGGGTAACTTCACACAAGATCACCCGTGCAATTGAGACGATAACACCAAAGTGAGACGTTTGAGCCACATATCGTCTTATTTCTTCCCCCTAATTGAAGAAATTCAAGAAGGCATTGGACCTAGATGAGGATTCTTTTGAGAAAAGACTTGTCCTGGACGGGTAATAATTTCAAGCTAGTTCGCTAGTAATGTAAATGTGTCTCGCAAAGGACTTGTCCAAGTAGAAAGTACCATTCGAAATACTCTTGGTAGACATGAACTCTGACGTGTTTGACAACCTTTCGAGGTTTGTCTACACCTTCAAGGTAGTTATTAGAGCTAGTTGTCACCTAAAAGCTGACAATGTAACTCTTTAACTATGCAACATAACCGTGTCTCGCGGGGGAGTGTCTATCTTGAGTTGATCAATTCAAAAGTGCGCGCTCTTCCCACACAGTGCAGATTTCCGTCAAAACTCTAAAGCACATGTGGAGGGGGAGTATTTTGCTAAAAGATAAAACTCTCACAGTGGTTCAAACATGTTTTTCATTTACAAAACCTTTGAGAGATTTTCTTGAAAATTGGCTTTATGGCAACATAGGTTAGTCATGGAGTGATAAGGTGACTAAGGTTAGGAATAACCGTCCTATGATCCGCCAGAGCCGGAGGGATCTACCCAAGGACATCACAAATAGTTAGTACTTAGAAGTCCTTAGGTATGATTATAAAAAGGAGAAAATGAGAATCGGAGAAAGAAGGAGTTGAAGAATTAAAAAGAAATGCAAAGAAAAGGGTGAAAAGAAATAGCCCTCCAAATTATTCAACTTAGGGCAAACACCGGGTTCAACTCATATGCTACTGGTTGTCACTTAGTGACGCCGGTATTGAAGATTAAAAGTCGTCATGGACCCAGTGACGCATGCACTAAACCTTCTTAGCCACTCAAGTTTCTCTCAACAGAAGCTTGTTTCATTCTCATAGGGAACCCTACATAAACTATTGGCTTTCTCTTAGAGATCGCTGGTATTGAAGAAGGAGACCCTCTCCCTAGTCTACGCTCGGGAAAACCAAAATGCACTATTGAGTCTAGAGCCACGAGATTCATCAAAAGATCTCTTAGGTACACTTGACATTTCATCACTTGATGTTCAACAATAAGAACATCAGTGGTACATTATCGAGTCCTTCACAGATCTTAGCAATCTGTCGAGAACATTTATGAGAGGTTCACATCTGTGATCCTCAGTGATTGAATGGAAACTCCTGCCAGGGTCAACATCAAACAGCCCTGACAGCAGGTCACTTCGGTAACTCCCCGTGGATTACGCTTAGTGTGTCTCAAACGGTCTACAGTCGTGAGGTGATGCTTCGGTGTACCTCAGCGACTCATCTGAACTGTAGATGTACTTCGGTACATCGTGTTATCTCACTTGTGGGACTCCAGTTCAGGAACGGCCTTTGTGAGAATTAGAGTTGTGTTTTCACACTATGCTGTTAACACTCTCGAAGTTCAAACTTGTAAGTGTCGGAATCCGCTTATT
The DNA here is from genome assembly GCA_019973895.1 of Chrysanthemum seticuspe. Taxonomy (NCBI): domain Eukaryota; kingdom Viridiplantae; phylum Streptophyta; class Magnoliopsida; order Asterales; family Asteraceae; genus Chrysanthemum; species Chrysanthemum seticuspe. The sequence goes on from BPTQ01000004.1 coordinate 82,412,749, forward strand.
ACTAACCGTTTTAAATGTTTTCTTCTTATGGAAGCTCCGGAGCGGGATGATCGTGCAGATTCTTCTCATGCTCACGCCGACATCATCACTAATGGAAGTTCTATCCAAAAGCAACACAACAGTCAGAATGATTCTTCATCAAATCAAAGAATCTACAAAGTTAAAGACTTAAAGAACTTCATCAGTACTGAATTCCAAATGTCAAAGAGCGTGTGAGCATGTTGAAGAATGACGTGGAGACACTGTAGCGGCAAAGCAGACCTGAGGCAGACTTGATGCAGACAACAACATACTATCACTTTCATCACAAAGAACAATGATCAAAGAACAAAGTTAAAGATGACGTCAAAGCATAACTATTCAAAGAAAACTATCTCTCTACACTGGGGAGATTGTTCGAATCAAGGCAATTCTTCTCACAAGAAAGAAGAATGTCAGAAGACGTCAAAGCTACTATTACATCAACGCCTTTACCGTTTTTCATCACCAACACTTGAGGGGGAGATTGTTGGAATCACTCCTAAACCTAAATTCAAGTGTTAGTTACTCATATGTAATAGGTAGCTTATTATGGCCTTTATGTTTGTTTAAGGTCTAGCTTATGTAGAAGGCCCATAAGCTTAGGCCCATGTCCAATAAGGAAAAGGGAAGGAGTAGGAGTGTTGCCCTAGTTCCTTGCCTATAAATACTATGTAATAACCCTCACTTGAGGATTGGTTGTTCAAGTTATTCTCTTCATTACACTCTACGCGTAACCGTCCTTATTATATCGTGTGTGTGTGTGAATCTTGTTCAATCGCCTCTCTATCTCTTTCTAGTAAGCTTGTGTTGTAAAACTAGTGACCTAACACAGTAGTATCCAGTTGGCAGGGCCCTAGCTACTACAGACCTTGTCCTATCGTGCATGTTGCAGGATCCTTCATGGATTTCTCTCAGCACGTAATTTACCTGGAGTGGGTCAACACAACATAACCATGGTCCAAGTAAAGACTTCTTTAAAGAATCCCATTGATTACGATGAAACACTATGACTTTCGTTTAATTGCCCTTGCTTTCTTTGGTTCTGCCAGGAGTATCTCCTTCGTTAGGTACTCGTATATCGAGGTCATCCAAGTGTGCCCCTATTTTTCCACAATTGCTAGTACTACTACTTCTTTTATTGACTCTTGTTTAAGTTTCTAAACTAGCACTTGCTTGCTCAAGTGTGAGAAGCTGGTAGATGCCATCTTTCTTAAAGCATCAGCCTTTTTGTTTTCGCTCTGAAGGACTTTTTTAATAGAGAACATTTGAAAGCTACTTATGAGTGCCTTCACTTTGTTCAGATATTGAACCATCCCTGATTCCTTTGCTATGTATGATCCATTAACTTGATTAGCCACAAGTCTTGAATCCACATTTTCTTCGGGGTATGGTTGATGAAGGAGTAACAGATAGGAGAACCACCTGACTTGGTCAAACCCACGATCTCCCTCTCTTTCCTAGCTTCCCCGCCAAGTTTGAGAACGTGGGTCACTAAGCCCTAGCGGTTACCCACAAATATGGGACGCCCCCATGTTCTCCGACATTCACGCAGAAGTGCCTCTAACCCTATTTCTTCCACTATAAATAGGTTGGACGGGCAATGGATTATGGTATGCTCATTTCACACTCTTCTCTTTACTTACACACACTTATACAACCATAACTCATACTTACTCTCACGCCGGAGGTGGTTCACAGGGTCCTACCCCTGCGTAATCACTTAACGTAGTGTCTTCATATTTCTTATTCTCAGGTGAAAGACAAGTCTTAGCTGGAACACACACCCCTCATACCTTTGATCATCATCGAAGCCTGGTAGTGCAATCTATTGTACAATCAGGTAGCTTCAAAGAGTTAGGGATAAAAGCACACCCTACGACCTTAGAAAACACAACGCGTTAAGAATAAGGATGTGACAATTCAACCACGAATAAAAGATAACTAGAGTGTAATAGTATCTAGGTAGACACATCTTTAATCATCATACGAGAACACTTCAAAAAGACATATACTACCCTTAGATTAGATAATTAGAATAGTAGAGTAATCGGTAGAAGTACCACCCCCAAATCCAAACCCCAAGATCATACCTTTAGTTTCTAAAAAATATAAAAAAGATAAAAAAATAATCTTCCTCAACCCCAACCTTAGTGTAGTAATTTCTCACTAGCATTACTATTCCCCTAGAGAATGATATCAATCCCGAGGCTTACCCTAATACTACACTACAACGATTAGGTTCACTGCCTAGGTGGTTGAAAAACTTGCTCGAAGAAAAGGAAGTTTCCTTTGACCCCGAACGCGCGTTGTACGCGTAACAAGTTTTTGGCGCCGCTGCCGGGGAATAGAATAGCTAGTTAGATTTGTATCTCGTTTAGGTTCCCTTGCTTGATCCCTATAAAGTAAGCTTTTTTCTCAATTTTAGCTTCCTCATAGTCTATCCCCCTTCTTCGTGACCTTTGTTCGTAAATCCTACACTTTTCATCATGGAAGGTGATAATCAACCACCACTCATAAACCCACCACCAAATGACCTGCCAAGAGGCCGCACTCTTGGTGAATACTCTAGACCAAGCCACCGAGGCTATAGGAACACCATTGAGCTCCCCGATCAAGCTCAAACTATGGCCCTGCGATCTGAAACCATCCGGTTGGTGCAAAACGGATGTGCATTCCATGGACTTCGTTCCGAAGATCCTAATCAACATCTTAAGGATTTCCTTAAAATAGTCGATTCCATCGACCTTGATGCTACTACTCGGGAGACCACGCGCTTGCGTCTCTTCCAATTGTCTATACGGGACCAAGCTAGTAATTGGCTTGAGCGACTTCCCGCCGGCTCCATCTCAAGTTGGGATGATCTCACTACTCGTTTCCTTGCCTAATTTTTCCCACCGGGGAGAACTACTAAGCTTAGGAATGACATCTTGATGTTCCAACAATGTCAAGGTGAATCTCTCTACGAAGCATGGACTCGATTCAAGGACTTGCTCCATAAATTCCCTCATCACGGCATTGATCTTTGGCTTCAAGTCTAAATCTTTTACGATCATGTCAACTTCTCAACTAAGCAATCCATCGATCAAGCGGCCGGTGGTAAACTTAGTGATCTCACCGCGGAAGAATCGTGGGGCATAATAGAGGACCTTGCTCTCTACGACAACGAAAGTTGGAATGACCCCCGTGAGTTGTCCAAAATCGTAAAGGCAATCTCCTTGCCTCCCATTAACTCACAAACTTCTGATCGTAGGATGCTCGAACTTGAAGATCAAGTCAAATTCCTAATGAGCTCCTACGAAAATCCTAAGTCCTCATGCCAAGTGAACAAAGTCTCTTCCTTATGTGAGCCATGTAGTGGTCCCCATGACACTCGTACTAGCACAAGACTCCCCGAACAAGCTTCCATTTACTACGCATCCTCGCGTACCAATGGAATGGGAGGAAGATTCCCTACAACACCCGGACCTAGGACATTCAATGATGCCTGAGAAGCATGGAGGGGCAAACCCGACTTCTATGAGGGACAAACCAAAGAATTCACCTCTAATGATTTCTCATGGCCCCCCTCTCATGGCCCTAGCCAACAAAACATAGAAGAGATGTTGCAACACCTAGTTACACCTGAAGAAGCTCAAATAGCCAAGCTTTCGGACCGCTTTAACCAACAACAAGCCGAGATGGATAAGAAGATAGATAACCTTTTGAAAGCTATGACCAATAGTGATAGGAAGACCACCGAAAAGGTTAATGCCATCTCGACTCATTCTCTCAAAGCTTCCGGTGTGAAAATTAAGGACCCAAGTAAGTTAGCCAAGCACGTTCAATTTGTCAATACCATCACCTTAGTGAAACCTAATAGGACTAGTGACAAAGCGAACCATGAGACGGTACTTGAGGTTAGTGAAACTCCTAAGGATGAATCAACCGATGAAGTAGATGGAGTAGACCATGACTATTTCAATAAGTTTCCTACGGAAGAGGAACTCTCTCGCCACCCACACTTAGTGCGCGACCTCCGTCACATGTATGTTAGGAAAAGCCCTAGGATCAAGTTTGGGAACCCGTGGAATCTTAACATACCATGTTGCATAGGACATCTTTTCGTGGCAAAGGCTTACATTGATCGCAAGTCCCCGATAAACATCATGACTAGAACCTACTATAATTGGGTGATGAAAAAGCCTATCCCAACTAGGCAAGATCCCGATAATCCTAGAGTTAGTTGTAATTTCCTTGGTAGAGTTAAGGGATTGCCTGTCTATGTAGGTAGTTTCACGTATCCTACGGATTTCATAATTGTGGATAATATTAGTACGACCATAGATCCTAGCTTGTCCCACGTAATTCTAGGAAAGCCTTTCATAGAGAACACCGGGATGACTTATGATCCATCGTTAGGAATAGTGAGATTCAAGGATGAGACCGATGACATAGCTTAGCAAATGCCGTTTAAGAATGAGAAATTTTCCTCATTATCCAATGATGAAAAAGAACTTAAGCTATCGGTCTACTATAGGAATGAGGAGGATAAGGAAAAGGGAGTAGATTAGGTAATGGATAAGATTTTCGGGTTCTATAAAGATTGCTTCAAACTAGGACCGGAATACAGAACCGATTGAGGAGAAGATGACTTCTTAGAAAGGTGCATAATAGGGAACTTCTATAACATGGAAAACCCCAATAGAGACCATCATGAGGAAGAAGGTGACGGAGATGAAGTCACGTAGGGGCACGACTTCGAGTCTAGCTACAAGACTCATAAATAAAGAAAAGCGCTTCGTGGGAGGCAACCCATGCTTAATTGTTTGCTTGTTTGTGTGTCATATATCTTTTCATTGATTGTTTATTCTCATGTTTGAATTTGTGAAAATGCTTTATTTTGTCTTTAACCTCGTCTTAATTACATATAAAGGTATTTTACAAAAAGGATAAGTGTAGGGAAGATTACACACGTTCTTAAAAGAACGTGAACATGAGAATTACAATTATTGAAAAAGATATATGTGTGTGTTTGTTAGAGTCAAATGCTTGTATCGAGTCATACTGGATGTTTTGTAGGAATTTTTCTAGATTTAAAAGGTGTAATTTTTCCAGAATTTTTCCAGAAAAACGCAGAAGGCCAGTTTCTGTCAGGATAACCTGACGGCGTCAGAATCGCTACCTTACGGCGTCAGGAGGAGCAGAAACAACTTATCTAACTTTCTCTCATTTTCTGTGCTACTTATAATTTTTTGGAATTTCTCAGGTCTTAATTTTCTAGAAAGCCTGCAAACATCCATTCCAAAAGCATTATATCCTAGTATAGTATGTTAATACAAATAAACCGTAAAAATGTTTATTAATATTTTGCGATCTCTTTGTGTTTTGTTGATAACAAATATAATGTTATCTTAAGTACAATTATAAGGATACATGTTATTTTTGTAAATCATTTACATATAGCCATCTAATACAAAAATGTTGTAATTAATCATTTGTTGTAATAGTTTATTAGGATGGGTAAAAATCACAACCCATGGATCATATTCATAACCTATGGTATTGACCCATACCCACAAGACTAGATACATTGTACTCATTAGATACATTGAATCTAAAAGAATACCCATGGACCAACCCATAACCCATGACCCATGACTCATAACCAAAAAACCCATGGGCAAAGAGGAGCGTCCCACGGATCCCTAGGATTACACTAGACGGATCCCTTGTGGGAGGGATCCGTGGGATCCGGGGAACAGTGGCAGATTTTGCCTATAAATAGAGAGCCATTTCTTCATTCTAACTCACCCCTCTTCTTACTAATTCTCTCATATACTCTCATTCTCTTCTAACAAAAGATCACTTGATATAGAGAGTACTTCCTTCTTTCTTTCTTTAGTAATTCTCATATAGGTCCTTCTCTAAGGCGAGATCACGAGCATTCTACAAGTCATCCAAGCAAGGGGTCCTTGATTGATTTGTTCCTCCGCAAGATTTCTGCAGTGAAGATCTTGTATTTGATATTTCACATATTTGTTGTGTAATAGTCGTGCTGGTTTGGTCCACCGTGTTACGGACTCGGTATTTAGCTTTGTACCGGAAAAAGGTGTAAGCAACGTTGTGAAGGCTTCTCCGCCAAGTTGAAGGAGTTTGTTGACATAGTGCTTGAACTCTCGAGTAGGTGACTCGGGGAGTGGAGTAGGGCAAGGAAGGTGCCCTTGTAGCCGAACAGCTATAAATCGGTTGTGTCATTTCTATCCCTTTGCTTTACTTTATTTACTTGCTTTATCATTAGATCTATACTTTCTCTACATCCATACGATCTCACATATTATCGAATCTAAAGTTTTTGAAACTAACTTAAAATCGGCAAAACTATTCAACCCCCCCCCCTCCTTCTAGTTTTCCACAATTGGCATCAATAGCTAAGTTTATAAAAGTTTTAAAGTAAACCGTATTTTAAAAACTTTTCGATCACTATGGGTTCTGAAAATTACAAGGAAGGGCAATCTATGCAACGACCACCACTACTTGAAACTAATGGTTTTATATATTGGAAAAATAGATTCAAAACGTATGTGAAGTCTAAAGATATTGATCTTTGGTACATTATTGTTGAAGGCGATTTTGAGGCTACCTCAAAAGATGATAAAGGAAATTTAGTTAACATACCTCATGATAAACTAAGTGATGAATTGAAGAAAAAGCTTTCTAAAAATAATGAAGCTAAAATGGTTTTGTATAATGCTTTACCCAAAAAGGAATTCGAAAGAATTTCTATGCTTAAAACCTCTAAAGAAATTTGGGATTCTTTAGTTGTAACTCATCAAGGTAATCAACAAGTTAAAAATAATAAAATTGATTTATTTGTTCAACAATATGAAAATTTTTCAATATCGGATGAGGAAACTATAGATCATTCATTTTCTAACTTTAATACTATTATTACATCTTTACAACCACTTGATGAATCTTTTTCTAGCCGTAACCATGTTAGGAGATATCTAAGGGCACTTCCATCCAAGTGGAGATCCAAGGTGACGGCAATCGAATAGTCAAAATATTTGACAATCCTCATGTAACACCCCCAATTTCGTGATACGCAGCGGAATTCAAACTAGGTGTTACTTCTTGGCACAACAGTCATAACAATAGATAACGTACTCTAATGGAGTCGTTTCAAAAGATTTATCATTCAATTTGTATAAATATCAGAGTTTACAAAAATGGGGTCCCAGATGGTTCCAAGTTTACAAAATACATTAAATTGGTTTTCAAATGATAATAAAATTTATAGCCTTCTTGATCTAGTCCTTGCTCTTCCGTGCCAGCTTCCGACATTATGGACCTGAAATATATGCTTAAAACTGTCAACACAAAGGTTGAGTGAATTCATAGAGTTTGTTTGATGGTTGAACACATTATATTTGTAGTGTGAGTTATAAATTCACACCAATGGTTTGAAAACAAAACAGATATTATTGCACTAAGCTCATGATACCGAAACAACAGCTGTCATATAATAGTAACCGATGCCCTAATAGGTAATTTGGCATTAAACCTATGGATATTCAAATAGAGTGCGTTTGTTTACCGGACCTGGTAACACAAACGGGATTTGTCATTCCCGATAGATCTATCCACATTATTCGCGTTCACTCGCAAGTGATTAATGGTTCATGATAATAGGGACTTTGGCAATAGTGTACTTAGTGCAACTAATATATTCAAGTATAATTTGAAAGCAATGTGTTCGATTTAAAATAAAGCATGTATTTCCCCCAAGAGTTTGTAAAACAATTAAATAATAGAAAGTGGGGCTATGAACTCACCTTAGAGTAAATGATATCAAATGTATAATGATAATGATGGATATGCCGTGAGAGCTTATACGAGCAACCTAAAATAGGATGTTGCGACTTAGGTTTGGAATAATGTTTAAGGAAACATAAATCATCCTATATATATTCCTATGTTGATCATGATGTAGTCAATTATCATTTGATGTTTATAGAAAGATATTTATTATGAGAAAACGTATTTAGTTTATAGATATCGTACTACCGTTCGGGCCATCATAATTCAGAGGTCATGCAGTAAACGTTTGAGGAGCTAGGACACTTTAAATCGTAAATCCAGCAACTCGCCGATACGTTTTACTCAAATGAAACCCCTCACATGAAGCTCCCTACTTTTGTAGCACTTAGTAGATACAATATATGTTTTGAGTGAAGATTGTTACAACATAAAGTTTATCATGTTTTTAATAAGTATCTAGTTTTTACAAGTTCTCGTCGTTTTCATAAATATGATCACCTTAGTTAACGGTCTTGGGTAAACAAGCCTTAAGGCTTTAGCCATGGCCTTGCCGTGACTTTGGTCTTGACTACCATGGTCTTGAGACTTAGCTTTGACCTTAGCCGTAGCCGTGGTCTTGGCTTATGGCCATTAGGCCTCTTGGTTTGCTTTTAGTTGTGACAAAAGTATAGTTATGAGACTATATTTACGGCAGTTTCTGTTTTTGAAAGATTATGGCCTATTTATGCGTTTACAAGGTCCGAGCTTCTATTGAATTGAAGGAAAACGTCGTTCCGGACAACTTTTGTGTTTTAACTTTTTGATGATTCGGACCAGAAGTATCACTTTTAAAATGGCAAAACTCTTAACAGCTTATACATGGCAGTTTTGGCGTTTAGGTTTCGCTAACTTCTTTTGTCTATAACTTTTGACTCGTTTGTCCGTTTCGGGTGATTCAAATTGCTATGTTTACCTTTTTATCTTGTCTACCATATTATATAAGTTAGAAAGTCCATATGTTACGGATTTTAATGGTCTCACATGTGTAGAATATGACTAGTTTACTAGTTTGTTACTTTTATGACAATATGTGAATTAAAACAAGTGATTGAGTGTATGTACATCATGAATCAACATAGTAACTATATATATAGCATGAAATAGTTAAGATTATGAATAATAAAGATGAGATGATGGTGGTGATAAGTTGCTTACAACTTTTGGCTTTCACTTAAGAAAGGAGTAACTTAGTAAGGATAGGACTTTGATTGATCACTTAAGACTTTGGATTGAGCTAGCTTTCCACACCTTGGCACCCTTGCAAACTTGAAGAGTTGGTGATGAAGTACTAAGTGACTTGAGTGGATCTAAACTCAAGAAGATCACTTAAACTTGCTAGAGATTTGATGTAGTAGCTTGATCTTTGGAACTTCCTTGCATAAACTTGGAGTTTATAAATCAAATGATGGAAGATATGTATGATTTGTGATATGAACGAACCAAAACAGATTATGAGGGTTCTTAGGATGCATATCACTTGCTATTTATAGGAGGGTAAGTTTGGTTAACCATATATTAGGTTAAATATTAACCATGGTTAAGTTAGGACACTTGTAATGATCTAAAGGAAGCATGGTTAGGATTTTGCCACCAAAATGATGACTCCCCCCTTTAGGTCGGCCAAGTGAAGATAAGATGACTTAGGTGGTTAGTTTTGGTATTATCTTGGTTACGGAGTGAGTTTTGGTTCCGTTAAATGCCAACCGAAGCCATAAAACGTAAACCGGGTATCGTAAAAATACGAAACTTGTAAGAATGATGAGACTCATCATTATACTCCATCTAAAAATATAAAATGGGTGATAAGTCTCATTGGGTGCAAAAACGCTGCTTAAAGCTGGAAATACGGGTCAAAAACGCGTAATTCGCAATTTATCGGAAAAGAACGAAATTTCAGGGAAACGACCGTGAATTTATTTAGAGTAGACTAAAATTAGTCTAAAAGTGATATGAGATGTCAAAATGTGATTTTCGTCATACGCGGGATAACTTAACAGTTATTCGTGAGGTTTAAACGTTACGCGATTTAAGCAAAAATGTAGAACGTATAAGGTTAATTCCTTTATGGTCAAAGGAGCAGGGAAATATGTTTGACTTTTCCAAAAAATATAAAAGTTTCAAAAACATATTAGAAACACAGTGCAAGAATCGTTAAGTCTGGATGTAAGTAGAATTGTTTAAAACGTAAGTTTAGTTTTGTTCTGCGCTGGGCTTATTTGGTAATATTAAAAATAATGAATCTTAAAATTCTCAAATTAATCATGAGTGATCTAAAAATTTATCTGATGCGAGAAAAATTGTCAGAGTTGATTTTCGTTATGTGTGTGATGTTTAAACGGTGGACTGTCTAAAACGAAACTTTAAAACGATGTTTACTTAATAACTTTTGCGAAAATGATCTAACGATGGTCGAACTCTCAGGTTATTACTAAAATAATTTATCTTACGAGAATGTGGATTAAAAATTTTACGGGATGAATAGTGAAAGTGAATAGTAAATGTGAATAGTAAAAGTGAATAGTAAATTCTCGAAAATGAAAAGTAACCTAAAAATACGGGTGGTTACACCTCACCCTTGATGAACTCATACGCAACTTAAAAGTCTACGAGCTTGTCCTTGCTAAAGACTCCGAAGCCTCAAAGGTGAAAGAGAAACACAAATCTCTTGCCCTTAAAGCCAAAAAGGCTTCAAGCGATGAAGAGAACTCCTCTTCGGATAGTGACGACGAGGAGTATGCTATGGCGGTAAGGGACTTTAAAAAGTTCTTTAGAAGGAAGGGAAGATACGTCAAACAACCGTATGACGACAAGAAAGGATTCTGGAAAAGTAAAGAGGACGAGAAGCCAAGGGATGATCGTGCTTGCTTTAAATGTGGGGACTCAAACCACTTTATTAGTAAGTGTCCCAAACGGGATGATCAAAAGGCGTTCGTGAGCGGCACGTGGGGAATGAGCGACGAGGAGGACGAAGAAATTTGTCTCATGGCAAATGACGAGGTATGTTACGAATACTATAGTAGCTCATCACTAGATGACGACTCATTGCATAATGAATATGACAAACTGTGCAATATTAGCTTAAAACTAATTAACAAAAACAAGCTTTTAAAAAGTCAAAACCAACGTTTAGATAAAGAAGTCATAGAATTAAAAGCAAAATTGAAACGTCTAGAAAAGGGTAAAATAGCAAGTGGTGAATGTGAACTTTGTGTTCAACTTCAAACACTAGTTGATCAACTAGATTCTAAAATTGCTAGAATGAGTACGAATACTTTAGATATGATATTAGATAGTGTTAAAACTGGTAACAACCAAAAAGGTTTAGGTATTCAACAACTTGATCCATCAACTAGAGAAAACAAAGAAACACAATTTGTTAAGGCACTAGAAAAACCAGCCACTGTTGTGGCGGATCCCACGGATCCCATAAAAAGGGAACCGGCTAGTGTTAAGCCAGGGATCCGTGGGTCTGCTGTAGCAAACAGTGGTAATAACGTAGCTTCTGCATCTAGAACTGATTTTGTTATTGTTAATAAGAAGAAACCAACTCATTTCACCACTAGACAACCACCTCCAAAATATAATCCTATTTTTGCAAGAAACAAAGCTCCATCTTTTTCAAAACCTAATCCATCTAGGAGACCTCTAATAATGTTTACCCAAGAAGTAACCATCAAATGGGATGGAACCCAAGTATGCAAAATGGTTTTCCTTTTCAAAACTTTGCTCCATGGAATGCATATTCACCTTATCCATACATGTCTAACATGAACGGAATGTTTAACACTAATGGACCCATGAACAATTGGGGACCAAACTTTAGAGTTAATTGTTTTCTTACGTGTGCTTAAAGGTCGACCTAGACCCGGATGAATGGGTCAAGGATAGCGGGTTCACGAGGCACATGACCGGCAATAAAGATCTATTCTCCACATATGAATCCTTCAATGGAGGTAATGTGGTGTTTGGAAATAGCAAAAGTAAAATCATCGGTAAAGGTACGATTTCTAACAAATCTCTAACCATTAACGATGTGTGTCACGTAGAAAACCTAAACTTTAACCTCTTAAGTATAGGACAAATATGTGATAAAAAGTGCAATGTACTTTTTACCGAAACCGGTAGTAAGATATTAAAAAATGGCATAACCATAGGAAGAGGAATTAGGAAACATGGAGTCTATGTCATTAAAATCAGTAATGAACCAAAAGACAAACTTTGTCTTACCTCTATGGATGATACTTCGACCTTATGGCATCGAAGATTGGGTCATGCCAATATGCGACTTCTTCAATCGCTATCATCCAAAGATCTAGTAAGAGATCTACCTAAGTTAAAATATGAACATCACTTTTGTGATGCTTGTAATGTAGGAAAACAAGTTCATTCTAGTCATAAAGCTAAATACATGGTGTCTACAACTAAGTGTCTAGAATTACTACATATGGATTTATATGGTCCGTCCGCTATCCAAAGTTATGGAGGCAACTACTACACTTTGGTCATAGTGGATGATTACTCTAGATACACATGGACAAAATTCTTAAAGAACAAAACGGAAACATTTAATTATTTTGAAATATTAAGCAAGAAAATCCAAAGACAACTAGGAAGTCCTATAGTGTCTATTAGAATGGATCATGGTAGGGAATTCGATAATGAAGTGCAATTTGGAGCTTTTTGTGACGCTAATGGTATTACTCACAACTTCTCGGCTCCGCGCACTCCACAATCGAATGGGGTAGTTGAAAGAAAGAATAGAACCCTACAAGAAATGAGTCACACCATGCTTAATGAGCAATCCATACCTCAAACGTTTTGGTGCAATGCCGTTGATACTTCAACGTACATACTCAATCGAGTCTTAATTAGACCAATCTTAGGTAAAACTCCATACGAGTTACTCCGAGGCAAAAAGCCTACGTTAGATCACTTTAGAGTCTTTGGTAGCAAATGTTTTATTCTTAACACTAAAGATTACCTTACAAAATTTGATCCTAAATCAACCGAAGGTATCTTTCTAGGTTACTCTCCAAATAGCAAAGCTTACGTCATATTAAACAAAGAAACAATGAAGGTAGAAGAGTCATTAAATATAAAATTTGATGAAAGTCCACCCAAACCCTCACCACCTCTTATCGATGACGAGATTGTAGAAAGTGAAGCTATAGTAATAAAGAAAAAGATAAATGAAGAAGAAGAACCTTTAAATGATGAAGTCATAAACATTAAAGAGTCCAAAGATCACCCCGTTGATAAGGTCATAGAAAAGCTAAACGAAAGAACATTAAGGTCTCAAGTTCAAAACCAAAGTAGCTTATTTTGTTTTGTTTCAACCATAGAACCTAAGAATACACAAGAAGCCATAAAAGATGAAAGTTGGGTAATGGCTATGCAAGAAGAATTAAATCAATTTGTTACTAATGATGTTTGGACACTTGTCCCTCCACCTAGTAATCAAACCATAATAGGAACCAAATGGGTTTATTAAAACAAATTAGATGCAAACGGAGTAGTGTCTAGAAACAAGGCTAGACTCATTGCCCAAGGGTATAACCAACAAGAAGGAATAGACTTTGATGAGACCTATGCCCCCGTGGCTAGATTAGAGTCTATAAGAATACTTCTTGCGTATGCTTGTGCTAATGATCTAAAGCTTTATCAAATGGATGTCAAAAGTGCTTTTCTAAATGGTTTTATTAATGAAGAAGTATATGTAGCTCAACCTTCAGGCTTCATCGATTTTGATAAACCTAAACATGTGTATAAATTAAAGAAAGTTCTTTACGGTCTTAAACAAGCTCCAAAAGCTTGGTATGATAGACTCAAGTCATTTTTAATTAAACACAACTATACTATGGGGTTAGTTGACAACACACTTTTTACTAAGAAAAGAGAGTCACATATAATCATAGTTCAAATGTATGTAGATGATATTATATTCGGATCCACTTGTCAAGACATGTGTGATGATTTTTCTAAAATCATGCATGACGAGTTTGAGATGAGTATGATGGGAGAACTTAGTTTCTTTCTTGGTCTACAAATCAAACAAGTAGAAGATGGTATCTTCTTTAATCAATCTAAATACATAAAAGAGATGTTAAAGAAATTCGGATTAGAAGAGTCAAAACCAATTAGGACACCAATGTCATCCGACACCAAACTCACTAAAGATGAAGACGGAGAATCCGTAGATAATACTAAATATCGTGGCATGATTGGTAGTCTTCTCTACCTCACGGCTAGTAGGCCGGATATCATGTTTAGTGTTTGCTTATGTGCTAGGTTTCAAGAAGACCCTAAAACATCACACCTAGAAGCCGTAAAAAGAATATTTAGATATATTAAGGGTACAACACAATTAGGATTATGGTATCCTAAGGGCACGGGAGTAGAAACAATTGTATATGCAGATTCTGACCATGCAGGTGATTATGTTGACCGAAAAAGTACAAGTGGGGTATGTACTTTTATGGGATGTCGTTTAACATCTTGGTTTTCAAAGAAACAAACGGCATTAGCAATATCAACAACCGAAGCCGAATACGTCTCCGCCGGCAAAGCATGCCAACAAGCACTATGGATGAAACAAGCGTTAGTTGACTACGACACTCATTTAAGTGACATAGCAATTCTATGTGACAACAAGGGTGCCATAGATTTAAGCAAGAATCCGGTATTACATTCTCGCACAAAGCATATAGAGATTCGTCATCACTTCTTAAGAGACAATGTTCAAAAGGGGAACATCTCTATTGAGAAGGTAGCGTCCGAAGATAACATAACCGACGTCCTCACCAAACCGTTGAAGTGGGAACAATTCAACCTACTTCGTCTTCGTCTTGGTCTCATGGAACAAACGTCGTAATTTACTTTTTACTCTACAAGGTATGTAAACACTAGCCTTCCTCTTTCTGAGTCTAGGATCTCTATTTCACACACAACTCACAAACAATACGGGAATTTTCAAAACCCAAGATAAGTTTTCTTTTACTTATAACTCATGGTTTCTCTTATTTTCTTTCAAAAATAAGTACAAGTTGCAAACACATAATTACATACACATCTTCTTTTCAAAGGATAAACGATTTTTATTCACAAATGAAACCTCTTTTTGAAACGTTTTCTAAAAATGATACCTCTTCCCGTATCAATTTCACAAAAGCAATTTCTCAAGTCTAGGACAAATCACTTTTTCATTATTAATACAAAGAAAAAACCCGTTTTCATTGCATCTCATGTCTTTTGAATGCTAAAGGAGATACATAACTAATATGTATTTTCGGGTACATTCATTTAAGCAACAATGAATTAGGAGCACTCGGGTTACCTCACATAATAGTATGCTTTTACACTTCTAGTCTATTTTTCCTTTCTTCTTAGGAGTCGAGATAACCGCAACTCCAAATAGTTTGCATATAGGCATACACTAGGCAAAAATGTTTCCAAAAAGGAAAATTTTGTGCTGCCCGAATCACCAGACCCATGGATCCCAGCCTTCATGCTGGACGGATGCCTCAAGGGAAGGATCCTTGGGATCCGTGAGACAAATGCTGTTTTTACCTTCTATTTTTCTCACTTTGGATGAAAACTCCAACATTTGTTTTATTTTTTAGAGTATTTTCTTTAATGCTTGTGTTCTCATGATCACATGCCTTAAATTCATATCTAATCATTATATTTTAATCCACATTTTGGGTCAAGCATTCATTACAATGCATTGTTTTTCTATATATAGCACTCCCAAAATGCTTGCATAATTCATCTCACCTTCACAAACAAACAACACCATGTCATTCACAAGCTCTTACAACTTAGATGAATCACCTAGTACAAAAAATCCTCTTCATGAAACCCAAACTTTTGTACTACCACCTTCCAAAATACCACAATCAAACTCTAGGATATCCGCACGGATTAGCATCCGGCCTTGTTGCTTAGCAAAACCATCATCAAATGGCTCATCACCATAAACTAACTAACCACAAGATGCTTCCATTATAGCACCTCCTTCATCACCAACAAGTACACCAACTTCATCACCTAAATTCACTCTTTTGGAACTCCTTACGACTCCAACAAGATCTCACCAACCAAAACAAAAAGAAATAGTCTTTTTGACACCTCCAACTTCTCCAAACACAATATTCAATGATCTTGAAACATCACCACCCTTAGCTCCCATTAAACTACAAGAACATCTAGGCTCTTTTCCACCACCACTTCCAAACATTCCGGACTTTTATCCGTATTTTCCTATTTTTCCACCACATATTCCGCAACTCACAAATCAAAACAACCCGGAAAACTTCCGCACTCATTACCCACATCACTTACATTGTGAACATTGCCAATCCACTAGGGAAATTGCAATAGAAGTTGGGGAAGAAATTCGATTCATACTCAATCTCATCCTTGATCGCATCAATACCATTACTCATCCAAACCTCCATCCATAATCTTATGCAAGTATGGAAGGAATCATTATTACTCTTTTCTATTTTTAGTACTTTTTCTTTTGAGTCATTTTCAAGAACAAGTCTTGTTCTTATTTTTACATGCTTGTATGTGGCATAAATACCACTACACTTTGTTGTTTTATTACAAGGCCTTGTTTATATACCTTGGCTCCCAATCTTGATTCTCGTCAATCACAAGATTATTTAAGCATGTTACTAACCTTTCACTTTGTAGGATTTTTATTTTTCTTCACTTGACGCCCCAAACTAGGGGGAGCTACCGTCAAGGGGGAGTAAGCGATACGTGGACCATTTTTTTTTCCACACTTTTATTTCTTCGAAGGGTTAACTTTTTTGTTTCGACAAAAAGGGGGAGAAGAAGTAAAACTTAGGGGCTTTCAAAACATACATCTATTTTTAAGTTCTACTCATCATAACATTATTTTTTGTCATCAACAAAAAGGGGGAGATTGTTAATACAAATAAACCGTAAAAACGTTTATTAATATTTTGCGATCTCTTTGTGTTTTGTTGATAACAAATATAATATTATCTGAAGTACAATTATAAGGATACATGTTATTTTTGTAAATCATTTACATATAGCCATCTAATACAAAACTGTTGTAATTAATCATTTGTTGTAATAGTTTATTAGGATGGGTAAAAATCACAACCCATGGATCATATCCATAACCCATGGTATTGACCCATACCCACAAGACTAGATACATTGTACTCATTAGATACATTGAATCTAAAAGAATACCCATGAACCAACCCATGACCCATGACCCATAACCAAAAAACCCATGGGCAAAGAGGAGCGTCCCACGGATCCCTAGGATTACACTAGACGGATCCCTTGTGGGAGGTATCCGTGGGATCCGTGGAACAGTGGCAGATTTTGCCTATAAATAGAGAGTCATTTCTTCATTCTAACTCACCCCTCTTCTTACTAATTCTCTCATATACTATCATTCTCTTCTAACAAAAGATCACTTGATCTAGAGAGTACTTCCTTCTTTCTTTCTTTAGTGATTCTCATATAGGTCCTTCTCTAAGGCGAGATCACGAGCATTCTACAAGTCATCCAAGCAAAGGGTCCTTGATTGATTTGTTCCTCCGCAAGATCTCTGTAGTGAAGATCTTGTATTTGATATTTCACATATTTGTTGTGTAAGAGTCGTGTTGGTTTGGTCCACCGTGTTACGGACTCGGTATTTAGCTTTGTCCGAAAAAAGGTGTAAGCAACGTTGTGAAGGCTTCTCCGCCAAGTTGAAGGAGTTTGTTGACATAGTGCTTGAACTCTCGAGTAGGTGACTCGGGGAGTAGAGTAGGGCAAGGAAGGTGTCCTTATTGCCGAACCACTATAAATCGGTTGTGTCATTTCTATCCCTTTGCTTTACTTTATTTACTTGCTTTATCATTAGATCTATATTTTCTCTACATCCATACGATCTCACATATTATCGAATCTAAAGTTTTTGAAACTAACTTACAATCGGCAACACTATTCAACCCCCCCCCCCTTCTAGTTTTCCACATAGTAGAGTCATATATAGTTTTACCGCCGATTTTACGCGAAGGTTTCGTCTATTTTCTTAAAGTGTGCAGGCTTTATTTATCAAGAAGAAGAAACATAAGATTGGATGGAGCTTTTCACGCATACATTCTTCTTGAAAAGAATTTAACCACTACTTCATACGGATCCTACCGAGCTAATCAGGGGAGTATTAGTTTCTTTCTCTTTTACCTTCAATTATCATAACTTTGATACTTTCGGGGAACATTGGGGACAATGTTTAGTTTAAGTGTAGGGAGGGAGAATAAAATGGGAACTTTGAAACTATGCTTATCCTTGATTATTTGTCTTGTCCTATTTCATTTGTGTAATAAACCATGAGAAATATCGGTTAGGGTAATTTTAGCACCAAATTTAAAAATTTTCATGACTTGTAGGAGTGGGTCTTTAGTCTTAATAAAGCGTCTCATGGATAGGAAATTATATGAGTAGCACAAAAACCCTTTACCACTCAAATTCCACCCCAAAATGTGAGGTTCACCCCTAGATTTGTAGGAACTAAAGCATTCATCTTTACTGCTTCGAGAGTGTACCGGTAGTATAATAGATTCTAGAACTTGTTTTGTGATGCATCCCGAGATCGCTAGTGAGACTACACTTGTGTAGTTAGGAATAACTAAATGATAAGAGGCATTAGGATAACCATTGTTTGATACCCGTATTATAATTACTTCTTCCACATCGGTTGAATAATTCCCCCACACCCTTGGGTTGTACTCATCTTTAGTACACGATACCCCTAGTTAACCCCTCAGAGCCTATCCTTTTCGCGGTTCTCGTGATATTTCGGTTTTCCAGAATTTCAATGAAGAGCATTGTTTACAATCCACCCCCAAATGTACACCCAAATCGCCTTAGCCTACCTTGTATGCACTCACTTTTAGTGCATTATTGTTATCATACTAAACCCTTAGTTCAATTATCTAGTTACTTGCATGGTTACTAAGTCGATTCATATATTTTGTATACAGTTTTAGGACGATTGGGACTCATGGGTAAAGTTAACTTTTATGGAATGACGGGAAAGAACGTTAAATTCAAATTCCCTTTATTTTACGTAATAATACACTCCAAGTGTTTTGATCTTTTCAATTCGGGTCAAATTAGTGTTAGAGTAATAAAAACTCAAGTGTAGGGATGTGCCTATAAATCCCTTATATTTTTATGTTATCGTAGAGGATGGTAGAGTAAAAGTGTATGCAAAAAAAAAAAAAAAAAAAAAAAAAAAAAATCGAAAAAAATGAATGTTGAAAAACAAAATGCAAAAAAAAACATACGGGCTACCATCCTACATCTATCTTTAAATTTATGTTTGTTTGTTTCAAAGTTATCTAGAGTTTAGAGAGGCGAGTCTTGGCTTAGCAACGCCATTCTTCTCATGCTTGTAACATAAAGAATTTTGACTTGCCACCACTAAATCGCCTATCCAACCAAACCCTTTGTTTCCCTAACCGTAAGCCTAACCTTACAACCCCTTAAAACACCTCTTTGATAGTTACTCCTAGGTGCTTACGCCAAAGCGGTGGAGGTTTGATCTAGTCTCAAGCCTATGGTAATCTATGCACTATGACCGGTTAATGAGTGTTTATCTTCCATTTCCATTTGGTATATTTCATATACACCCGAGAGATGAGAGTACCCAAACACCACTTGTGAGGTGCTAGTATATAATTTTCGTGCTTGTTATAACTTTTTCGGGGCTTATACTTGTTGTGAATGATGTTAAACCATTGCTTTATGCCCCCTAACTTATAAAATTGATTGGCCAAAAGCACATTTGCTTGAGGACAAGCAAATACCAAGTGTAGCGATATTTGATAAGGATTTAAAACGTACACTTTTAAGGGGTCATTTAAGCCCTTAATCGCCCACTTTTATATTTGTTGCTGCTTAATTTCGTTTCTTTTCACTTTTTAGGTCCCTTGAAGGCAAAATGCTGGAATGATGCTTATTTGGATGAAAAGGAGTGGATATGTGAAGAAAATGGCTAAAGTCAAGATCAAGACAGTCAAGCTGTTGGAGATGCACCTTTCGGCGTCCCACACAAAGGGCGACGCCGTCCCTATATTTGTGACGACTCAGGAGTGAAATTTCTATTTTACACCTGACTGTGTCAGGCTTTGAAGAGTAGGGCGTCACGAAGACTTTTCATCCCAGAAGGCCTAGATCCAGATTCAGACGACGTCAGAGTTAAAGGCTGACGGCGTCACAGACACAACGTGACGCCGTCCCAAAGTTGACTTGGCCAAGACGAAACCCTAATGACGGCGATCCGACGGCGTCACAATTAAAAGGTGACATCGTCGCAGTTGTAACTCTATATATAGAATTCGATTTTCATACTTTTGGAGAGGTAGACTTGTGGAGTAATAAACCTAAAACGATTGTAGTCCGTCTTGGACAGTATTTTAGGGTTCTAATACCCTATTTTACATCGAGATAAGTTATTTATTCCCTTGATTTTATGTCTTTGATTGAATGTGTGTATGCTTGCATGTTTAACATGTCCGGCTAATTTACTTGTGTGTTTGCTTAGATCTATGAAACCTAGTTATTAAATATTGATTGGTTGTCTCTTATCTTAATTGTAATTGGCTTAGGAGTGCTTAAAGCCATCGTTGTGTTTTTAATGCTTGATTAATCTTTGTGAACATTAGTTTATAATTACTAGTGGAATTGTAGGCTAAAAATCCGAAGATAACCTTAGTGTTAAGTTTATGAATCCTAGAGATTTCGTAGTCATTTACCTTAGGTAGCTTCAAAGAGTTAGGGATAAAAGCACACCATACGACCTTAGAAAACACAACGCATTAAGAATAAGGACGTGATAATTCAACCACCCATAAAAGATAACTAAGGAGTAATAGTATCTAGGTAAACACATCTTTAATCATCATACGAGCACACTTCAAAAAGACATAGACTACCCTTAGATTAGATAATTAGAACAGTAGAGTAATCGGTAGAAGTACCACCCCCCAAATCCAAACCCCGAGATCGTACCTTTAGTTTCTAAAAAATATAAAAAAGATAAAAAATAATCTTCCTCAACCTCAACCTTAGCGTAGTAATTTCACACTAGCATTCCTATTCCCCTAAAGAACGATATCAATCCCGAGGCTTACCCTAATACTACACTACAACGATTAGGTTCACTGCCTAAGTGGTTGAAAAACTTGCTCGAAGAAAAGGAAGTTTCCTTTGACCCCGAACTCGCGTTGTACGCGTATCAACGACGCAAGTCATGTAGAAGAAAGGGGAAAGCTAGGACCAAAGTGGGAAGGACCCTACGAAATCACAGAAGCACTCGGAAAGGGCGCGTACAAGCTAAGACACCGCGAAGGAAACCCGGTTCCACGAACATTGAATGTTTGCAATCTTAAGAGATGTTATGTCCGTCAAATATAAGCAACTCGCCCTTGCGGACTCCGCAGGAGGGGATTGATATTTCAAATTATTTTCATAAATTGTAATGTTTCTTTAATTATCAATGAAAAAGGTGAAGATTAGCTACCTTCACCAAGCTTATTTTAAAAATATTAACTGTTCCTTTTTTAATTTAAAAAAGCAAATGTACATGTAAATAAGACGGGCATACATTTGGGCATGATCCATAAAGCGTTATTCCGAATAACGAAAGGTTGAGTAACCTCAAAATTCACTCAAGATACGTAAGAGATATTGCAAGTCCGGTAAGAGAATAACCTACAAATATTCAGCTAAGACTATTGCAATAAACACACCAGTGTGAAATTAAAACAATAGCAGTAACTGAAAAGTTATAAAAATCAAATTTACATACATCATACACAAAATCTAAGTACAAAACGTCGTACCAACACGGCCATAAAACGATTAAATGAAAAGTGTTATACAAAGCACAAACAAAAGAGGACCATAAAAAGGTTACACTAAGCTTAGTCAGAAAGATTTGATTCCAGAACAGGCCCCGCCCCAGGACAATTAAAAGCAGCCATAGTTACTTCATCACCAGCATTGCCTTGCTCAATCGCACTCGGCACCTCATAGTCATACACGGAAAGAGGTGCAGATGAAGGAGTCGCTGATAAAGCAACAACAGTCGCGGCAAAGGCTTGTGCGGTATCCGAAGTACCAACCATATCCGTTAAAGTCCTCACGGATAAAGGATTAATCAACGAACCCTAGATATCCACAAGGACCGACCGGTCAACAGTAACATTCTCCCTTATCTTTCTAGCCCTTTCAAGACAAGCAATTAGAGAAGCAGATAGGAGAGATTCACCTACAAGCGCATGACTTTCCAAATGATGAATAGGGATTGTCAGATACTCTGGATCAGGCTGAGAATCAAGGATGCCAGGAGTACTACCAACAGATTGCTCAAGGCGAAGAATATTCATAACATCTTCAATACCGGCATCTTTGAGAGCTTCCAAGGAGGACAACAGGGGAAATTGCATCCCACGAAGATTCTGAAGAGCATCTTTGTAATCAGCTTCCGCAGAAGGATTATAGGCCTCTATATCTGAAAGATTTGTGTCTTTCTTCCCATGATGAATACCATCAACAAGCCCATCATGCATCCCTCTCTTGATGGCACGGCTAAAAGCTACACCCAAAGTCTCAAGGTAATCGGGCGAATTCCAACACTTGGCAATAGCAAGCCCAAAGCATTTAGCCAGAAGCCATCTTTGACCCGATATCGCGGTAAACAAGCGGGGATGAAGCTTATCCTCGATATGCAGGGCAATCTCCGTAAAATCGTTCTTTCAAATGATCAAAATCTGATATCTAAATGCGAAGGCCAGAGAATTCACCTTGCAGAGCCCGAACCTATGAAGAAAGTTGAGTATGAAGATACGAACCTGACTAGCAAGATCATCATTTTGAGACTTCAGTGATGAAGACGTACACCTCAACTCTGCAAGCTCACGGTCTTTATTAACAACACAAGACTCAAGCTCTTTAACACTCGCAAGCAGGGTGTCGCTCTCTTTACCAGCAGCCTCAAGAGAGGAGACACGTCTACGAAGACGGATTGCCTCCGTCAACAATAGCCTGGCCTCTAGCCTAGCGGTCTCGCTATATTTTTCTTCTAATGATTTTGCGTGCTGATCATACTTATCAGATAACCTCCTCCTTTCCTTAAGATCATGCTCCGCACGCATCCTAACCTCAGAACCCAAGCATAATTGACAAGCAGACCCAACATTGAACTCTGAAAATAGTCGATCATAATCCATACCATGAATGGAAGAAAAACACTTAGGATGAGCAAACCCATCAACCATCTCACAAAAATCTGAAGGGTTATCCAAGAGAGAACCGTTAGGTACATTTCACTTTGTAATATAAGACTCGTGCAATCATAAAGGGTCCAAATCGATAGCAGCACGAATATCACCAGTTAACTGTTTACCAGCGGAATAATCCAAAAACCCCCGGCATCCTGATCGGTGTTTCCGTATGAGGATGAGCCCCCAAGGAAAGGAGAAGGGTTAATGAAAGTTTCCTTCATGGATGAAACAGGACTAGATACTGTAGCAATAACGGTAGTCGCAGCCACTTCCGGGATACTACCAGACCTGGTAAAAGAAGTAATCTCAACCTCAACAGCAGAGGTGCTACAATCAGAAGAAGAGTCAGAAGAAATAAAAAATCTTCGAACGGAAACAATAAAATGTAACTCATGCCTGGCGGAAGAATCAGCAGAAACCTCAATCTCGCGCTTGGGAGTAGTCGAAATTGAAGATGTAATAAAAGGTAATGTATGGACAGCTGCAACACCAACTTCAGCATCCAGAGTACTTCCAGCCAACTAATCCTGCAAACTAGACATAGACACACCACCAACAGAAAGATAGCGAGAATACCCGACACAGAACTTCTTAACAGGATGAGAGGGTGCGCCAGCAGCCGGAGAAGAAGGGTTCTCTTTCCTCTTTTGCTGAGGTCCAGAGACAGTGTCTTCAGTAGCTAAAGCAGTAGCTTCCAAGGCCGAGTGATCTCCAGTATTAACATCACCACCATCAGACCCAAAGAGTTAATTAACACTAGCCTCCAACTCACCCTCAGTACGGGGAGGCGCAATGGGAAGGAGTGGAACTGTACGGCCAACGGTAGTTTCCAAAAGCCTGGGTTCCCCTTCACGACGTCTCCGCCCAATAGCCCTCACCCTCATAGGATCGGCCACATGAATATAAGCGGACAAGTCCATCATTGCACAAAAACGAAGCAGGTTAGAAGGTAAAGTTGTAAGGAAACCAAACAAAAAAATATATACAAGACAATAGGCGCCCACCCATTCCTTCATTATTAACAAAGTCAGGATAAGTATTCTCATCCAAAGTATAAAAACGACTTATGCCAACCCAACAAAGGAATGTATCAGGAAACCTCCAAAACGAAGCAGGGTGGGCGACAAGAGTGGCATAGTCATCTGCATTAAATTCATCAGCATGAGGAACGTGATCTTTAAAGATATTTTTATTTGTGTGCCATGAAAACAAAGCAGGACAAGCATAATCATCAACCCATAAAAAATGATCATTCCAACTCTTTAAGGAATCAATGGGCTTGGTATAACAGACGGAAGCGCCATCACGTTTATTGAATGACATCCAGCCTTTATTTTTTGAATTAACATAAAAACAACGAAACAACCTGACAATTGGAGCAATACCATAAACACGACACAAGATTTCAAAATGAGAAACCTTAGCCGCACCTATAACCGAAAGCTGAGTAATGTTAATATGATAGTATCTAAGAAGATCTACAAGGAAAACAAACAGCGGAACTCGGAAGTTGGCGAAATAAAAAAACCTAGTGTACAGACCGATCTTATTTCTAGGGCGTTTATGCATAGTCTGGTTGGGTGAAGGAAGCTCTGGGTGAACTTCGGGAGAAATATGAAACCTACCGCAAAAGGTTTCAAATGCCTCTCGGGAAAGACGACATTTAATATCTGTAATAGTACCCATGACAGAAGAATAAAAGTCAAGATCTAACCTGGTAAGCGGATGGGTTCTCTTTTAAAAGAAAAAGTGGGGCAACACAAAGTGCATAAGTTAAGAAAATGAAGAAATTTCGACAATGGCGAAAAACAATGAAGAAAGCAATGTGAAATGGTAAAAACCAGGCAGAGTATTTATACCAGCGGTATATTCAGCCTAAGATGATTATGAGTGTCAACAACAATTCAGTTAAACGGATAGGATCAAAAGTAAAAGATAAGGACGACAGCACGATGGGTGGTGTTAGCCTTAAGAGTTTTATTAGAAGTGATGGTCATTCACGATTAGGAACTTTGTAACGTGTGTTAGATATCGTGATAGAATAGTCTACGGGCTCGTGGATTGGGATAAGCTATTTGGTTAAAAGATGAGCTAAGCTTGCCGTCTATAAGCTCATATATCCCACGTCCAAATCCAATCCAACGAAGCCCATACAAAGCCCAAGGAAAGCCTTTAGGGCAACTTGTGTCTTGTACTATAAATACCCCTCAAATGGTCATTTGAGGGGTGTGCTTGAGTGTGTGTGTGTGTGTGTGTGTTCTTTCTTTGGAATATACAACTTATTGTGTTTATCTTTTATCTACACATACACGGTTTTGTATAAACATCAAGTCACCATCTCTCTTAATCTTTCCTTCTTTGTGTAAGCTTTATGTTTGTGTTTGGGTTGAACGTTTTCTACTCGTTGTGTGGTAAATGTGGTGATACTCGTGTTTGTTAAGTGGGTTTGTGATAAGGTTGATATCGTAGTGGTCTTACAATTGGTATCAATCACCTAACAATGGTTTAGGAGTGTTTTTGTTTTTTTTTTTGAAGGGTTACGCGTAAAGGCTCACGTTTTACATATTTCATACGCTTAAAGCTTTGATTTTTTCATCAAAAAATTCAAGATTCTTGTGGTTTAAGCTTTATTTGGTGTTAAAGTTTCAGTTTTTTGAAAAAAGTTTCAAGCTTTACGGGTTTAGATACGTTTTTTAAACTCATTTTGGTTCGTTGGTCATTTCTACTCGTAACTTTTCTAAGCACTTTGGGTGAAAAAGGTCAACATTTTTGGGTTATTCGAGTGTTTTTAAGGCTATCTGTGCAAAAGAAATCATTTGAATCATTGGAAATTTCTTACGCGTAGAAGTCAAAAAGTCAAAACCCTAGTTTTCTACTCATAACTTTTTGGTGAAGAATCTTCGAGCTATAACGGTTACTCAGTGCTTCCCTCACTTGGATAAGTGTGTGGAACACTTCGACTTGTGGATATCCCTTACGCTGTGACAGTGTAAAGGATTTTTGGTTCTTAACCATAGTCTACGCATAAGCTAAAAGCTTACGAGTAACTCTACGCATAACTTCACAATTACGCGTAAGGTTTACGAGTAACTTTTTGTCTACGCATAAGCTTAAGGTTACGCGTAAGATACTGTTTACGCATAAGAATTTCCTACGCCTAAGGAATCCTACGCCTAAGATCCTACGCCTAAGATCCTACGCTTAAGATCCTACGCCTCAGATCCTACGCATAAGATCCTACGCATAAGCACCATATCCTACTCGTAACTTCGTCTCTCTACGCCTAAGCTCTTCATTAAAATTAAAATAAAAAATAAAAATAAATAAGAGTTTTTTGGCGGGAAAACTTGAGTAAAATTTAATTTTTCGAGGAGACTAAACGTTCAATTTTTACGCGAGATTCAAATTTTGGTATAACTTGGAAAATTTTGGTCAAAAATTCAAATTTTTGGGCCTAAATTCAAATTTTTCGGGTCAAATTTGGCGTCAAAATTGTCATAACTCAAATTTTTCATACGACCTTAGAATTGATTTTTATAGTGAATTTCAAATTTTGAGCGAAAATTTTTTAAGAACCAAGGTTACGAGTACGACTTTCAGAAACACCTCAACCGAGCTTAATCTTCATCAACCACAACTCCTTTATCGTTGAATCGATCCTACATCAACTTTATCAGATCATACCTTCATCAATGGCAACTCAACAAGACATTCATGCAGCCGGTGCCGAAAACCGTTCTCCTATGTTGGCAAAAGGTGGTTATCTTCAATGGACAAGTCGAATGCTCCGCTACATCAAGACCAAACCTAATGGGAAACTCATGATTAAATCCATTCAGGATGGACCCTTCCAGCCTCGACAAGTTCATGTACCTGGAAATGCAGATGCAACACCTCCCATCCCACCATCCTCTCATCTTCAAACTAAATCCGAATACACTGAAGAGGATCAGAAACAAGTCGATGCAGATGACATGGCAATTCATATTGTCCAACTGGGTTTACCAATAGACATTTTTGCTGCTGTAGACAGTTGTGAAACTGCTTTCGATATGTGGGAACGTGTTAGACGACTATGTTATGGAACAGAAATTGGTAAACAAGACATGGAGAACAAGCTGCTAAATGAATGGGAGAAGTTTACATCTACACCAGGAGAATCCATTGAATCCTACTATGGAAGGTTTTGCACTTTGATGAATGAGCTTATCAGAAACAAGTTGGCACCCAGAACAATCGTTCAAAACATCAAGTTCCTGAATAATCTACCAGAAGAATGGGGACGATATGTCACTATTGTCAACCAAACAAAAGACTTACATCAGGTGAACTTTGATCAACTCAACGATTTTCTGAAACAAAACCAAGCTGAAGTGAATGAAGTTAGGAAAGAAAGATTGGCAAAGAATCATGATCCATTGGCACTTATTGCTAAGACTCAAACTACAGTGAATACACAACAAAAAGCTTCATCATCTTCTAACAACAACTTGCAGCAATACATTCAACAACCACAACAACAATTCTATCCACCAGAACAACAAGTCATTCAACAACAACAGTATCCACAATACCAGGAACAAGGAATCACTGATCCTGAAACTGAACAAGAAAATGCTTTGTTACAGGTATTTTCTTTATTGGATAAAGCATTTAGCAGTCGCATGGGTAATCAGGCGGTTCCGCATCAGGGTAATCAGTCGGGTCAGTATGTTGGAAATCAGATGGGACAGAATGTTGGGAGTAGAGCAGTAGGTAATCATAATGGCAATGTTGCAGCTCCAGTCGTTGGGAATTATGGAAATGTGAATCAGGGTAATCAGATTAAGTGTTATAACTGTCAAGGAGTGGGTCATATGGCAAGGAATTGTCCTACCAAGCCGAAAAAGAAGGATTTTGCGTATCTTCAAAAAGCTATGCTGTTAGCACAAAAGGCAGAATCTGGAATGCAGTTGAGTGCTGAGGAACATGACTTTTTCGCTATTATGGATGATTTGGAAGACCTCGAGGACATCAATGCAAACTGCATCTACATGGCAAATCTTCAGGAGACTAAGTACGACACTGAATCTGACGCACCTCCTGTCTATGACGCCAGCGTAGTATCTAAGGTACCAATCATTGATCCATGCTATAACAATGTCATATGTGATGTGTTTACTCATGACGAACAGCATTCTGTGACGCCAGCACCTACTTATGATACATACCTGGACAATCCGAGTTGTAGCAATACTAACTCTGAAACTCCATATGTGGATCCTAGTGGAGGCTGTGTGGCACAAAATACTGAGACTGATGAGGAAACACGTGCTTATTTTGAATCATTAATCAATAAATGTGGCATTTAAATTGAGAAAGTTAGTAAGGTTAATCGCGAAGTTAAGGCCGCGAATGTTAAATTGACCACTGAGCTTGAGAGTTACAAAGAGAACGCCAGAGCCTATGAATTTCATACAAACAAAATGTCAGAATTAGAAATTGGTTATCGAGATTATGTTTTAAGAGAAAAACAATTGCAACTCAAGTATGACACACTTGATGTGAATTTGAACTTGAAAATAAAATCTTTAAACAAGGAAATTTCTGATCTAAATGACCAACTTTCTAAACAAAAAGCACTGTTTTCTGATCTTGAAAAAGAGAAGAAACAGTTGATTGCTGATTTTTCAAAACGAGAAGATTCTCTTCTTGATGAAATTCTGGATAAAAATGAAACTATCAAAAAATTGGATAATTTGCTTCTTACAACGGGTCATTCCGCTAAAACAAACAAGATGCTTTCTAATCAAGCAAATCCGATTTTTCACACTGCACACAAAATGGCTCTTGGTAACAACCCTTCTTCGTTCCTCAAGAAAGCTCAGAAATCTCAGAATGTGTTGAACAATGGAAAACCTTTGCATGAACCCATAATTGTTCGTGATTCTCTTGAAACGTTGGAACTATCTGAGGAAAGTAGATCAAAAATGAAACAAAAGAATCCAGATCTTAAACCGATTGATTATAACAAATGGAACAAAATTAATGGAATTACTTTTGTTAATCAAAAAGAAAAGTCAAAGTTTTCCATCACACCAATTGTTTCAAACAAAGTGTCAACACCAGTTTCAAAATCAGTTTCAAAACCAGTTGTAGTTTCCAAGTCTCTTTCGAAAATCGAACAAATATCTTCAAACAATCCTTTTAACACAAGTGATGCCAGAAGCATTTTAGATGACGTTAAAACTAGAATTAGGTATCTTCAAGAGACTGTCAAATCTAAAACCAATATTACTACTAACATCTGGTTTACTCGTCATGATGACGAAACGAAAAAGTTTTTTGAAACTCAAATTGAACCTCCGTTAACTGGCATCAGTGCGAGGGTAATTCATTTTGAACAAGCCTTTTTGAAAGAAACAGCTGACTTTGTCAAGGACCATAAATCTCTGGTAAAGCAAGCTAATGACTGTGTTGAACACATCAAAGTTTTGGAAAATCTAAATTATTATCTCTTCGAAGATGTTATGACTACTGATATTATGTCCATCATTTTGCAAACATATTCTGTTGAAGATCATGAAAGACTCCAGTCTGAGACCTCCGCAATTGTTTCAAAATATGAAAAAGCTCTTGAAAAACTTGAAAAAGAAAATGTATCATATTTTAAACAACTTGATCGAAAAACCGAGGAATGCAAGTATGACAAACTGTCGTATGAGCGTGCCTACAAGGACATGCAAGAGCAAAATGATCTTTTGAGCGCTCAGCTGGTATGCCTAAAAGGAAAGGCTGTGGATACTAAGCTTGAAAAACCATTGACTGCGGAGAAAGCAAATGTTCTCAAATCGGTTTTCAAACCAAAAATGTCTATTTCTCAGTTTCCTCCAAAAGTCAACGAGAAAAATGATTTGTCAAAAACAGTCACTCCACAGACTTTGCCTATTAAAAAGAGAATTATCCACGGTTTTGAGAAAGCAAAAGCAGTTGCTGAAACACCAAAAGTTATTTCACCTGGCATTTCTAGGAATAGTACACGGAATGTGACCAAAAATCCAGTTAAAGAATCTGTCGGTTCTAACGACATGGTCAACAATCACTATCTAGAAGAAGCTAGGAAAAAGGCACAGACTCGTAAAGACGGAATTTTAGGTGCAACATCTAGGGTGATGAATTCTACAAGATTTCAAGGCACTGCTAGAAGTAGTAAACCATTACCTATGAACACTCTACAAAAGACTAGGGATTGGCTTGCATCTAAGAGTAGTTGCGCAAAAGAAAATGTTATGCCCTTAGAAAATAACACTAGGAATTCTAAGTCTTTTTCGAGCAAGAATCAATTTTCAAAAGACTGTAGTGACAAAGTTAAAGCTGCTGTTTTAAACAAGAATATTGAATTTATCTGTACTACATGTAAAAAATGTGTCTTTTCAGCTAATCATGATGCATGTGTCTCCCAATATCTCAAGAAAGATAATTCTAGTGCCAAGGCACAATCCACTAAGACACCAAATGGAAACAAGCCCGTTGATAAAAGGACAAACAAAAAGACACCTAATAGGACGATCTCTTCAGGACGTAGTTTTTCTAAAAATGAGTCTTCCGCTGCATCTGATAAGAAAACAACTCCTAGATCTTACCTTAGGTGGATACCCACGGGCAAAGTTTTCAAGAAAATAGGTCTTAGATGGATTCCCACAGGAAAATTTTTTTGATACTTGCACAAACACAGATAATAGTGAAACTCATCATGTTAAGGAAGTCGAATCAACTACAACCGTTGATAGTGATCACCCTCGCCGTGAGGAAACATGTACTTCTAACACTGTTATTTGTGAAAATTCTTCTTCTGTGGATGCAGGTACTTGTAAAAGTGTTGAAGGTTCACATACCCCGTGTGGTAAACAAGAACTTTATGCCAATTTCGCATGTGGAAATCATTTTCTAGTTCCACTCTTAACTCCACTTTTACTTGTCCCAACTTAATTTCTCTTTCTTCAAATCTTCTTTGTAAATATTTTTAAAAAACAAAATACAAAATTTGAAAAACCAACAAAAGCAAAATATAAAAATATAAAACTTTCAAAAATACAAAAACATTAGAAAATCAAAAATCCAAAAATATTCTTCTCACGACATGTCTCTCGTATAATCGATATTTTGTACGTTTCTAGAAATGTCATTCAACAATGATACGGGCATGTACAGATGCTTGAGCGAGAGTTCTTTAAATGTTTTCTAAAACATGTCGTTTCTCAAAATTTTCTTCAAATAATGGCTTTCGTATACTTCAGTACGAAACCCGGACTTCAACATAATGGCTTCTGGACACATCAGTTCAGGACCCGCGCTTTAAAGAAAGGAAAGTGCTATGCAAAATCGATTTTCATAAATATCGAGCACTTATCCTAAAACAAATGAAGATATTTATTCTTCTCCAATATCGTCAAAAGATTTTCAAAATCTTCTTCACATCTTGCGTACCATTGATTCGAAATTTTTCAAAAAGATTTTTCAAAATCTCTCACATTTGGTACCAAGATAACTCCCTCTAAACCCTTAATTGATTCTAAATTTTCTGTATGAAAAATATGCTTTCTTTAAGGGGGAGTATTAAACCAAGATTGTTCCAAAATTCATGCTAAATCAGTTTCTCTCCAAACGCTTTTCGAAAAACATATCTTTTAATCATTTTGTTTCAAAAACATCATGGATATGCTATTTTTGAGGGGGAGAAACGTGATTAAAATGTGATCAAAAAGTTTAATGATCGTTGTTTGAATCTCAAAAGAGCTCGACTCAGTCGTAACCATTGAATTGACGAGGAATCATATACCATCTCGAGAAACTTTCTATGGACTTGACCAGGACGGGTAATAATTTCAAGCTAGTTCTCTAGTGATGTAAACGTGTCTCGAATCGGTCTTGTTCATTTAAAGTCGATCAATTCAAAAAGTGCGAACTCTACCCTCTATGTGCAGATTTCTGTCAAAACTTATAAGCACATGTGAAGGGGGAGTGTTTCTGAAAATACAAAACTCACGGAGTGTTGCAAACATGTTTTCTATCATAAACACTCTGAGAGATTTTCAAGAAAAATGGTTTTATGGCAACAATAGGACAGTCATGGAGTTATAAGGTGACTAAGGATAGGAAATTCGTCCTATGATCCGCCAGAGCCGGAGTGATCTACCCAAGGACTTCACCAATAGTGTAGAACTAGAAGTCCTTAGGAATGATTGAAAAAAGGAGTAATGTGAGAAAGGAGAAAGAAGGGGTTGAAGAATTAAAAAGAAATGTGAAGAAAGGGTGAAAAGAAATAGCCCTCCATATTCAACCTTAGGGCAGAAACCGGGTTCAATACATATGCTACTGGATGTCACTAGATGACACTGGTATTGAAGACAAAGACGTCATGGACCCAGTGACGCACTGCACTAAACCTTCTAGCCACTCAATTCCTCTTAAAAGGATTTGTTTCATACTCACTGGGAACCCTACATAATCTATCGACTTTCTCTTAGAGATCGTTGGTATTGAAGAAGGAGACCCTCTCCCTAGTCTCCGCTCAGGAAAACTAAAATGCACTATTGAGTCTAGAGCCATGAGATTCATCAAAAGATCTCATAGGAACACATGACATGACATCGCTTGTTGTTCATCAATAAGGGCACAAGTGATATATTATAGAGTCCTACGCAGATCTTAGCAATCTGCCAGAACATTTATGAGAAGTTTCACATCTGTGATCTTCAGTGATTGAATGGAAACTCCTGCCAGGGTCAACATCAAGCAGCCCTGACAGCAGGTCACTTCGGTAACTCCCCGTGGATTACGCTTAGTGTGTCTCAAACGGTCTACAGTCGTGGGGTGATGCTTCGGTGTACCTCAGCGACTCATCTGAACTGTAGGTGTATTTTGGTACATCGCGTTATCTCACTTGTGGGACTCCAGTTCAGGAACGGCCCTTGTGAGAATTAGAGACGTGTTTTCACACTATGCTGTTAACACCCTCAAAATTCAAACTTGTAAGTGCCAGAATCCGCTTATTACTAACCTGTTTTATGTTTTCTTCTTATGGAAGCTCCGGAGCGGATGGATCGTGCAGATTCTCTACATGCTCATACCAACAACACATGAAAGTTCTCATCAAAATCAAAGGCTACTCAAAGTTAAAGATGATTCTTCGTCAATGTCAAAGAATCTACAAAGTTTAAAGACTCGAGAACTACCTCATTGGTAACCAAAAGTCAAATAGAAGTGTGAGCATGGTGGAGAAAGGCGTGGAGACACCTAACCAACGAAGTTGACAATGGCAGACAACCACATTATCTGATCACAAAGCATGAAGGAACAAAGAATCAAGACTATTCTATATCTACACACAAAGTTCAAGCTCGAGAAAAGTAAAGACCTAATCAAGTGGAGCATCATTTGAATGACCACCCCTTAGGGGGAGATTGTTAGCCTTAATAGTTTTATTAGAAGTGATGGTCATTCACGATTAGGAACTTTGTAACGTGTGTTAGATATCGTGATAAAATAGTCTACGGGCTCGTGGATTGGGATAAGCTATTTGGTTAAAAGATGAGCTAAGCTTGCCGTCTATAAGCTCATATATCCCACGTCCAAATCCAATCCAACGAAGCCCAAGGAAAGCCTTTAGGGCAACTTGTGTCTTGTACTATAAATACCCCTTAAATGGTCATTTGAGGGGTGTGCTTGAGTGTGTGTGTGTGTGTGTGTTCTTTCTTTGGAATATACAACTTATTGTGTTTATCTTTTATCTACACATACACGGTTTTGTATAAACATCAAGTCACCATCTCTCTTAATCTTTCCTTCTTTGTGTAAGCTTTATGTTTGGGTTGAACGTTTTCTACTCGTTGTGTGGTAAACGTGGTGATACTCGTGTTTGTTAAGTGGGTTTGTGATAAGGTTGATATCGTAGTGGTCTTACAGGTGGGCCACTCGGTTAAATCAGTCAGAAGATGAAAAGCCCAGAAGTGTTCACGTTGCACGTTCCACCTACCAAGAAAGAAAATGTCACAAAGACGCTTCGTAAGCATGGAAGAAAAATCTTTTAGTTACCTTAAGTCTAGTAACATTCACCGCACACGAAAAATGCACCGCACGCAATGAATAAACTAGACTGGGGGGACTTGATGATGTATATCACGTACAGTAGGCCTATAGGGCTCAGCTTGTACTATACGTATTTCGGGCCCAGGCCCAACAACAAAACAACCACTAAGTACCGGAGCGACAGTATGCCCAATAACAAATTGGCTACGGTCCGGACTCAAAGACGCACACAGAGTACCCAGCGGACCAGACCCATGTTCATGGAAGGTGATATGTGTCCGCATCCACGATTACTACGGAACCTTGCCCGACAAGGCTCCACTCTAGCCACTAATTTTTATAAGCGAAATACTAGGGAACCCTAGCATTAGGCTCGCCTATAAAAGGAGCTCTAATCCTCTCATAAGATATGACTTTCTCCCACATAATAATACACACACTTTTATTCTCTGACAAGAATGCATAGTTACTCTCACGCCGGAGCTTAATCGTGAGGTTCATCCTCACGGTAAGGCTAACGGTTTGCTTTCATTTGTGGAGGAATTCAATCCATCACTTCGGTTAGTAAAGATTTAGCCCATCGATAACTTGTTGGCCCAGCCCAACATACGTCCTATACACATATTTAAACCCGTCACACTTTTTGTGCTAACAATAGCAAAGGTTTTTTTAGATATTTAAACGTTTATGATATCTTGCCAACTGAATTTATCCTTCGATATGTACAACTTTATTATGAAACTATAAAGAAGTTAAACGACAACAAAATAAAACCTGCATTATATCTTCTTTATAATATTTATTTTGTGATAACATAGAGAGTAAGTAATTGATAAAGAGCTTGGCATAAGTTGAATAGCGAGTATTATTTAAAATATTGAACCAACTCTAAAGGAGATAGTGTATTGTCACACAAAACAGTTAATTTACACGCATACGAAACATTAAGGCACAAAAGTGCGATTTTTGTACTTTAGGATTCAACCCCCAATCCTTTATTTGCACCCAAGTACCAACATTGAAATGTCGTTGAACCACACACAAACGAAACCAAAACCATATAGTTTGTCTAAAAAACAAAAGTCGCTGATACCTTTAAACCAAAGGAAAAAAAAGAAATCACATAGAGAATCGACACATTGAACTTTATCGAAAGATGCTACTTATGTTTCAAATATGCTACTTATGTTCCTTTCTTTCGTTTGGACCTTATATTTATTTGGATATGAAATAGTTTTCATTGCTATTGTTTAAAGTTATTTTAATTTTAATTATCATTCATTTATACAATTATTGTCATAAAAAATGTGTAATCGAATAATATTTGTTCGCCGTAAAATATAGTTACAAGGTACCTGCCGGCACATCACACGGATACCCTGCTAGTTCTTAGTAAAAATCTTGGGAGTGATAAGAAGAAAAGTTCAAAAACTATCACAGGAGCGATTAAGGC
Source organism: Chrysanthemum seticuspe (assembly GCA_019973895.1). NCBI lineage: Eukaryota > Viridiplantae > Streptophyta > Magnoliopsida > Asterales > Asteraceae > Chrysanthemum > Chrysanthemum seticuspe. The sequence continues at coordinate 82,448,455 of BPTQ01000004.1, forward strand.
CACGAACATACATATGAAAATGATTTGCTCTCGCTAGTAACTTAAACTAGGGCCGAGCATCGGGCCGATCCCGACCCGACTCGACCCGAATCCCGACAAGCCCGAATCCTAACAAGCCGGCAAACACAAACCGACTCCCGACCCCGACAAGCCCGACTAACATGATTCGGGACTCGGGATCGGGATGGGATTCGGGATTTGATCGGTTTTGTTTGTTGTTTTTTGGTTTTCGGCCCGTCCCTACCCGATCCCGACAAGCCCGAAACCCGACTAACCGGAAAACACAAACCGACTGCCGATCCCGACAAGCCCGACTAACATGATTCGGGACTCGGAATCGGGACGGGATTCGAGATTCGGTCGGTTTTGCTCACCCCTAACTTAAACACCAAAAAATCGTCATCCGTTTGAATTTGTTTATGAAATGATAATACAAATAATGAAAAAAGAAAACAAAATTAAAAAAGAAAACAAAATTTACTTTTGACCGTTGACCCACCCAACAGTTGAACAGAAAAGAATCCAAGATTATAACCAGTCTAAAGTGTTTGTCTTTTATGAAGTTACCGATTTTACCCTTTTATTCGTTTATCTTTTCATCTTATAAAGGGCAAAAAAGTACACTTCAACTTTTGTTGGTGTATACGTTTTGAGTGGTGAACAAGTCTTAGACTCTCAGTTCAGTCATTTCAAAGTTTGGGGGTTAATTTATGGTCTTTCATTTTTAATGTGGTTGGGCATTCATTCATCCATAAACATTTAACTGGTAAGTTTTTAATTACTGCTTTAAATCTTGTTATAAATGTAAACATTTTATTGCGTCTAAATGGTTATTGCGTGTCTAAACTTCAAAAAGCAGATAAATACATCCGAGAGTGAAAAAAAAAAGGTTTAGGGCTTTGATCGGTGCTAAACAGTCAAGTTAAAAACTGCTCAAACACCAATGCAATTAAGATCAGAGGAGTATAAAGTCTCCCCGGGTCGTTATGTCCCAGCGAGCTATGCAATGGATAAATCAACGTCTAGTAATCGAGAAGTTTGAACAGAAAAAGGATTACTGTGATTATTATAACTAAGGAAAATCCAACAAATTAAAAACGCCTTAAATGCAAATTAAAGAAAATTAAAAAGATAAAACCTATTAAATAAACGCTATCACTATATTTAAAGTGATGAACGTTTAAAACCTAAAACGTGAGTTTAAATTAAAATCTACGTGACGTACAAAATAAAAAGTGAAACTAAGTCAATATTAACCCTAAAAATATGAAAATGATGTTTCTACAATCCTAATGATATAAGAAAATATTTAGAAAAAGAAAATTATTTTTTAAAACTAATTATCTAATTAAAAACTATTCTTAACTAATAATTAATTACCTAAAATGCAAGAAAATAGGAAAATGAGCTAGAAAAATAAGATTAACACTTGGAAAAGTCTAAAATATCAAAATAGACTTTTCAAAACTATTTTTGTATTTTTGAGACTATTTTTCTATTTTCTATGGATTTTAAACTATTAAAAACTAATTAAATTACTAAAAATTACCAAATAAGCTATGAAAAATCTAGAAAATTACTTTTTTTACTTTTTATATTTATCTAAGTCTGAGAAAATTGAAAACTTATTTTTTTTGAACCTTTTTCTAATTTTTTGTATTAAATGCTATTTAAAAAGTATTAAAAACTAATTAAAAATAGGAAAAATAGCAAAACAGCTTATAAAAATCTGCAAATTTCAGGGAAACTCTAAAATAATGATAGGAAGCTATGAAAATTAGAAAAACAGGTGCTTGTGTACAAGATTATGGAGCTGAAGTGAGAGTGCTTATTGAAATAAGCACAAAATAAGCCAAATGATCTAAACAGGCAACCAACTGATCTCAGAAGCTATGATTAACTAAAAGTGACCAAATGAAACTCAAATCAACAAGCTACAACTACTGGATGGCCAATTAACACAGATTTGGTGATTTGAATTTAAGCTAAAAACAGAAAATGGTGTTAACTTTAAGCCAATAAATAAGTACTCTAATAAGCTACAAACCTAAAACCAATTATCAATAACTCAACTAGACCTAGGTGGCTATCAATGACCAAAAGACCAGACCTTATCAAGCTTATATGAGTCCTGTGCAAGCTACACAAGAACTGAGGAAAAGCTCAGCTGATACTGAGTTTGGTGCAGGGCACCTGAGGCTCACTTTAAGCCTCTGCACAAGCTTATCCAAGGGGCAAAAGCTAAAACCAGATACTAGGGTTTATAAACCACCTCAAGCACTACTTATAAACCAAAAATCAGACCCTGAAACACTTCAATGAACCCTGTGTCTCTGCTGCAATTTCTGCATAAAATCACTTTTTGACATTTTTGACTTTTTAAAAACAGAAACACAGTTGACTTTCTTGAGGTTTGATCCACTTTTTATGATTGATTATGGTGTTAAATGATGTAATGAAGCTTTTTCAACCTTTGTTAATGACTTTCAAACCCAAAATGATGATTTACTTTTCCAAAAACTTCAACAGTTAACTGTGAGACAGATTTGAGTTTGATTTTGACTTTTTGAGTTCACAAGCACAAAAGTAAGATAGGTATGTGCTCAAATTTGTCAAACAAGCATGAACAACCAGAAGGTAACTCACAAACACAACTCTAAACCAGGTTAATAAGTAATACCAAACACCCCTTTTTACTATGATTTGCAAACTAAACTTATACTAATTACTGATCAGGCTTGTAACAATGATCAATCTCATTTTAAATGACATGAATACTGCTATGAGAACAAGTATCAACAGATTAGAACTACACATTCATGATATGCAAGAATTTTAGAAAATCACTTACACAGGTCCATAACCACAATGGTTTGAATCCAAGAACCAAGAACCTCTAACCTATTTAATATCAACCCATTAGCTCAGAAATAACCCAACTCCAATACTGCTTCACCCTTTTCCATTTCCTTTGCCAATCTTGACCCTGTTTGACTTTCTTTGACCAACTTCCAATATGTGCTTAAAACTGGAATACAAGCTTATAAAAAGCTTTTATAAACTTATATAAGCTATTTAGAGCTGAGAATTGAGATGTTTGAAGCTTGTAAACAAGATTTGTACTTATAAAATTTCAACAGTGGACAGTTAATATCAAATGAAAATGTAAACTGAAATTAGTGCTTAAATTTGATTGCAATACACTTGAAAACATAAGTTTGATACAATTTTACCAAATGATACAAGATTAACACTGAAATAACAATTTTACACAAAAAACGACATAAGAAAATAAAAAAAAAAACTAGCAGAGTCTATTCTTGGCTCCCATTGCTTCTCTTTTATAACCCAAAGCTCTCTCCTCTCTCCTCTGAATCTTTCCCATCAATTCTAGCCATTGGATGGCTTGAAATCATCCCAACCGTTTAAACCAGATTTTGGCGCCAATTTTTGGTGTTTGACAATTTGGGTTGAGTGAGGAGGGGGGAAGCATTAAATGAAGTTTGGAGGCTTGTAAAGGAGTGGGGAACATGGGGAGATAAGGTGATGGAGGGGGGATGGGTTGGAGAAGTGTTGCAGGCAAGGCAGGTGAAAGTGGAGGACTTTGGCGCCATTTTGTTTGACCAAATATTTGACCACAGGCAAGGATTAATAATAGGGGGGTTCATAATGTATTTTGACAGGGGGCCAAGGATAGTGTAAGGGTCCAAAATGGTTTTAAAGAGTTCTAAACTTCAAGGGTCTAATGTGTACATTCTGAAATTACAAGGACCTATGCTGCCAATTCATCAAACTTGTCCCAAGGGCTGAAATTGACAAGTTCCCAAAGTATAAGGACCAATGTTGCCATTTTGCAATTTTCCAGGGACCATTTCTGCCAAATTTGAAAGTTGAAGGACCATTTTGTAATTTTCTCAAAACTTTTTACATTTTTCACCAAAGGACTAAATTTGACAAGTTATGATTTAAAAAGGACCTTTGGTGATTTTACTTTTGAAATTTTGGCTCAGGGACTATTTTTGACAATTTTTGAAACTTGGGGGACTAAAACTGCAATTTTTGCAAATTTGATATGTTTTTCATCTGATTTTGATATTTTTGTATTTAAAACACATAAAACACTGATTTGTGATATTTTGACTATTTTGATGTGTTTCAGAGTGTTTTCAGATGATTTTGCAGTTTATATAGCACAAAAATGATGAGTATTTAGAAACTCATCAATCCCCCACACTGAGATATTGCTAGTCCCTAGCAATGATTTGAGAAAACATAATGGATTTTAATCTCTTTACCAAAAGCCATTACTTCTGGAGTAGCCAAATGTTTCAGTTCAAGTAAGAACCATGGTACACCGATAACCATGTGATTTTGAGCAAACCACCAGCTTTCAACGGATTTGATTTTGTCTTTACCAGAAGCCGTACCCTTCTGGACTAGCCAACTCTTAGATAAATTATCAATATTATCTTTGGTGAGCTGATTACCAATTATGGATTTTCCACTGCCTTTACCACAAGCCATAACCTTGCGGGCTAGCCAACTCATTATCTTTTGAGGATGATGGGGAGCTGAGAAACCATACAATTTTGGGCAAATTGCAAGCCATATAAACGGATTTGATAAATCTTTACCAAGAGCCGTTTGCTCCTGGATTAGCCAATCCTTTTGTCTTACAGACATGGCGGACTGATAACCTGATGAGAAAGTGTAGAACACTTACTCCAAAAAAAAATTTTTGGCCAAAAACGGGGGGATTAGGCGGAATAATTACATGATAAAATTCGTGAGAATCCCCCCCACACTTAGAAATGAATATTGCCCTCAATATTCAAAGTACCGGCGGTTATGCCGAAACAAAGAACGTGAAAGGGAAATACTACGGCCATTATTTAGAAAGAAGATTTTTTTTTTTTTTTTTTTTTTTTTTTTTTTTTTTTTTTTTTTTTTTTGAAACATGTGGGCAACCCCCCCACACTAGGGTGGTAGAAAGAGGTGAGAAGACAGAAATATGGGTGAAAACCCATATGGCATGCTACTGTTTTTTATTACCGAGTCGCTAGCTTGACTCGATCCCCGCATTCATTGGTTCATGGGGAAAGTTTGTAAGTCTGGGACAACCATGGATGGAATGTCCTCTCCAAAGTAATGCTTCACTCGATGACCATTCACTTTGAAATTAGGACCATCGGGTTGAGATAACTCAATGGTACCATAAGGATAAACCTTAGCGATAGTAAATGGACCAGACCAACGGGACTTGAGCTTTCCCGAGAAAATCTTCAATCTTGAATTGAAAAGAAGGACTCGATCACCAACGTTGAAAACGCGGTTTTTGATTTTTGAGTCATGAATCTTCTTTGTCTTTTGTTTATAGATCAAAGAGTTTTCGTAAGCTTGATCACGGAGTTCATTTAGTTCATTCATTTGAACTTTCCGATGATCACCCGCTGTCTGAATATCAAAGTTAGCATGCTTCAAGGCCCAGTATGCCTTGTGCTCGAGCTCAACTGGAAGATGACATGCCTTCCCGTACACCAGCTTGTATGGAGTGCACCCGATGGGTGTTTTGTAGGCTGTACGGAAGGCCCAGAGTGCATCATCTAGCTTATCCGACCAAGAGGCACGGTTTTCACCAACCGTCCTCTCCAAGATTCTTTTAATCCCCCGATTAGAAACTTCCACTTGCCCACTTGTTTGGGGGTGGTACGCAGTAGAGGTACGGTGAGTTACACCATACTTTTGCATGACTCTTGCAAATTGGTCATTGCAGAAATGCGTACCACGATCACTGATGATGGCTCGTGGAGTTCCAAACCTGGCAAATAAGGATTTCAAGAATTTGACAACAGCTCGGGCATCGTTGGTGGGTAAAGCTTTAGCTTCAACCCATTTTGACAAGTAGTCAACGGCCACGAGTATGTATTTATTTCCGTGAGAAGAAGGAAATGGCCCCATAAAGTCAATGCCCCATATGTCAAAAATCTCACATACTTGAATAGCGTTTTGCGGCATTTCATTTTTTTGTGAGATATTCCCGTGACGTTGACAAGCGTCACAGGTTTTGACGAATTCATGGGCATCCTTATAGATCGTGGGCCAATAGAATCCCGAATCAAACACCTTCTTGGCGGTGTAGTTGGGGCTATGATGTCCCCCAGTAGGTCCAGAATGGCAAGCCTTGAGAATGTCAACGGCTTCCTGACCATACACACATCGCCGGATGACTTGATCCGCACAAATCTTAAACAAGTAGGGGTCGTCCCAGAAATAATGTTTCACATCTTTAAAGAATTTATTTTTCTGTTGGGACGACATCCCTTTCACCACAAAGTTACCCGCATGGTAGTTTGCAAAGTCGGCAAACCATGGGGTAGAAGAATCTCCACGAAAAGAAACCATGTTGAGTGTTTCGAGAGGAAAAGTTTCATTGATTTCCTTTTTCTCGAACACATTTTGATGAGGGTTCTCTAATCGGGACAGATGATCTGCAGCCAGGTTCTCAGCTCCTTTTTTATCACGAATGATGATATCAAATTCTTGTAGGAGGAGAACCCAACGGAGCAATCTCGGCTTTGCATCTTGTTTTGCAAAGAGATATTTGAGTGCCGAGTGATCCGTATACACCACGCATTTGGTCAAGATAAGGTATGGCCGAAACTTCTCAAACGCATACACCACAGCTAATAATTCTTTTTCCGTAGTGGTGTAATGAGTCTGAGCTTCAGTCATAGTTTTGCTCGCGTAGTGGATTGGCTGGAAGTGTTTGGTTTTGCGTTGCCCCAAGACTGCACCGATTGCAAAATCACTTGCATCGCACATGAGCTCGAAGGGTAAATCCCAGTCGGGGGCAACTAGAATGGGTGCTTCTGTAAGCTTTTTCTTAAGTGTTTCAAAAGCTTCGATGCACTCAGGAGAGAAGATGAAAGGAGCATCTTTTTCGAGAAGATGGGTCATAGGCCGAGCGATTTTAGAGAAATCTTGAATGAATCTACGATAAAACCCGGCATGACCAAGAAAACTCCTAACACCTTTGACAGTAGTGGGATGAGGCAGTTTAGCAATGACATCAACTTTTGCTCTATCAACCTCGATCCCATTCTTAGAAATCTTATGGCCAAGGACAATGCCCTCTTTGACCATAAAGTGGCTTTTCTCCCAGTTTAGACATAGATTGGTGTCTTCACACCTTTTAAGCATTTTGTCTAAGTGGGAGAGGCAAGTCTGAAATGAGTCCCCAATGACCGAGAAGTCATCCATAAACACCTCCATAGTTTCCCCGATCATGTCGTGGAAAATCGCCATCATACATCTTTGGAACGTGCCAGGAGCATTGCATAAGCCAAAAGGCATACGTCTGTAGGCAAACGTCCCGTATGGGCAGGTGAATGTGGTTTTCTCTTGATCCAGCGGATCAATGGGGATCTGAAAGTAACCCGAGAAACCATCAAGGAAACAATAGTACTCGTTCCCTGCTAGTCTCTCAAGCATCTGGTCCATGAAGGGTAGAGGAAAATGGTCTTTACGGGTGGCATCATTTAACTTGCGATAGTCAATGCACACGCGCCACCCCGTAACCAATCGAGTTGGAATCAACTCGTTTTCTTCATTTGTGACAACAGTAATGCCACCCTTTTTTGGAACGCAATGAATCGGGCTAACCCAAGGACTATCAGAGATCGGGTAAATTAGACCGGCATCAAGAAGTTTGAGAACCTCTTGTTTTATAACCTCGTGAATCTTAGGATTCACCCTTCTCTGACTTTGGACTGCTGGTTTGAAGTCATCCTCCATTAAGATTTTGTGAGTACAAAACTCAGGGTTGATACCCTTAATATCGGAGAGTTTCCAAGCAATTGCTTGCTTGTGTGACTTCAAGACCTTTATGAGAGCAGTTTTCTCATCCTCAGTCAAGTCTTTAGCAATAATGACGGGTAATTTATCATCACCCTCCAAGAATGCATACTCGAGATGAGGAGGTAGGTCCTTAAGTTCAACCTCGGGAAATGCTTCAGTAGATGATTGTACTGATTTGATTTCCTCAATTGTGATTTCTTTCGGAGGGAGTGAAGGTAATGGATCTTCATTAAGCAATTGCTCAAGATAGAGAATATCCCCCTCCGAATCATACACACCATCAATTCCGGGCGGAATTGATTCATCAGTAGCCAAGAATTCATCGATCTCTTCCAGAAGGAAGTCACCTCCCTCAAACGGAGTGAGAGAGGGGGAAGAGTCGGCAATGATAGGATGAGAAGATGTGGTGGAATTGGAATTCCCACTCACAGAATTATGAAGATAACCAAGAAACTCTTGAGAGTACTCCTCTGAAGCAATGTCAATTAAATCGACTCGATTAATTGATTCAGTGTCATAATTTGAGGAGTACCTCGAAGTCTGATCGAGGTTAAAAGTAACAGCTTCGTTACCCACACGCAAAGTGATCTCTTGCTCAAATACATCGATAAGAGCACGGCCCGTCCTCAGGAATCCCCGCCCAACAATGAGAGGAACTCGAGGATCAGCATCGAAATCAACGACCACAAAGTCAGCTGGGAAGTGGAACTTTCCTACTTTCACGAATACATCCTCGGCAATGCCAAGAGGACGCGAGATAGAACGATCTGCAAGCTCAAGAGTCATGCAGGTAGGAATAAGTTCCGGAAGAGAAAGTTTCTTCCACACTGAATACGGCATCAGATTGATGCTTGCACCAAGATCGGCAAGGGCAAAGCATTCAATCATCCCAGGAAAAACACAAGGAAGAAGAAATTTTCCGGGATCTCCAAGCTTCTCGGGAAGCTTCTTTAACAACACTGCTGAGCAATTCTCATTCAAAGGAGTCTTAGCCATTTCAAACAGCTTTTCTTTGTTGCTCAGCATATGTTTCAGAGTAGATGCAAACTTTGGCATTAACATGATGGCATCCGCGAAGCTTATGTCAAAGTGAAGTTCTTGGAAAATATGAAAGAATTTTTCCATCTGATGACTAGCTTTCTCGCGGAGTTTTTGCTCATGTAACCGTGAGGGATAAGGAAGAGAAGATTTGGATTTCTGATTCTCAACAGGAGCTACAGGAGGTTCAAAAACAACTCCTTGATTTGACTTGGGTTGCTGGACCACTTGAGGTTGGACTACCGAAGGTTGGACGTGTGCGGTACTTCGTGGACTTGAATAATGCACTTTGTCCGTTGTTTCCTTGGTAACTTGACTAAATGCCACAGGAGGAGGGGGCATTGGAGTCGTAGGTCCATTGTGTTTTGGAGGTTCGCTTTCCACTACCTTCGGGATAGAAGAAGAAGAGGTAGTAGGAACAGTAGGTCCAGCATATGAAGCACCACTTCGGGTTGTGATCACCTTTGCATCGCCCCTCGGATTAGCGATCGTGTTGCTAGGTAAAGTACCTGAGCCCGAGGGTCGATCATTTAAAGACTTCTTGATGTCAGAAATTTGGCTGACCAACAACCGATTCATTTCCTCTTGGGATTTCATGAATTGTTTCAACAGCTCATCAGATGATGGTCCAGTTGGAACAATGGCTTGAGTTTGCACAGGGAAATTCTGGCCTCTATTGTTAGGATTAGGGCCTTGATTCTGAAAATTCCCTTGATTGTTTCCATGAAAATACCCAGGGTTGAAATTTCCCTGACCTGGGTTTCTATTGTAATTTCCTTGATGTTGGAAATTTTGATTCTGATTCTGAAAACCGTTGTTTTGATTGAAATGACCTTGGTTTTGAAAACCTTGGTTTGGTCTGTTCTGATTCTGATTACGGTTTTGGTTTTGATTGAAACCGGGAGGTCCAGAGTAGTGGTTAGGACGGTGGTTCGGGTCTATAGGAGCACGATATTGATTGCCTCCTTGATTAGACATCCCGCCCACAGCATTAGCTTCAAAGGGGTTACCATCAGTGGCCGTACAGTTGTAATAAGCATGGGGGCCACCACAGGTAACACAGAATTCCACTTTCTTAACTTCAGCAGGAGGTGAAGTTTGTGGAAAAGAGACTTTCTTTTGATTGGAGAGAACCAAAGCTTGGATAGCTTCCGTGAGTTTATCAATCTTAGCATCGGTGCTAGACTGACTCACGGGCGATGAAGAAGAAGAAGGTCCAACACTGACTTGAGAAACAACCGGCTTGCTTCGTGCAGTGCGGACCTTGGACTTGTTTTCGATAATCGCTAAAGCTTCTTTGACAGTTTTGCTTAGGAAATTTCCTCCCGCGGAGGAATTGAGAGAATCTTGATCAGATTGACTCACTCCATTGTAGAAAGTATCGAGTTGCATCAACTCGGAGAAACCGTGGTGAGGACATTTGCGAAGCAATTCCTTGAAACGATCCCACGATTCACTGAAGGATTCATCAAACTTCTGAGTGAACTTGATGATTTCATTTTTAAGACTCGTGGTCTTGGAAGGTGGATAGAATTCATTCACAAATTTCTTCACAAGATCTTCCCATGTCTCTATTGATTTAGGGGGTTGTTTTTCAAGCCAAATCCGGGCTTGCCCCTCAAGAGAAAACGGGAACAGAAGAAGCTTAACAGCCTCAGAAGGGACATTCTTATACTTGATGGTAGATGCAATCTTGTTAAACCATCTTATATGAGCATGAGGATCGTCCCGCTCAAAACCGTAGAACTGATTTGAAGTTACAAGATTCAGTAACCCGGTCTTGAGTTCAAAGTTTTCAGCCACGATGGCTGGTACAACGATAGCATCTCCATACCCGTCGATGGGTGCCTGGAGAAGCTCACACATAGGAATCTCATCCGCCATGACAGCGGAAGTAGTGTGAACAGTCCGGATCTCAGATCCAACTGATGGAGCAGAAAGTCTACGAACACGCCTTCTTGGAATCTTGACAAGCTCACGAAATGGGCTTACAGATCTAGAAGAGCGAGTGCGCATACACAAGAGTTAACTCTAAGGAAACTCAGAGTTAAGGAGAGAAATGGAATTATGAAATCTTTCACATGAGAATGAGAATTATGAAGACGTTTTGTAAAAATCAGGGTGAGAAGAATCTTTATGGGTTTTCTGGTTCTGAAACGTCGATATCACAACAAAATCAATTAACACAAAATCGAGGCAAAACAACAGTGAACTTAACCAATAATCCACAATGAATGGCTTCTTTGAAAAAGGTACACCAATCACAATGGACACAAAGGCAAGTTTTATATCTTTAGTTCGGGAACTTATTATGGTCGCACCCCCAGTTAGGTAGTGCACTGCCTTGGTTTTCGGTGGTAATCTTTTAAGTTGTTTATTATTAGAGAAAACGACGATTCTTTTTGTATTTTTATTTTTGATACATATATAGAAACAAAAGAAAAATATTTTTGTGTTTTATACGTTTTTGCTTGTTTTTGGGTTTTTGGATTTTTTAGAAGAAAATATGGATATATATATATATACAGAGATGGATGATATAAACAATGAGTGAGGATTCAAACAACTAATCTGCTACACGAAAGATAATCAGCACAGCTCCCCGGCAGCGGCGCCAAAATTTGATCGGTGCTAAACAGTCAAGTTAAAAACTGCTCAAACACCAATGCAATTAAGATCAGAGGAGTATAAAGTCTCCCCGGGTCGTTATGTCCCAGCGAGCTATGCAATGGATAAATCAACGTCTAGTAATCGAGAAGTTTGAACAGAAAAAGGATTACTGTGATTATTATAACTAAGGAAAATCCAACAAATTAAAAACGCCTTAAATGCAAATTAAAGAAAATTAAAAAGATAAAACCTATTAAATAAACGCTATCACTATATTTAAAGTGATGAACGTTTAAAACCTAAAACGTGAGTTTAAATTAAAATCTACGTGACGTACAAAATAAAAAGTGAAACTAAGTCAATATTAACCCTAAAAATATGAAAATGATGTTTCTACAATCCTAATGATATAAGAAAATATTTAGAAAAAGAAAATTATTTTTTAAAACTAATTATCTAATTAAAAACTATTCTTAACTAATAATTAATTACCTAAAATGCAAGAAAATAGGAAAATGAGCTAGAAAAATAAGATTAACACTTGGAAAAGTCTAAAATATCAAAATAGACTTTTCAAAACTATTTTTGTATTTTTGAGACTATTTTTCTATTTTCTATGGATTTTAAACTATTAAAAACTAATTAAATTACTAAAAATTACCAAATAAGCTATGAAAAATCTAGAAAATTACTTTTTTTACTTTTTATATTTATCTAAGTCTGAGAAAATTGAAAACTTATTTTTTTTGAACCTTTTTCTAATTTTTTGTATTAAATGCTATTTAAAAAGTATTAAAAACTAATTAAAAATAGGAAAAATAGCAAAACAGCTTATAAAAATCTGCAAATTTCAGGGAAACTCTAAAATAATGATAGGAAGCTATGAAAATTAGAAAAACAGGTGCTTGTGTACAAGATTATGGAGCTGAAGTGAGAGTGCTTATTGAAATAAGCACAAAATAAGCCAAATGATCTAAACAGGCAACCAACTGATCTCAGAAGCTATGATTAACTAAAAGTGACCAAATGAAACTCAAATCAACAAGCTACAACTACTGGATGGCCAATTAACACAGATTTGGTGATTTGAATTTAAGCTAAAAACAGAAAATGGTGTTAACTTTAAGCCAATAAATAAGTACTCTAATAAGCTACAAACCTAAAACCAATTATCAATAACTCAACTAGACCTAGGTGGCTATCAATGACCAAAAGACCAGACCTTATCAAGCTTATATGAGTCCTGTGCAAGCTACACAAGAACTGAGGAAAAGCTCAGCTGATACTGAGTTTGGTGCAGGGCACCTGAGGCTCACTTTAAGCCTCTGCACAAGCTTATCCAAGGGGCAAAAGCTAAAACCAGATACTAGGGTTTATAAACCACCTCAAGCACTACTTATAAACCAAAAATCAGACCCTGAAACACTTCAATGAACCCTGTGTCTCTGCTGCAATTTCTGCATAAAATCACTTTTTGACATTTTTGACTTTTTAAAAACAGAAACACAGTTGACTTTCTTGAGGTTTGATCCACTTTTTATGATTGATTATGGTGTTAAATGATGTAATGAAGCTTTTTCAACCTTTGTTAATGACTTTCAAACCCAAAATGATGATTTACTTTTCCAAAAACTTCAACAGTTAACTGTGAGACAGATTTGAGTTTGATTTTGACTTTTTGAGTTCACAAGCACAAAAGTAAGATAGGTATGTGCTCAAATTTGTCAAACAAGCATGAACAACCAGAAGGTAACTCACAAACACAACTCTAAACCAGGTTAATAAGTAATACCAAACACCCCTTTTTACTATGATTTGCAAACTAAACTTATACTAATTACTGATCAGGCTTGTAACAATGATCAATCTCATTTTAAATGACATGAATACTGCTATGAGAACAAGTATCAACAGATTAGAACTACACATTCATGATATGCAAGAATTTTAGAAAATCACTTACACAGGTCCATAACCACAATGGTTTGAATCCAAGAACCAAGAACCTCTAACCTATTTAATATCAACCCATTAGCTCAGAAATAACCCAACTCCAATACTGCTTCACCCTTTTCCATTTCCTTTGCCAATCTTGACCCTGTTTGACTTTCTTTGACCAACTTCCAATATGTGCTTAAAACTGGAATACAAGCTTATAAAAAGCTTTTATAAACTTATATAAGCTATTTAGAGCTGAGAATTGAGATGTTTGAAGCTTGTAAACAAGATTTGTACTTATAAAATTTCAACAGTGGACAGTTAATATCAAATGAAAATGTAAACTGAAATTAGTGCTTAAATTTGATTGCAATACACTTGAAAACATAAGTTTGATACAATTTTACCAAATGATACAAGATTAACACTGAAATAACAATTTTACACAAAAAACGACATAAGAAAATAAAAAAAAAACTAGCAGAGTCTATTCTTGGCTCCCATTGCTTCTCTTTTATAACCCAAAGCTCTCTCCTCTCTCCTCTGAATCTTTCCCATCAATTCTAGCCATTGGATGGCTTGAAATCATCCCAACCGTTTAAACCAGATTTTGGCGCCAATTTTTGGTGTTTGACAATTTGGGTTAAGTGAGGAGGGGGGAAGCATTAAATGAAGTTTGGAGGCTTGTAAAGGAGTGGGGAACATGGGGAGATAAGGTGATGGAGGGGGGATGGGTTGGAGAAGTGTTGCAGGCAAGGCAGGTGAAAGTGGAGGACTTTGGCGCCATTTTGTTTGACCAAATATTTGACCACAGGCAAGGATTAATAATAGGGGGGTTCATAATGTATTTTGACAGGGGGCCAAGGATAGTGTAAGGGTCCAAAATGGTTTTAAAGAGTTCTAAACTTCAAGGGTCTAATGTGTACATTCTGAAATTACAAGGACCTATGCTGCCAATTCATCAAACTTGTCCCAAGGGCTGAAATTGACAAGTTCCCAAAGTATAAGGACCAATGTTGCCATTTTGCAATTTTCCAGGGACCATTTCTGCCAAATTTGAAAGTTGAAGGACCATTTTGTAATTTTCTCAAAACTTTTTACATTTTTCACCAAAGGACTAAATTTGACAAGTTATGATTTAAAAAGGACCTTTGGTGATTTTACTTTTGAAATTTTGGCTCAGGGACTATTTTTGACAATTTTTGAAACTTGGGGGACTAAAACTGCAATTTTTGCAAATTTGATATGTTTTTCATCTGATTTTGATATTTTTGTATTTAAAACACATAAAACACTGATTTGTGATATTTTGACTATTTTGATGTGTTTCAGAGTGTTTTCAGATGATTTTGCAGTTTATATAGCACAAAAATGATGAGTATTTAGAAACTCATCAGGCTTCAAGCAGCCCATCTCGAGCTCGACAAGGCTTAACTTGGGTCAAGAAACTTAGCCTAAGCCTATGCTCTCGCAAGCCTTCATAGTTTGAGCCCGAGCTTGGCTTGAAGACAACTTCAATCGGCTCGAGCCCGACTTCAAAAGCTTGAACCGAACATATGTGTTAAAATAAGTTAACCAAGCTTATTTTAATAAATGTAACATCTATGTTCAACTTAGATATTAGCTTATTTGACTCGACTTATATCGGATATGCCCATTTTTCCAACTTATTTTTCGGCTTATGAGGTTATTTATAAGGCGAGTCAAATAAGCTTGTTAAGAAAAATAAAAATAAATAAATAAATAAATAAATTTAAACAAACAACAATAGCAACAACAAAACCAATCCTATCATAGCGAGTTAAGGAAAGTAGGATGCAGAAAGTCACACATTTACCCAAAGCAAAGTAAAGCAAAAGGAATGCTTCCAAACACCCTCTCAATTGCAAAACTTATTTCAGATGTATATAGAAATTACTACAAACTTCGTCATAAGCTCAAGCTAGGCTTGTTATATGTTTTGATTTTATCTTCTAAGCTCGAGTGCGGCTCGTTATATATTTTGAGCTAAGATCTACTCGCTTGGGGCCCTAGTTAAACTTAAGCTTACCATAATTATAAAAACCAGCATTTAATGAACTATTGTTCACTTATTAATAAGTATCTAACAATTGTTAACATAATAAGCTTAACCATAAATTCCAGCCCAAAACTAAAAACATATTTACAGTCTCGAGTGTTTCAGTGTATGCATAAAGACCTGTATTCAGCTTAATTTCAACAGTTTATTAGCTTGTTGTGTTTTTATGTTAGCGAATAATCAGTTTTATGTGTTTGGATAATGAGAGGTGTTTATGTTTTATCTGCCTAGAGATGACTTATTGATGCTGTTCATATGCTTATTTCATTTTAAGATAATAAATAAGTAGTTTTCGGTGTATTTGGGAGAATGCTTATCTGATGTAATAATTTGTTTTGAATATGCAACTTGAAACTCATTATAATCCTAACAGCTGATTTTGAAAAAAATAACATATGAAGTATAAACAATTTTAATAAGCAATCCCAAACACCCTCTTGCATTAAGGTTATTTCCAATAAGCTGTTTCACATTGCTTATTTAAACCGATTATTTTTAGTTGATTCATATCTACAGGTTACTCTTAAGGTGAAATACTTAGTGGGATAGTTGGTTTATTTTTAGTGGGGAAATTAGCTTAGGGATCTTAGTATAAATAATAGTCTGTGAGGGTGTAACAAAGCATCAACGACTTACTTGATCAGCACATAACATAAGCATAAGCGCAAGTTGTTTAAATGAGCGATCATGAATGCTACCTCATTAAAGGTTTGTTAATTCGGTCAGGTTTGAGTTACATAATAATTGATTGTGTTATTCGGTTTGCCCCAAATAACGATTTAGGAAGAAAAAAATTTATATTATTTGAAACAGAGAACTGAATAAGATATGTAACTTCTTTGCTTTGCCGTAGCTTTAGGCCCCGTGCGTGGTTTGTGTTGCTTTGTTGTTTCCCCCTAGGTTTGCATGCTTTTTCTTGCTCTAGGCATTTTGGTTTAGGTGCTTCATGTTTTTGCTTTAGCCTCTGGCCCTTGTGTGGTTTTGCTTTGCTCTGTGCTGCCCCCTTTAGTTGGTCTGCTTTTATGTGTGCCTCGGCTCTTTTTTGTTGCTCTTGGTTGCTTGAGCGCGATTCTTTCTTCCCTTTATACTTTGTTTGCTTGTTCGGTATGCTTTCTTTGTCTGCGTTTGGAATATTGTTTTTTACGTCTGTTGCTCTTATTTCCTTACTATCTCACCCGCACACATGCACTTGCCGGAGGTCTCATTGGAAGCAGTCTCTCTACCCACGGGTTTACCCTGGTGTAGGGGTAGGATCTGTCTACATTTTACCTCCCCCATACCCTGCCTTGGCGGGATTGGGTTTGTTGTTGTTGTTGTTGTTGATATTAAACATTATGTTCCTTGAGTCTTTATTCATTCAATATTAGGATTGTTGTTTCTGTTAGTCATATGTTGTGGTACTTCAACTCCATATGACCATATGCATTCGTAATTAGGATTATATTTTGAAATTTGGATGCATGCTGAATTTTATGATGAACAACTATTGAGTGCAATCTGATGGAGTGCAATAGAGAAGAGGCCATCAAGGCAAAAACAATTGCTGAGAAAAAGTTTGTTGATAAAGATTTTGCTGGTGCAAAGAAATTTACTTTGAAAGCCCAGGCTCTATATCCCGGACTCGATGGTATATCCCAAATGTTAATCACTCTTGATGTGTATATCTCTTATGAGAAAAAGGTAAATGGTGAGTCGGATTGGTATGGGATACTTGATGCCAATCCATCTGATGACGATGAAACAATTAAGAAACAGTATAGGAAGTTGGCACTCATGCTTCATCCTGATAAAAACAAATCAGTGGGTGCATATGTCGCGTTTAAAATACTTTCAGAAGCTTGTGTGGAAAACTAGAAGGGGTGGGTTGAATAGTTTTACCAATTAAAACTTCTTTTTAAACTATTTAGATCGACTTATGTCAATCTATTTGGTTGTGTGTGTTGGATGTTGATAAACAAGCATATAAAGATATGTAATGAAAAGATAAGAGTAAGAAGCACAAAACCACAACGCGAGTATTTATAGTGGTTCGGCTACAAGGACACCTTCCTTGCCCTACTCCACTCCTCGAGTCACCTACTCGAGAGTTTGTAAACACTACACCAATCTCCTTATGGCGGAGAAGCCTTCACAACGTCGCCTACCCTTTTTCCGGTGCTAGGCTAACCACCGGTTTCTTTCACACCAAGGTGAACCAAACCTACACAACGTCGCCTACCCTTTATAAGGTACTAGGCTAAGTACCTAGTTCTTTCACTCCAAGGTGAACTACACCTTCACAATGTCGCCTACCCTTTATTAGGTACTAGGCTAAGCACCTAGTTCCATTGCAATGGAGGAACTACTACCACACTACACCAACGACTAATCCCAAAGGAGATCTACTCCTTTACAACATCATCAAGGATATCAATATCCTTGGATCTAATGCTAGTCTATCTAGTACATCGAAACACATCATATCGAATGTACATCTAAGGCACCTTTCACTAATGCCTTTGAATAGATCTACAAGACACCTTTCACTAATGTCTTGTGTCTTCACTTCTAAGCACCTTTCACTAATGCTTCTAGTCTTGACTTCTTAAGCACCTTTCACTAATGCTTCTTGTCTTGACTTCTAAGCACTTACCACAAGTGCTTATGCTATAGACGATAGATACCCTTCACTAATATCTTCGTCTTGACACTTGAGACATCTTTCACTAATGTCTTCAACACTACACTTCTTTGACGAAATAAAGGAATCATCAACAAGAAGACTTCAGTAGCCTTGATGATGAGGAAGCATGGCAACTCATGGACTTGAGGTTGCTCGACTTCAAAGGTGGTGATCTTGCCTTTAAGAGGAACCTAGAAGATCACACAAAAACAAAACTACAAACATAGATCTCTTGGATCTGAGGTTAGTGAGTTTTCAACTCAGGGAGAAAGTGTTGTAGAAAGGGGGTAAGGAATAATGAAGAAATGGCTCACTATTTATAGAGGAAAAATCCTACTGTTCCCCGGATCCCACGGATCCCTACCACAAGGGATTCGGCTAGCACAAAGCTAGGGATCCGTGGAACGCTCCTCTTTGCCCATGGGTATTTTGGTTATGGGTCATGGGTCATTGGTTGAACCATGGATCTTTGGTTAGATACAATGTATCTTTGAGTGCAATGCACTTAGTCACTTGGGTATGGGTTGATCCATGGGTTATGGATATTATCTATGTATGATATAAGCATGATGTCATGCAATGGGTTATGGGTCAAGATCCATGGGTTATGGGCTTTGGGTTGTACCTAACTACATTCAATGTATTTGCCCAATTGGTTGTGATACTTAAGTTTCTACCCATTTATATTACCCAATATACTACATACTAGTTATGTGTATATTTTATCCAAATATGTAAACACTAGCTGTTGTACATATGTATTACTTAAATCATAAAATCACTTATACTTGTTTTAGTGTTTTATGTGAATATGTTAGAAACTATTAGTTCAAACCATTTACGTATTTTATTTGTTTCGTTAATATGATTTTACGTTTGTTATCGACAAAACATTAGAAGATCGTAAAATATAAATAAACGTTTTTACGGCTTATTTGTATTAACAATCTCCCCCTTTTTGTTGATGACAAAACATAAAATTATTTTAAGGAAAAGCTAAAATTCGTAAAAGTTTGAATTTGTAGTTTTTACTTTCTTCTCCCTCTTTTTGTCGAAACAAAAAGTGTTTGAAGGAAAGCAACACATCGTTTTTAAGAAAAACATGTGAAAGAAGTAAAAGTAAAAAGAAATAGAGAGCAAGTAACGGGAAAGGATCTCGTCGTTACTCCCCCTTGACGAGTCCATCCCTAAGTAAGGGCGTCAAGAAACTAATTCTAATCTAGTTCATTTGCAACTAACTTTTGCAAAAGATTACGTCTATGTGACGGGTGTGCTCCCCCTAGATGATTGCAATTTTGCAACGGGAAGTCATGAAATATAAATCTAAGATTGCAAGTAATTTTGCAATGTATTGTTTTGACACCAAGCTCCCCCTAGCTGTATGGTGTCAAATTCTTCATGTGTAAATTGAATAACTACAAAACAAAGATTAGAAAGCAAGTATAGTTCACAATTTCCTGCAAATATGGTTCAAGTTAGTAGAGAGAAAACTTTCTGTCTCACGGATCCTACGGTTCCCTCCTATTAGGGATCCGTCTAGGCAATTCTGAGGGATCCGTAGTAGCTGATTAATTTCACCAACGGTGATATAACAAGTAATGTTATCACAAAAATGAGATATGCATACAAGGTAATCATATGCTCAGAAAAATAACAAGTAGCATGTAATTCCATTTAATAAAACTAGAGTTATGATATACATGACTCTAAACTCTAAAAACTAAGAAAATAGACAATACATGACTAGGAATTTCTAGACCAACTAACGCTTGATGCTAGGACACCACTAAAATCTTCTAGCTCGAGTTATGTTTAGGTTTAATCTCGTCGAAACGTTCGAGGAGATGATAGAACATGAAACGTTGGTCTTCTCGTACTTCATGTATCAAACTTTCAACATGTTGACAATGATAGCAATCTTTGTCATGGCTAGGTAGTGGTGGTGGAAGAAATGAAATAGCTTGATGCGAAGGATCAAGTGAAGCGGCTTGTGGAGCTTCAAACGATGGAGGGATTGGTGGAGGTACATTTGAGAATGACTCAACCAAGAATGATGGTGGTGGTAGAGAAGTGTCAACTTCCATATGATCGGGTGGTTGACTTTGATGATTTCTCATAATCCAAATGGGATTATATGATGGAAACGGCGAAAAGGAAGCCGGAGCAAGTGTTGACTCAACACCTTGATTTTGAACCATTATTCCTCCTAATGAGGAGAATGTTGTCGGCGGAAGCGGATGAGACAGCCTAGGAGGCAAGTCCTCTAAATTGTAGAGATGTGGTGATGATAGTGGGGATGTAAATGAAATAGCTCTAGGAACCAATGGTGATGGTTTAGTGGAGATAATATTGTTTGGCCTAGGAGGTATGGTGGTGTTTGGTATTGGTAGTTTTGTGGGTACTATCCTTTTAGGAATTGGTTTGATTGGATGATGAAGGATCCTATCCTTTGTTGGCTTGACCGGAGATGATTCGGTTGAAGAGATTTCGTGTATAACACGCGCCTTTTTCATGGGTGGTTCTTTTGTGGATAAGTTACTACTTGGGGTTTTCCTCATGATGAGATGATTTCAAGAGGTTTGCAAAGATTTCTAAAGTGCTGAAAGTTAGGATGAGAGTGATGACTAGGGAGGTCCTAACAAAGTGGTTTATAAACCAAGAGATTTGGCAAGTGCATTTAAGCCTTAGGCCACTAGGATTCATTAGAATGTGATGATTAACATGCACAAGAGTCAACTTCAGAGGTTGCACTGATCTAGGAACTCATTTAAGATGAGATGGAGTGTTTAAGTTAGGAAGATGAGTTGAAATGATTGTTTGAGCAAGATTTGACATAAATTGTCATCCGGTTCCCACGGTTCCCTCCTCAGAGGGATCCGTCTAGGCTAATCCTAGGGATCCGGCAATTCAGCAGTTATGAAATAGTGGAAATGAAGTTTCTAAGATCTAAGACCTATAACATCTTGAGTGTTTCAGTCTTCCTAAATGTCTTAAATGAAGGGGTGCTCAAGTACTTGAAGGTAATGAGTGGTGTAGCTAATGATTGTCTTTTATGGAAGGATTTGGAACTTTCAAAGAGTACCAATGGATTGAGCAAGGATGACACTAAAGATAAGAGTGTCAATTGAAGCTAAATGATCCTAGAGATCAGGTTGTGACTTAGGATAGTGTTTTGAAAAATATCCTAGAGGCTTTGAGATGAGAAAATTAGAATTTGATCAATTTTGAGGTGAGGATGATTTATGATTAATTTTGCCATAATCGAAAGATTTTAAAGACTAAGTAGAAAATGAAGTGTGAGTTTGAGAGCGGAAGAGTAATGGATTAAAATGAAACGGTAGATCTACAAGCGTTTTAGAGTGTGATCTAGGTGTGTGAGTAGGAAGGATCAACCTATCTTGATAAGGACTTAATTTGCCTTAAGACACTATGTTTAGCTTAGTGTGAGGTGTTCTAAGGATATGTTTGAAATATAATGCTTGCAATTGCATTTTCTGTTTGCCGGATCCCACGGTTCCCTAAGTGAAGGGATCCGTCTAGCACAAACTTTGGGATCCGTCCATCTGCTCAGTAGGACCTTTACTAAAGGTATGCAATGATCTTGACAATGCATTATATCTCAAGGATAGTCTAAAAGGAGTTCAAATACTAAGATATCAAATGTAAGATGTTTTATTTCATGAAATAAATTGGATTACATTGATAGAGCACGAATAAAAGAGAATTGATCCTATTTTGGAATACTACTAGGTTTCTTGAGTGTTTTCACTAGGAGGATCATTATGTGATTGATGAGTGTTGGTGGAATCAAGAATGAAGAAAGTCTTCATGAGAGATATGTTTAGCGGTTCCATCATCTTGTTCACAAGTACGTACAACGGACTTTGAAATTGAGGATGGAAGTGCATAACATTATGATAGAGGCGTGTCAAGAACATTCAATAAGGGATGACTTTATTCTTGGAGCCTTGAAGATTTGCAATTCGCCTTGCGAAGAAGTAGGCGAGATTGTATGGTTGTTGTGTTAGCAAACAATACAACATGTGAGCACAACAAGCGGGAAGAATTTCTCGATTTCCCCTAAGACTCCAAACATTTTCACGTAGGATGAGTGCAAGAGGCTTGTACTCTTCTCGGATGTCCCGTGTGAAGATAATGTTTGGATCAGAGTAATATGGTCGAGGTTTGCATATTATGCGATTTAAATCTTCCGGAGAAGGTATGTGTGAACAATATGGGCTATTTTCTTCACGAAAGTTGAAGAGAGAATCAAGAGACCAATCTTCGGTGAAGGCACATTGTCCATGATTTGGAATCCGGAGGATGTGAGCAAAATGCCCAAGGGTTAGAGTAAACTTTTGGTTTTTGATATAAAACCAAAGAGATAAAGAGCGATCCTCGTTACGAACGAGTTCGACTTGACGGAAGAATTCCATTATGAACCTTGGACATATCTTCTCGTTGATTTCAAGAAGACATTCTAGTCCTATGGCTCGGAAGGAGGTATTGATACCTTCTTCGAATTGTAGAGAGGTGTCTATAATACGTCCTTCATGGAAGTGACGGGTTTCGAGATTGTTGAACCCACGGACATGATTGCCAGGTGTGTTGGGCTCAAGAGAGATGTTAGGAGTGTAGACGCTAGTGAGTGAAAAATCAAACTCGTATTCATGCGTCATAGTTAAACCTATAGAAGTGATGGGTTAATAAGAGGTGATGTTTATGGTCAACCTATAATTATCTAATGTTTTTATTAGATTTTTATTAACAATGGTTTTTAGACAAGAACGACACTTGACTCACTTATGGTTTTGACATTCTAGTGGAGTATACTTTTTAGAAGAACAATGGTTTTTAATTTGCATGAAAAAATTGTTCTCCAGTAGGACGGATCCCACGGTTCATTTTCAAAAGGGATCCGGCTAGTATAACTTCCGGGATCCGTGGATCTATAGTAGCAGAAACAGATTTGATAAAAACATAGGTTTTATATTTTTATACCACGAGAAGTGTTTTATCCTACATTTTCTTTTAGCATGCATATATGACTTCTAATGTATCACGAAGGAATATGAAACATATAAATCACAAGAAAATAAATAATAACAAAGATAACAAGATTATTAGTAATATTGCATTTCAATGCTAAGGATGATACAAAGGATTGGGTATATGATCCCAATGTAGATTAACAACACAAAGTAAATGTCTCCATATGTGAACTTCATCATAGGGAACACAAGTGCGATGAGTGTTAAGGCGATGAGCACGAGTGCTATGTAAACCATGTTGATGACGGATCTTCTTGGTTTCGGTTGAGATGGAATGAGGAGGAAGATGAAGTTTATGAGTGAGAGGAAATTTTTGAAATTAGAAGATTTGAAAAAGTGAGGGTTTGATAGATAGGTCGACGGTGGGAGTTTTTATAGGGAAGGAGGAATTTTTGAAATTCGTGTTTTGTTTTATTATTGGATTAAAAGAAAACAAAACATAAGTTTTATATACCACGACTTTAGACGAGAAATACGACACGTATGAAAGAAAAAGGCTTCCTAATGAAGCTTCATGTAAAACATGTAATTTGCACAAAAGATAATCATATAAATACCTAAATAGGTATACTTAATTATCAAGCAAAGTAAAAAGAAAATCATACCTTTAAGCACACTTAGGAATGTCTTTACAAATGACACAGCAAATGTCACTTAGACTATTCCCGCTTCTTTGCGTTTAAGATACCTTCTTAAGGAAGGTATTCTTGTTACCAAGCGACTCCTAAAGCTTGGTGGGTATGAGCTTTGATTAATCAACATGACAAAGAAGATTAGTGCAATTAAATGAAAAAATAAATAAGAAAAATGTTGTTATCAAATCAACATCCAAACATATAGTTTTAAAAGACATGGTGTTTGTTTTTTATGAAAAACCTTCTTTGTAGTTTTCAATTAACCATGGATCGTATCAAGTTTTTAAAGTACAATATACTTCAAGATACTTGGTAACGAAGCTCTGATGCCAATTGTGAAAAACTAGAAGGGGGGGTTGAATAGTTTTACCAATTAAAACTTCCTTTTAAACTATTTAGATCGACTTATGTCAATCTATTTGGTTGTGTGTGTTGAATGTTGATAAACAAGCATATAAAGATATGTAATGAAAAGATAAGAGTAAGAAGCACAAAACCACAACGCGAGTATTTATAGTGGTTCGGCTACAAGGACACATTCCTTGCCCTACTCCACTCCCCGAGTCACCTACTCGAGAGTTTGTAAACACTACACCAATCTCCTTATGGCGGAGAAGCCTTCACAACGTCGCCTACCCTTTTTCCGGTGCTAGGCTAACCACCGGGTTCTTTCACACCAAGGTGAACCAAACCTACACAACGTCGCCTACCCTTTATAAGGTACTAGGCTAAGTACCTAGTTCTTTCACTCCAAGGTGAACTACACCTTCACAACGTCGCCTACCCTTTATTAGATACTAGGCTAAGCACCTAGTTCCATTGCAATGGAGGAACTACTACCACACTACACCAACGACTAATCCCAAAGGAGATCTACTCCTTTACAACATCATCAAGGATATCAATATCCTTGGATCTAATGCTAGTCTATCTAGTACATCGAAACACACCATATCGAATGTACATCTAAGGAACCTTTCACTAATGCCTTTGACTAGATCTACAAGACACCTTTCACTAATGTCTTGTGTCTTCACTTCTAAGCACCTTTCACTAATGCTTCTAGTCTTGACTTCTTAAGCACCTTTCACTAATGCTTCTTGTCTTGACTTCTAAGCACTTACCACAAGTGCTTATGTATAACAACCCGTAAAATTTCGGATTATTATAATAATATTTATTACGCCAGAAAATTCAAAACAATTATTTTTCGACAAAATGCCAATATCTA
Source organism: Chrysanthemum seticuspe (assembly GCA_019973895.1). NCBI lineage: Eukaryota > Viridiplantae > Streptophyta > Magnoliopsida > Asterales > Asteraceae > Chrysanthemum > Chrysanthemum seticuspe. Next base: position 82,473,557 of record BPTQ01000004.1, read on the forward strand.
AAACCGAGAGGTCATCTCGTTTCCTTAGAAATAAGACTCCGCTTGTCCACTATGTATCTGTATAATAAATGTGAAATTTATTATTGTTCAAGTTAAAATTTAAGCATACATAAGCTTAATCCATTAGTTATTCCGCATACTACAGCGCGGTAGCATACAAAACTAAAAATAAATACTAAGATAAGAGAAAAATACACTTTTTATCAATCACTAATAATTTACGAAAGAAAACAAAAGGTTATCTCGTGAATTTAGGAAGCCACGGCACCGCACGCAGACCGACACCAAATTAATAACGGCAAACAATTATAATCAAATTTCAACGTAATAAGAATGCATATTATTACGCTTATAAAATCGTTTCCGAAAATATAATTTCTATATTCTTCGGGTACCGGGAAGGTACGTTTACTCGAGAATTCAACAAAACACGGAGTACAGTTTATACAGTATTAATAATAAAAACAAAAATACAAAATATTACCCTAAATCTATCCTAGCGCCACTTCACTTCCTTGTCTTCCCTGTCTTTCCTTTTTTCGCTTCTTCCAAAACCAGGAACCAGAAAGAAGCTTACTCCCCTTCCTCTTCAGTCACCATGATCCATCACCACATATTGCAGCCACATAATCTACCCTAAGGGGACACTAGCTCAGCTGAGAATAGAGATGGAATCCAAGTAGAGTGCCACGTTTCTATCAAGAAGAGAGAGTGGGTTCAAGACCTTCCCTTTGTACATCTATAAGAAGGTTGGTTTTTCAGTAGAAGACTCCATCCATTCCTCAAAATAAATTCAGAAATTAGGGTTCTAAAAATTAGGTTTCTTCCAATCAAAGGGCTTCTTGAAATTGATAGAGGGATTTTGTTATTCAAGGTCTAAGGAGTCCGAATCAAGCTTCATTTTATTCAAATTCATCCCTGTTCTTGTTCAATTGGAGTAACCGATGTTCATACTCAATCGACCCACTAATGAGTTTAATGTAAGAATACCTTCCTCATTATATACATAATATTGTAATTCAAAATAACATTTGTTATTTGTGTCGATTCTATAAAATTTTGGATGTAGAAATGAGATTGACAATATTAGTAGTAAATTTGGTTAAGTTAAAAGTAATGTTGTTTTGTTGTTGTTGTGTGTTAAAGACTTGAGAAAACATTTTTTTAAAATTTTTTTGACTCATTTCCTTGTCTAATTGATTGTCTGATTCGGTTGATCATCTTGCTTATTTGGGGTTGTCTCGGTTGAGATAAAACCAAGGGTGTTTGTTTGCTTGTTGTGTGTGACTCGTACAACCACCACTAAACCCGTAAGGGTAAAGTTGGTGTTGAGTCTCTTCCGAATCGGGTTGTACTCGAAGGACCCGAGCTTAGCTTAACCACTATTCTTACGTTGCCTCCCAAAGTGTGCATTGACGTTGTTTGATTCCAGTAGAATGGGTCAACAAATCAGATTTGATATTCGATTCTTGTTATTGTTGTGTGGTAATCCTAAAAGATAACACACCTTAACATTCTATATTGGCTTAATTTGCTAGGCTCATTAGTTTCAAATGGTTCCTTTTGCTATTTGTGTTCTTATTCGGCTAAGGTGCAACCCACATCGAAAGGTGTTGTGTGCTCGGTCAGGTCTACGAGATGCTAACGAACGCTCATGACAAGTGTCTTGTATGGAATCTGTTAGTCCTAGTTATTTTCCCAGCTTGTGTAAATTTCGGCTTATAACTTCGTTCGATTATCTCACTTGGTCTTCGGCTTAGTAATGAGTCTGTTCATTCCTTTAGGATTCGACATTTTGCTTTTGGTGCATATAGACCTGCTAGGGTCTAAGCATTTAGGGTCATGTTTGTTAGTTACCCACGAGGGTGCTGAGTCGAGAAACCGTGTCGGGTGGTACCCAAACCACTTGACCCCGAGAAAGTTTTGCTTATTCAGCCCTAAAGGAGTACATTTACCTGCTGATCTTTCAGCTCAAATACGGTGCGTTGACTGCTGGTTTTCAGCTCTGAAAAGAGTGTATTTGCTGCTGATTTTCAGCCCCTAATGGGGTGTGTTTTGATTTGGTTTCCAGCCCCTAAATGGCTGCGCTTTCAGCCCCTAAAAGGGCGCGTCCGTCGCTGATTTCCTGCACCCAATGGTGCATTTGGTTGCTGAATTTTCTGCACAAAATGGTGCGTTTGGTTCTGCGTTTAGCAGCCCCAACAGGGGTGTTAGTCCTGGTATAGCGGGGTGTTTGTTTCATGCTAATCTAAGTCACCTAGTCATTATAATTTTAGATACAAGTAAAACAATTGGAAAAATCATGTTTGATCACTAATATGAGCTTTGATTACCAAATGAAAAGGGATTTTATTTCTAAAACTTAATATCTTTGTACCACTAGACCAAACTAAAAGAAGTATAAATTTTAGCTCATTGATTTATTGAACTTGGTAAAAATCTGTTGTGATTATAAAATTTTGACATGTAGCTACCTCGGGTAAATAACGTATACATCCGGGTCATGCCCGATTTTTGACAAATATACTTTTGTAACATATCATGATTTCAATAGCAACTAGAATAAATAGAATATACACTCGGCTCATGCCAAATTATCTATAAACATGTTTACTATTTTACGACTTTCAAATGAAGTACATTTTTGAAATCATATAAGACGAGTTATATTCACAACCTTTCCAAAACATAATCATCATTTTGATATATATTTGATACAACTCACATTGTGTTTAAAAATACAAATTTCGTATAAATTAATTTAAGACTTAATTTTCTGTAAATACATAAGTGTATATACTCAATACATATGTATACATATCTCTCTCACATACGTCTTACTTTATGTATGTACAATCTTGTGTACATCATCCCTCGGTTATCATCAAACCGAAGTCTTGTTTATCATTGTTATCTTTTCTGCATGAAACCTTCCAAGTATTATCTTTTGGTCATCATTGAACCAAAGTCGGAATTCTTTTCTTGAGATTTCTTCCATATCATACCCTCATAAGCCGAGATCCATTCAAATCTTTGTAAATTGTCCTAAGATAAACAATGCCACACAAGCAACAACAACAACAACACAAACAATTAAAACTTATAAAGTTAGTTAAACTTTATCGAGTCTTAAACATAAAGACTAAACTGCCATATTAATTAGGTTGCGTGTCGGAGCCGTGCACTATCACTCATTGATTTAATTTCCTTTAGACTGCATATTGCACATTGCCAAGGTGAGTTTCATAGCCCCTACTTTTAACTGCTTTATACTTGTTTTGGGGGAAGATACATGTTCATCTTACTTAAAGCATTTTACTAGTGCATTCCATGCATACTATGCTTTTACATGTTTAAAGTTTTCATCATACATAGATGTTTTATAGAGCATACCAAAATGTTTGATCCAGAATATTACGCAACTTAGCCTAAGTCCTTAGATCCCAAATTTGCCCTTTTCATGAACCGTCAATTCCTGCTGGGAAGTGCGAATGTTATAAATAGATCTATTGAGGGTGACTCCTCTGTTCGGTTGACCCCGCTTGGGTCAAGGCGAAACATATAACATGTTGGGACCGAGTGTATTGGGATAAACACTCGCCATGGGCTTTGTATTTGTATGACTTCCTTGTGCATACATGAACTGTCGTAGCTTCGGTTGCATGAACTTAGTGCTAGCGTAATAGATTCAATATATGACATTATATTCGTTGTAATGTGCATATACCCTACTTATGGTCCACTTATGAAATCTCTTTTATGAAATCATAAACTTTATGACATTACGCCAGATGTAATGATCACCAAAAACCAAATTTGAAACAACGTACTGAAATTCCTTTTTAAATAAACCTATGAACTCACCAGCGTAAGCTGACCCCTTTTAGCATGTATCTTCAGGTTTTGAAGTGATAGCTTATCTTTGGAGGCGCAAGGCAAAGGCATGGCATGGTCATAGATGACTCTGATTTATGTATTGGGACCACTCGTTTATAATGGGCCATTTTCCGCACTAATCAATAATGTAAACATTGTTTTTAAGAAATGAATAAAAGTTTATTTATGAAAAACCAATTGTTCTATGCTTGTGTTATGATACCAATTTAGTAGCACCCCAATACACGTATGCTTTCGCTGAGTCATTTTTGGGGGTGTTACATTATGCCATAGACGATAGATACCCTTCACTAATATCTTCGTCTTGACACTTGAGACATCTTTCACTAATGTCTTCAACACTACACTTCTTTGACGAAAGAAAGGAATCATCAACAAGAAGACTTCAGTAGCCTTGATGATGAGGAAGCATGGCAACTCATGGACTTGAGCTTGCTCGACTTCAAAGGTGGTGATCTTGCCTTTAAGAGGAACCTAGAAGATCACACAAAAACAAAACTACAAACATAGATCTCTTGGATCTGAGGTTAGTGAGTTTTCAACTCAGGGAGAAAGTGTGTTAGAAAGGGGTAAGGAATAATGAAGAAATGGCTCACTATTTATAGAGGAAAAATCCTACTGTTCCCCGGATCCCACGGATCCCTACCGCAAGGGATCCGGCTAGCACAAAGCTAGGGATCCGTGGAACGCTCCTCTTTGCCCATGGGTATTTTGGTTATGGGTCATTGGCTGAACCATGGATCTTTGGTTAGATACAATGTATCTTTGAGTGCAATGCACTTAGTCACTTGGGTATGAGTTGATCCATGGGTTATGGATATTATCTATGTATGATATAAGCATGATGTCATGCAATGGGTTATGGGTCAAGATCCATGGGTTATGGGCTTTGGGTTGTACCCAACTACATTCAATGTATTTGCCCAATGGGTTGTGATACTTAAGTTTCTACCCATTTATATTACCCAATATACTACATACTAGTTATGTGTATATTTTATCCAAATATGTAAACACTAGTTGTTGTACATATGTATTACTTAAATCATAAAATCACTTATACTTGTTTTAGTGTTTTATGTGAAAATGTGAATATGTTATAAACTATTAGTTCAAACCATTTACGTATTTTATTTGTTTCGTTAATATGATTTTACATTTGTTATCGACAAAACATTAGAAGATCGTAAAATATAAATAAACGTTTTTACGGCTTATTTGTATTAACAGCTTGGACTTTGTTGTCTGATAAGGTTAAAAGATTCGCTTATGACCTGAGAAGAAACCCGAGTGCATTCCAACAAAATGTTTTTCTCAAGAAAGAGCATCCTTCAGCCGACCCAGGGGTCAATGGAGCTCACCCTCATTCTGCAAACAAAGCAACTTCAAACCCAATAAACGACAGTAGGACTAATAGCACCAACACTACCCAGACAGGCCGAGCTCCAGTTCACCATTCAGCCCAGACTCCTACTCCTGCTTCGGCTCCAGGTGACCATGGAAATGATACGTTTTGGACTATTTGCTATCGATGCAAGATGCAGTTTGAATATCTCAAGAGGCATGTCAATCATACCCTTCTATGTTCCAATTGTCACATGCCTTTTCTTGCTGCAGAGATGCCCGTGCCAATGAATTTTACCTTCCCAACTTCTCAGGCTACTGGTTCATACTACAACACAAACATTGATCATTCAAGTGCACGTTATCAAGTGCCAATGAATTTTACAATCCCAACTACTCAGGCTACTGAATGGGGCCCTAGTTCATACTATAACACAAACATGGGTGTTCCAAGTGCACGTTTTCCTGCTGGACAGATGCCTGGGCCAATGAACTTTACTATCCCAACCGCTCAAATTAACGGGCCTGAAAGGATACCAGGCCCTGGTTCGTACCAAGAGACAAACATTGATGTTAATGAGCGGTTGAAAAGAGCTAGGAGTTTGTATGAAGATTTATATGCTCAGATTCTATTAAAAAGGAGAAGAGAGCAAAATGGTCAATCCTCTAGTGTTAACAATGCTAGTAACTTCTTCACTATGTCACTTGGAACTTACTCTTTCTCACCAGGATCCAACTGAAAATTCGTTATAGTTCACCTGATCTTTTGAATTTTTGATCCTAAGATGCAACCTTGGTAGCTAGAATAGACTGACGGCCGTCTGGTTATTTTTGTCGATTACTCTAAAGGTTATACATTAGTAGAAAACTTAAATGGCTATTACAGGTGACAACTTTTTGTAAAGGAATTTGATGTTTTGGTGCAAATGAAAGTGGAGAAATTTGTTACTTTAGTGTTTTTCTAATGACATGTTTATTTAAGAATTGGATGTTGATTTCTAGTCTGACTCGGACATAACTTGTTAACTACCATATTAAAGATAACTTTAGATTGTTTACCATTTTGGAAACAGCCTTTCTAAAAAGTAGAAACGTATGTTAGGTTCCAAACAAAATCTGGCCCATTGTACATAACGAGTATTACTTCGACGCACATTAAAAATTTAGTATAAATTTAGCGCGCCCTGCAATCAAACTAAAGTTTCGCCTTGATCTACATACACATTAAAAAATTAGTAGAAAAGTTTATAGCATATTAAAGAAACAAATTAAAAATGAGTTGAAAGTAATACACATTTGATGCTTCGAAGATGCATAGATAAACAAAGACTGTGAGTTGTGCTCAGTTGAGTAATATATATCATTTGTTATTGATTGATAGTTATATAGTAAAGTTTTTAAAAAAACATTACCAGATTCTTTCACAATAATTATATATTTTATATACTTATGTCTTAAATAAAATTATGCAAAAACTAAAAGCACAATGATATTGAGCTCATTTTATCGTAATGTAAAAGCCATTTTCGTGATACAGCTTTTAAAAGATATTGTAAATATTTATTTTCAGTACCATATTACCGTATGAGGTAAAATCAAGGTATTGGTTATAATAATTTTGTTATCAACAAACAATGAAGGGTTAAAATTAAAAAATAGTTAAAACCTTAAAATACAACCCCAGGGATTTTACATGAAACTTTTTTGTTTGGTTTAATGTCTTACACAAATATTATTGAGAAATAAGTTTAACCACCCACTCACATCCACTCACTCCATGTAACTTCAAGCTTATTTGTTATTTTACAAACAAATTCACTTATCACTACGTAATATCTTTAAGCTTCTAATGAACAGTAAATCAAAGTCCCGTCTATTTTTTTTTAAAGTTAATTACACAAAGGAAAAAGATTGGAAAACCTAAAAAATATGACTAATTTTATGCCTAACTTATATATCATTAACTCATTAGATTGTGAAGAAGCGAGTACGGTTGATACAACTAATGAATTGTTGACACGCATATTTAGGCACAAAATTAGTCATAACTTTTAGGTATGCCAATCATTTCTCTTACACAAATGGTCACTGTGGTTTATTGGATTTTTCACTTTCAGTCACTAAACTTTTTTTTTGACTGATTTAGTCATTGTGGTTTCTTGTTATAACGGATCTAGTCCAAATCCGTATTAAATGACCAAAAAGCCCTTGTCTCCTTCTTTTTTAAATGAGTTAATTACATAAATGGTCACTATGGTTTTCAAATGACAATTAAGTAACGGCCGTTAGTCTTTTATACTAACGGTCGTTAGTAAATAACCGAAAAATTGGTTTTCTTACGTTTTCGTCCATTTTTACACCATATCGTCCGTTTTAACACGTTTTATTCCGTTTTTACTCGTTTTCGTCCGTTTTTACACGTTTTCACCCGTTTTTACACGTTTTCGTCCGTTTTTACACGTTTTCGTACATTTATATACGTTTTCATTCGTTTTTGCACGTTTTCGTCCGTTTTTACACGTTTTCTTCCGTTTTTACTCGTTTTTGTCCGTTTTTACACGTTTTCGTCTGGTTTTACACGTTTTCGTCTGTTACTACACATTTTTGTCCCTTTTTTCACGTTTTTTGCACATTTTCATTTGTTTTTGCGCCGTTTTTACACGTTTTCTTCCGTTTTTACTCATTTTCGTCTGCCTTAACACGTTTTCGTCCGTTTTTATACGGTTTCGTCCATTTTTATATGTTTTCGTCTGTTTTTACACGTTTTTGCACGTTTTCGTCCATTTTTATACGTTTTCATTTGTTTTTGCATGTTTTCGTCCTTTTTTACACGTTTTATTTCATTTTTACTCGTTTTCGTCTGGTTTTACACGTTCTCGTCCGTTTTTACATGTTTTCGTCCGTTCTTACATGTTTTCATCTGTTTTTACACGTTTTCGTCCATTTTTACACGTTTAACAGACAAAAATATGTAAAAACGGACAAAAAGTGTAAAACAAACGAAAACATATAAAAACGGACGAAAAGGTGTAAAAACAGACGAAAATGTGTAAAAATGAACGAAAACGAGTAAAAACGAATGATTTTACGTGTAAAAACGAACAAAAACGTGTAAAAATGGACGAAAATGAGTAAAAACGGAAGAAAACGTGAAAAACCGGACGAAAACGTGCAAAAACGAATGAAAACGTTTATAAATGGACAAAAACGTGCAAAAACGGACGAAAACGTGTAAAAATAGACGAAAACATGTAAAAACGGACGAAAACGTGTAAAAAATGGATGTAAACGTGTAAAAACGGACGAAAATGAGTAAAAACGGAAGAAAACGTGTAAAAACAGACGAAAACGCGCAAAAACAAATGAAAACGTATAAAAATGGACTAAAACGGACAAAATTGTGTAGTAACAGACGAAAACGTGTAAAAACGGACGAAAACATGTAAAAACAGACGAAAACGTATAAAAACGAACGAAAACGAGTAAAAACGGAAGAAAACGTATATAAATGGACGAAAACGTGTAAAAACAGACGAAAACGTGTAAAAACGGACGAAAACTAGTAAAAACGGAAGAAAACGTGTTAAAACGGACGATATGGTGTAAAAATGGACGAAAACGTAAGAAAACCAATTTTACGGTTATTTACTAACGACCGTTAGTATAAAAGACTAACGGCCGTTACTTAATTGTCATTTGAAAACCACAATGACCATTTATGTAACTAACTCATTTGAAAAAGAATGAGACAAGGGCTTTTTGGTCATTTAATACGTATTTGGACTAAATCCGTAATAACAAGAAACCACAATGACTAAATCAGTCAAAAAAAAAGTTTAGTGACTGAAAGTGAAAAATCCAACAAACCAGAGTGACCATTTGTGTAATTAACTCATTTTTTTATATGGAAAAATACTACCTCCTGCTAGTGGTAGAGCTTGAGCATATTAATTGAGGGGCCAAAATATTTCTAGCGTAAAATGTTGTTTTTATATATATATATATATATATAAAAAAAAAAAAAAAAAAAAAAAAAAAAAAAAAAAAACATTGATTAAGAACTTAAGAGCACCCCTAAAGCATATAAAGCTATAATAGCTTTTTACTATTCTAACAGGTCATTTAAGAGAGTTTTTTAGCATTGCAATGAAAGCATTTTGAAAAGGTTTTAAGAAATACTTATTAAACTACAAGTCTTTCCTCAAAGTCTTATACATTAAGTGTGTGATATGCATTAAATGCAAAAAGTCATTAAAGACTCTTTGCATTGTGGATGCTCTAAGAGCATCTGCAATGGTAAAGCTTTACACATAACTTTTAACTGTTAAAAAAAACTATTTGAGCCATTTGAAGCATTGACGTAAAGACTTGACAAAAACTTTTTGCAAAATGACTTTTAGAACCTCAAGTCTTTGACAAAAAAAACAACAAACTATTAGCATCATAAAATACCCTAAGTTTTGAAATGTTATGTAAGTATGCAGGATAAATTTTAACCTAAGTATGCTAAATAATTAAATGGTTATTAACCTATGGGATATAAATAAAAATTACATAATATGAATAATTCCAAGTCTAAATTAACTATAGCCTAATGTTTTTTTTTAAAAATCTAAATCTAATTCTATCAAATTCTACAAATGACTTATGCATATCCCATGCAAGAGAATGACACGTTTTGTGAACCAATTATATAGCTTGGGTTGTTTGAATGAGATAAGAAGAAACCATATTATATTCTCTAAATAGAAGATTCATTTGCTATCATACCATAAAACTAAACATGGGTTTTCCTAAAATCTCGCACACGCTCTTGCCTTATATTCTTTGAAACCGTATACTTTTCTCTCCTGCCTAACATTTTACACCGAACCACAAAGCAAAGACACAAACACATCTCTATCATTCTGCCAAGGAAAGAAGAAGGAACGAAGCAAAGAGGAAGTGCTAATCAATGGAGTTTTGGCGTTTTAACCCAAGCCCAGAATTTTCCCCGTTCGTTTCCTGGTCTAGTCGACCAAAGGTGATTTATTTTCTATTTGTTTTCTTGTACTCAGTCGACACTTGTACACACGTAATCAAGATTTAAAACATGCGCCTATAAAAACTATTTTGTCGAGTCAATTGTGGGCTGTTGGTGTCGGTTTTTGTGGTCTGTTTGATGTGTTTATTTCCAGCCGTGTCGACCTAAATTTAGCAATAAACGCGCCCTCACATCTGGTCTTTTATAAGGCATTAAATACAGAAACGATAGGTTGAAAGTTAGCAAGGATACTATGATTATATGTGAAGATTTTTTTTGTTGTGTTTCGCCTCATCAAAACTAAAGTTAACGAGGGGTTTGTAAAGGTTATGATTTCATGTAAGTATGTGTAAGTAGGGTTGTTGTGTCATATTTTAAAACAGCCTTAGTATCCATGGTCGGCATTCGAACTTGTTTTGAGTCGAAGTAGAAACTGTCCTTTTGGAGTCGTGATTAATTAGCCTTGCGTCAATTAAATATCATCATCCTAATGTATGGGTAGTTTGGGGTAAAAAGTTGGTATGCAAAATGTTATATGAAGGAAAATGGGTTGTCTTATGGGGTAAGTTTGAGGGTGACCGCGGGAATAACGGTTGAGTCTTTTTTTTATTTTGAAAGCGCGTCAGGATAGATGAGTCGGGGGTAATCACTAGGTGTGTTTTCCGAGTCGTGTTGGGTAGCCGTTTGAACCGCTAGCGAGGATAAAGTTGGCTTATCGAACAAGAATAGAAATGAGAATACGCTTATGACTCTAAAAATATTAATACGATAAATCCGTTATGACTTAAATGAGCTAATAAGTATTGTACGAACCGTAATCCGTGTAGATTCGTTGAAGAAGACGCGGCGTTGTATCTTTGTGTTCATTCATTCGTTTGCTTTCCTTTCATCGGGATTAAGGTACAGATATTCTATCCCTTTTCAGTAGGGATTTCTCTTGACTTTTCGATCCTTGACTTTACTTCACTTATGATATTCCTTTGCTATAATTTCCTTATGCTATGATCCTTTTGATATGATTCCGACATAATCCTTTGATATGATTCTGTTCGCTATGATATTCGTTTGTTATGATTATGAACTTCTGATTATGAACCTTATGACTATGAACTCCTGATTATGAACCATCTGATTATGAACTTCTGATTATGAACCATCTGATATGAAACTTTGATATGAACTTTAATATGAACCCTTATGATATGATATGATTATGCTTTGACCCTTCAGTTTGATACCCGAGCCAAATATGTTTCCTAGTCAGGAAGGTAACCTGACCGTGTCATTGATGCACTAATGGCATGACTTTAGTGTGGTTGAGTGATGTTCCACACCGTCCCCATTATGATATGATTATGAGCTCACTATATGTATATGATTTGGCCACTATGTTTCCGGGGGGCGTATGGATGCATCCTAGATATGATATGTTTCGAGGGATTTGATCTGATTGGAGCTTTGTCTGGTGAATGATGTCGGGTGCAATCCGCATCTTCACAATTCTGGGAGCTAGCTACTCCATTTGTTACTGAGGTCTCCCCTCCTATTATGTATGGTATTCCGAGGTCACCCCTCTGAATACAATGGCTACTTATGATATGATATGATATGATATGTTTCTGGGCTCGGGTAGATTTCTGATAACCCTTAAACTTTTGATAAACCTATATTGTACCTTCCATATTCCCCAACGCACCATAATCTGTATTACTTGTTCATTACTCAGTACCCTTATATGATTCACTTTTATCAAGACATAGATACTCCGTTGCATTGATCTGTCACACTTAAATTCCGTTACTTCAGACTATGGTTCCATTCACGTACCGGGTTATTATATGTCATTGGATTGATTATGATATTCATGTTTTTACGACTACTGATTACTCTGTATGATATGTATGTATACGATATAAGATTTCCTGTTGTCATCTGATGATATGTTATCTTACTGTTAAGTGATCCTTTGATTTTTCTGGCAATCATGCTTGTGTGCAGTCGATTGTTGATCTGTTTACCTTTTGTACCTCGTTCGATTTAATCTCGTGGACTATGACTATTCGTGGTATCCTTATCTGCTTGTTGTTGACCTGCCATGTTTGCATTTCTGTTTATGTTACGATTTGATTGGGTAAATGATTCAACTTATGAGGTCTAGCTTGTTAACTTGTTTAATTGCCCTGCTATGTATTTAATTCATTTAATTATAGTGTTCATACTGTATTCCTACTTGTTACGTGTGACTGCCATGTTTTGACTACCGTTATGATACTGATTATGTCTTCAACTAAGGGTTTTGACCTGTGTGAATTGCCATGCTCACTTATTGTTAATTTCTTCCGCTTTCCTGTAGACACTTGTTTGGCTTGTATGTCTCCTGATTTCCTGAATTGATTGTATGACATATATGTTGTGTGGATGCTACGCCTGCTATGTTGCTTATGTTTCAGTTCTTGTATGTCTGGTTTGTAGGTGCTTGTTTATATGTCATCGATGTTTTGCTTTGCTTCGTTCTCCTTGTTATCTGTTCGTTTTGGATATCTGTATAATTGTGTTCTGCAGGATCCGCATTGACTCATTGTCCTCATTTCGCTGTGACTTTGTTATCCGTTTCCTTTGTTTCTTTTCGCATTTCAGATTTTATTTAGCTTTCGTTTTGTTATATCTGTTCACTGGGCTTTTTAAGCTCAGCCGCATTTCTTTTCCCACGGCAGGTGTTAGGTTTGAAGATGGGCTTTGATGGGCTGAGAGTTGGATTATCTGAGTGGACCAACCCTAGTTACCTTACTATCTGGACTTACTGTGTCGGGCTATTGTTTTGAGACTTCATTTTATTTTAGCCATATTGGATTTTGTAATTTTCCTTGTAAGTCGTTGTTATAAATGATTTGATGTGTTATTCTTAAGGCTTTCGCTTGTAAAACTTTTAATTGTATGTTCTGATATGACACCAGAATGTGACACTTCTACCCTTGTCGGGTTGGGGTGTTACAAATCAAGTGGGTTGTGCATTAATTGTGGAAGAAAGTATTAAACGCATCAAGTCTTCAAAGACTTGATGCATTATAGATGCTCTAAGAAAGAGTATGTATTGTTCATTCAACTTTAAACAAGACAAAATCAAAAGATGCAATGTTGAGTATGAAGCATAAAGAAACCTTTTTCTTTGGACATTTAGTCCTGCTATGACCTTTTTGTTTACAATAACCACAAGATTTTTTTTCAGGTCCAAAAAGACCTCCAAACTAGGCTTTACTCTTATAGCAGCTTTTGGACGACTTCACGGGAACTAGGTGATCGGAAACTAATGGAGGTTGTGACATGTTCATTTTTTCAAAGGCGTTGTTGTGATATGTTCTCTTGTCGCATAGATGGTATATCATCATCAATATTAGTGTTTAACTCGTCTGTAGTCTTCTTTCTTCTACTTTTTCTTCCAAAAGACCATTAAGAATATCATCAATTTTATTAATTTCATCGAGGGAATCTCGTCCATTTTGTAGTATTTTGTTGAATTTTGCTCGAATAGACCAAATAGTTAATAAAGTAACTTCTTTTGTAGCAATACCATTTTTATCTCGCCTCATGATGTAGAGAATATGTTTGCACAAGATTCCAGAAGTCTCAACCTTGCACACAAACAAGTAACAAAAATGTCAGAAGTAACTAGCCTTCCATTCTTTCTTAAATTAAGCATAAATATTTCGTGTATAACGTGTTGCCACCATGTCTTCAATCGGATGATCAATATATAATGTGGGCTTTGAATTCATAGTTTTAAAATCTTAGTCTTTTTCTACACTTCTTCGAGAACTTACACCAATACATGTTTCCTGAACCAACATCATACGAGAACTACAACCTTTAGTATCTTATTTTCGGAAATGACAAGTATCGTCCATCAACTTCTGGAAGTCCAATGTTTGAGGAACGAGCTGCTAGGCTTCTTGAAAAAGGTATTCATGCTAGGAAGTTCGTCCAGATTAAATTGAGTCAACAATCATACAATGTAGATGCTTATATGGGGATAACCGGTATGAATGAAGATGCAAAAAGATTCCTCAGAGATAGGCATAGAGATGTTAAGCCTCGTAATGAAGTATATCCTAATAACCCTATTGTGCATTACATAGATATCAACTCTGATTCATTCAGAACCGACAAATTCATCAACTAGATTATCGATTCACTGAAGATGATTACCATAACCTTCACCCTCAAGAGATTGAAGACGTGTACCAATCAAGCATAAGTTACTTCTACACATAACGAAATGATTAAGACATCAAAGATTAGCTGAAAATATTCATAAGGTCGCAAGTAACTACGGAGTATTGTACATGTCGAAGACTTCCAAATGAGAGTTGAAAGCCTTTAGATAAAGGTAAATCTGACACCTCCCATGCTTACATTTATCGGAATTCAGCAAATAAAGTCACGGGCGTGCATAAAAGAACCAAGTTTCGGTATTGGTATCATATATGTAACAGACTCAGGGGAAAATAGGTTGATGAGAATGAACGAAATAAGGAAGTTTAGTACGGGTACGTTAAAATGGGTTCAAGAAAATGTAAGGCAGATGTTGGATCAGGATCTCCGCAAGTTGACTATTATTGAAGATGATGTTAAAAAGGTGTGGCTTGGATTAGTTGCTCAATATGCTGAAGAAAGATTGAAGTTTCAAGGAATCTGGGAGTACATGGAGAATTGCATTGGATATCGAAGCTAAAGTCTATAATATGCCTATCTATAGAAGACCTGAATGATCTCCCCTTAAGGGGAGATTGTTATAGCACAAAAAGTTTAAATCATAGTATAGGGTCTTATATGTAATTTACTTGTAATAGATAGGGCTACTTGTATTGTTTTGTTGTTAAGAGACCACATATCATCGCAACACTTGTATAGTTGCGAGATGACACTTGGATGTTGAGAGGTCTCTCAACGTTTGGTTGTATGGATATAAATACATCCCTATCTCATGAGTTATATGTTATGTGTCAATATCAAGTCCTTGCGACTTTGACCTATTCTCTCTTATTTCTCTCTTTAGATTAGAAGTGTCCACAACTACTTTTTCTCTAGATTTCACGAATAGTTTAGGATTATTGTGACCAACAGTAATAATTAGGATAACTATGTCATCTTAACTATCATATAAATAAGCAAAATTTGCTAAACACTAAAAAAAAACGTTTATCTTTTTATCTTTAATTCGAGGCAAATCCAAAAACTAGCATATAATCACTTATTTTTAAGAAAAAATAGAAGAGAAAAAGTTAAAAAAAAAAAAAAAAAAAAAAAAAGCAATACTATAAGTGGTTTGAAGTAATATTTAAACTAGCCACTTATTCAGGAGAACGAGGTTTTTGTGAGTTTGTCTATTACTGAAACATAAGTTAGGCGCACCAAGTGAAAAAGAAATTAGTTTAGCCGTTTGGTTTGTTGCTAGAAATCACAATAGGTATCGGATTTGGTATGGGGTAGAATGACAATGGATATGAAAAAGTGTATCATTACGATTGTTTATGTTTGGTTGATTAAATATGGAATAAAAAAGTGTATAGATATTTGAATTTTGTAATGGAAAAGAGAGGAGCTTGCGGGAATGGATTTCATAGACACCAAATTGGTGTGTAATGAATCTACGACTATGATATAACCATTTCATTACTGGACTCACAAAACAAACACCTTTAATTACTTTCATAGTTATAGTCTCAATCCCATAGTAGGATACCAAACGCACCCTTAGTAGTAGTAGTACTAGTAGCAGGGACGGACCTAGCATGTTAGAGTAGGAGGCAGGCGCCCCCCATGGCTAGCCGAAAAAGTTGATATTTTAGTGTAATTTTTATGTAATTTTGACATTTTTTCGAAAGTGACCCACCAAAAACTCAAATTGCCCCTCACTTACATACTAAAATCCAACATTTAACTCTTTAAAGCCTTATAAATCTTTCATGTCTAAGTAAAAATATTCGATTTATTATTACGTTTCTAGTTTTTTCTTTCGCATTTTATTGCTATCGTAAAAAAAATTTTTTTTGCCCCCCACATCCCATTATTCTGGGTACGTCAGTGACTAGGAGCTGCCAACAAAACCCGAAAAGCCTACCCGACCCAAGTTGGCATCAAGACATACCAATTTAGGACAATGAAACGTTGTTCGGTCTCTTCACAACCTTAACAACCTCATTCATTTTCTCAACTTTAGGGCTTTTCATCATTTTGCAAAAGAAGATCCAAAACTTTGCAATATTTATCTTCAGCAATCCATGCATTTAACTGGTAATCATTTCATTCTTTAATCTCAACTTCCTATCTTTTATTTTATAAGGGGTGTTTGGATTTGCTTATTTAAGTGCTTAATCTTATGAAATGACTAAGAAGAAGATAGTGGTAAAGTTGTAAATAAGTGAAATAAGCCCAAATAAGCTCTTTAAATAACTTTAATCCAAATAAGCTGTTAGGGTTTATCATGCAGATATGTGTTGTGTTTAGAATGAATTATATCGTCACTTGCTAGTACTTAAAGCGAGTTCAAAGTTTGTGTTTTTTGATATTTTTGAAATTTTTATCTCAGGGGGTGTTTGGGATTGCTTACTTTTTCTACTCTATGATTTTGCTTAAAAGTAAGTGTTTATAAGCTGTTTTAAAATAAGTACTTCTAGAATGATGTTTAGATTTGCTTATTTTGTAATATATGCAAAAATACTTAAAAAATAGTTCTTTGTTAAACTAAGTTGATGTTTGTAAAAAAGTAAATGTTACTATCAGCAAAAATTATCATTTTTGAAATAAGCAGCTCCACTTATGAGAACCTGTTTATTTAGCTGAAAATAAGTTGATACGAAGTAGTTTGGATAACACAAAATCACTTCTACTTAAAAGAAAAAGGAGATAAGGTATTAAAATTTAAGCAATCCACAACAACCCCCTAAAATGACACCTTTTATAGATAGGATGAACCCCATTTTGGTTATGATTTGAAGTTTGAACCCTACTGAATCGAAGAACTAGTTTGTAGAAAAGTCTCAAACCGAGAACTAAACCATATATGAATTAAGATCCCATATTTTCTGAACGAACTTTTTTCAGTGTAGCATAGTAATGTTTCCGAAAGAACTAGTAAAGAGACATCCCCTTTCATATCAGTGTATTGCAGGTAAACAATATTGCTCAATTGTAAACTACAACATTAAATGCCTTAAAATAACATAAGATGGCTTATTTTATATCAAAAAAAAAAAAAAAAAAAAAAAAAAAAAAAAAAAAAAAACACAATTGTTACTATCATTTTCCCAGTAACATATATGTACCTCAGTAACATATTTACCTTCAGTCATGATGGCATAATAGTTATGTATACTGAAGTCTCCATTCTTGATAAAAGCATCTTTTAATGTGTTTCTTGCAACGTATGGAGTGTTGTTACTTAGCTTCGTAGCATGGCGCTTTATGCCCTTTTAATTAGAATTAACTTTTCGAAATCTGGATGCAGTGCTTAAATTCATGATATTTTAAATCAAATCTCGAGTTTCAACATTAAAGCTCATGGAGTGCAATAGAGAAGAGGCTATCAGAGCCAAAGGAATTGCAGAAAAAAAGTTGGCTGATAAAGATTTCACTGGTGCAAAGAAGTTTACTTTAAAGGCTCAAACTTTATATCCCGAGCTTGATGGTATATCCCACATGCTGAACACTCTTGATGTGTACATCTGTTATGAGAAAAAGGTAAATGGTGAGTCGGATTGGTATGGGGTACTTGATGTAAATCCATCTGATGATGATGAAACAATAAGGAAACAGTATAGGAAATTGGTGCTCATTCTCCACCCTGATAAAAATAAGTCAGTTGGTGCAGATGGCGCGTTTAAGATACTTTCAGAGGCGTGGAGTTTATTATCAGATAAGGCTAAAAGATCCGCTTATAACCAAAAAATAAATTCAAGAGTATTTCAACAAAACGTTTCACCTCCATGTGTGCGTCGATCACCAGCCCCCGGTGCCAATGGATTTCACCCTTGTACAAATAGAGCAACTTCAAAGCCGAATGTGGGCCCTGTTGAGATTCCCCCTTCGGTTGTAGCCAAAGCCCAAGCCCAAGTTAGGGCCCAAGCCAAATCTCAAGCCAAAGCTCAAGCCAAAGCTCAAGCCAAAGTCCAAGCCAAAACCCAAGCAAAAACCCAGTTTCAAGCCCAAGCTGCCAAAGCCAAGAACCAAGCGTGGGACCAAGCTAAAGCTCAGGCACATGCTCGCGCACAAGGCCCACCTCCAGTGGCTCGTGGGAATAAGTCTTTTTGGACTATGTGTGATGGATGCAGTATGCATCATGAATATGTGAAGCTGTATTTGAATCATACTATTCTTTGTCCCACTTGTCACAAGCCTTTTCTTGCTAAGGAGGTGCCAAATCCAACATCGGGTCCTGGTTTATGCACCAACAATAACACTTGCCCTTCGAGAAAAAAAGTGCATGGTAATGTGGACTCTTCGTTTGCTGCAAGTGTTGTTCGGGAGGCTACTAACTTGTTGAAAAGAGGTAGTGAAGAAATTCGTGAACAATGGGCCTCCTCGAAAAGGAAAAAAGGTGAAAATGGTGGTCAGTCGTCTTATGTTTAGGGATGTTAGCAAAAAGTTGAGGGTCGTCTTACGTTTAGGGACGTTAGCAAAAAGTTGAGGAGCATCAGACACTTGCAGTTGACTTTCCTGATTTTGACCTCCACAGATTTTGCTTGAAATCTTACTGAAAAATCTTTCTGGTCACTCGAAAGGATTTATTTATCAGTAGATTTTCTTAGAATGTTACTATTGTAAAGCAGTATGTTGTTTTACGGTGTAACTTATTGCAATGTGGTTTTGTATGATATGATAAATCAGGGTTTATCAGTTCTGCAAGAAATGGACGTCTATTTGTACTTTTGTAGCTTAGTCGCATGTTTGTTTATGTGCTATGATTAAAATCCTAGATAAATCTTCACATTGTTGTATGGTACTTAAAAACAATGTTGCAAAAATTGTGAATTGGTAGTCGGGCGGGTCGACTACTCTGTAGCGAGTAATCGGTCAAGTCGGGATTAATCGGATTGGCATTTCCTGCAATTTTTTGGTATTTCTGGAGACCAAACTAAAAATTTTAATCGATTCCAAGCCTGCTATGTTTCCAAACCTCAATAAAAGGCTTCATTTCTGATTATGATGCACATTGTGCGTTATAAGTGAAATATACGATCCCCAAATTAAGTATAATGCCTAAATTATTATTATTTTTAAAATGACCGATTTGCTCGATTCGGCCGATTTTTTACCGATTCGGCCGATTTTGACCGATTCGACCGATTAATCGGCCGATTCGGCCGATTCTTTGACTGCTTAGTGTCGATTTTTTTCCTAGGCCGATTTTTTGACCGATTTTAAAAAATCGACAAGGTACTCGACCGATTAACGATTAATCGGCCGAGTTGACCGATTTTTGCAACATTGCATAAAAAGGTATATGTAGATCGTAGAGATTTATGTCAACTGTTTTGTAATGGTTATTTACATTGAAGGATCTGGGAATAAGGTTTGTGGCACATCATGCATATGAAAATTTGCAATGAACCCACAAAGTTGTTGCTAAGTTTGTAGTTTTTGGACAAGTTTATTTATCAGTTACTATGGGTCCACTATTTCTAAATTTTTAACTCTTACTTTTTACTTTTTCTAACAAGTTTGAGATAGGAAATGAAAATTTTATTCTACAACTAAACGAATCACTTTTCTACAATTTTTTTTTTCTCTCTAAAGTTTTATTTTACTTCTCACTCGAGATAAAAGATTAAAATTATTTTTTCATGGCTAAAAGAACACTAAAAATCAATTCTCCTGTCCAATTCAAAAAACATAATAAAAGGGTTTAGGTTCAGACTCGTAACGGTGGGATCCCTTAACCAAGCAGAAGTCTATGACTCACCGGCTCATTCTTCAACAGGCATGTGGTCAAAGCCCAAGGATCCTCCCTGCTGTTTGGGAGCTTACGGTTTCATCTTCTATTTCACGAACAAAAAAGTGTTTTACTAAATGTTGCAAACTTTCAAAAAGTATTACTGGGCCCGCATCATGCTATAAGCTAGATGTAGAACTCACTTCAAAAAGCTAGCTCAAAGTAGACTTTATAAGTCACCAACCAATCTTATATGTAGCCGCTATGGAATCGTAACAAAACCAAATAATAAATAAATCATCTATATAAGCCGAAACAAACGCCCACTGAGGTGTTTGTTTAAGCTTATATAGCGGGTTTATAACTTATTTGGTTTTTAGCTTATGTTTCATAAGCTCACTTTTTATGGCTTATTTTAAAACTTTTCAGCTAATATAAGCTTATGACGACATAATAAATTTATATAACCCCATTTTCTAAAATAAGCCAAATTTTTTTGATTTATATAACATAAGCCTAAAACCAAATAAGCCATAAGCCCACTATATTGGCATAAACAAAACCCCCTCTAGAATACTAAAGGGTTGTTTGCTTTATGGGTTTTGACCAAATAGAATGAGTATTTAATTCATTGTGGTTGTTTGTTTTATTTTTGTGGATTTGAAAGGTTCGAACGATAAATTACCCAATAGAATTTTGATAGGTTTCACTTAAATCCTGGTGAGTTATTGTCAATGCAAATTTCCTACCACAGGTTTATTACTTTTTATTTTAAAATAGTGGTCAACCTTTTTCTTTAATTTATAATAATTATAATAATCAATCAAATTTATAATCCAACGTATAAAAGAGTTAATTGCATAAATCATCCCTAAACTTGCATGTTTTGTTCCAGCCATTTCGAAAGTGCATAAACCGTCCATGTGAGAAACCTTTGAGCAAATTTTGGTCTTTGGTTTTAACCAGCGTTAAGTGAATTTACACATTAGCCCTTTTGGCTAATGATTGTTGCAACGTTCATCCTTAAACTAACGGTCGTTTATAATTTTAAATTTTCGACTTATTTAAAGGGTTTTTTTTTTTTTTTTTTTTTTTTTTTTTTTTTTTTTTAACATATACATTTTATACGCTTTTATATATCTTTTTGGATACATTTTTATATACGGTTTTATATACTTTTTATATACGTTTTTATATACGTTATTACATAAACGTTCTTATTTATGTTTTTATACACGTTCTTATATACTTTTTTATACGTTGTTATATAAGTTTTTGTATACGTTTTTGTATACTTGTTATATACGTTATCACAAAAACGTTCTTGTATACGTTTTTATATACATTTTATACACGTTCTTATATACCTTTTATACGTTTTATATAAATTTTTGTATACATTATTATATACATTTTTGTATATACTTTATATACATTTTATATACGTTTTTGTATACGTTTTTATATACTTTTTGTATACGTTTTTATATACGTTTTTAAATACTTTTTGTATACGTTATTACAAAAACCTTCTTATATACATTTTTATATAAGTTTTTTAAAACGTTTCTATATACTTTTTATACGTTTTTATATAAGTTTTTGTATACGTTATTATATATGTTTTTGTATAGATATTATATACGCTTTTAAGTATGTTGTAATATACGTTTTAAATGCTTTTTATATACGTTTTTATATAAAAACATGTATAAAAACGTATATAAGAACGTTTTGTAATAACATATATAAAATCGTAAATAAAAAGTAAATAAAATATATACAAAGAGGTATATAATAACATATACAAAAACTTATATAAAAACGTATTAAAAATAGAATTTTGATAGAACCACAAAAAAGAATCCACACAAACCATCCACTCGTTAACGTGTCAGCGAGTGATTGGTTTAATCAGTGTGGTCAGCGAGTGATTAGTTTAATCAGTGTGTCCACTGATTAAACCAATCACTCGCTGACACGTCAGCGAGTGGATGGTTTGTGTGGATTCTTTTTTGTGGATGTATCACACATCTTAAAAATATATAAGAGCATGTATAAAAACGTTTTTGTAATAGATTATATAAAATCATATATAAAAGTGTATTGAAAAACGTATATAATAATGCATTCCAAAATATATACAAAACTTGTATAAAAACGTATAAAAAGTATATAAAAACATATTTAAAAACGTAGATAAAAACATATTTAAAAACGTATATAAAAACATATATAACAACGTATAAAAAGTATATAATAACGTGTATAAAAAAATGTAGATAAGAACGTTTTTGTAATAACGTATATAAAAAAACATATAAAAAAAAGTATATAAAAACGTATACAAAAACTTATATAAAAACGTATAAAAAGTAGTATATGAGAACGTGTATAAAAACATATACAAAAATGTATATAAGAACGTTTTTGTAATAACGTTTAAAAACGTATATAAAAAATATACAAAAATGTATTTTAAAACGTATACAAACGTGTATAAAAATGTATATAAAAATTCGAAAAACTTAAAATAAACCGAAAAATTTTAATTATAAACGGCCGTTAGTTAAAAGGATGTACACTGCAACGATCGTTAGCCAAAAGGGCTAACGTGTAACTTCTAACGGAATTCACTTAACGCCGGTTAAAACCAGGGACAAAATTTGCTCAAAGGTTTCTCATTGGGACGGTTTTTAAACTTTCGAAATAGTTGGGACGAAACATGAAATTTGCCCAAAGTTCAAGGATGATTTATGCAATTACAAATAACTTTTAATACTATCATTCGTTTGGTTTACGGGTGTGGGAAATGTTTTGGAAAATCATTACATTAAACAAGTGTTTGGTTGATTTTTTTGTTCTTGTCTTTCACTGTGGTCAATCATAATAGTCATAGTTTTAAAAAGCGCCTCAAGCTTTAGGGATTTTTTCGGATCGAGGCTCACGACATGCATGAATCCCATAAAAAGCGCAGCGCCTTGAGGCTCTTTGCGCCTCAGAGATGTAACAAGTTTTGGGGCTGTTTTCTAAATATTAAGATAAGATACATGAGCCTTATAAGTTATATACATGAGCCTTTTAAGTTATATCTAATAACCCTAATTTGGAAAAGAACTAAAACACACAATCAAGTGGGTAACTATAGATTCTGATCATTTTACAAATATGTAATCTCTCTCACGTCATAAGTTTATATCTTGAACTGATTTATTGATTGTTTATTTTATTGATTTGTAAATAACGTCATAAGTTTATTTTATCTTCAAGCATCACATCATAGGGTGAGTATTTGTATGATTTGCATTATGCCTTGAATATTAATATGTTGCTTGCTTGATATTTGGGTTAAATTGTGAACTTTGTTAGATGTAAGTCTGCAAGTGTAGGACACAAGCATATTTAGTCTGATATGGATTTTAATCTATATGTAGTTCATCGAGCCAAAGAGTTGATCCATTTGAGAAGTGACAACTGATCTATTTTAATCTTTATAATGACTATATATGTCATGTATTAAGTATTTAATGTTATTTTGTGTTATTTAAGCTACATAAATGGTCACATATATTATAAAAAAAATTTAATGTATTTAGTGCGCCTCGTATTCATGAATCCCGCGCCTTGGCATGCGCCTCGCCTAGAGGCTTTTTGGTCTCCTTCGCGCCTTAGTGCGCCTTGAGCTTTTCAAAACATTGATAATAATGTAAAAAATGAATCCCCACTAGTTAGAAAGGATTTGTAGAAAGTATGAGATCACATTTTTGTTATGTGTACATATTTATTTTTAAATCTCACAAAATAATATAATTTAATTCAAAATAATATAAAATATTTATTATAATTTATAAAATATATTTTATTTTTCTCTCATATCATTTAATTCAAAGATATATTAAATCCTAATCCAAATTCTAACCCCACCTCCAAACCAAACATGCCCATAAAATGGGTTTCCTTTAGTTTTACGCGTGTATTTACGGCGTAAGACAAAGGTCTGTCTTTTGACACCTACTAACATTCAACCATACCAGTTTACCATCCTTTGTTTGCGATCAATCAAATATAGCCTTCATAAATCACAAGCCATTGTTATAGATTTGGTTAGTTTGCGAATTGCACTTTTTTTTCCCAAACTAATATTCCTTTATTTTATTTACACGTACATTGTGTGTTATTTTCAATTCAATTTAGACTGTATAAAATTGATTTTAGATCCCATTGGAATATTGTGTTGTTGCTACATTAGATTATTTGACTACTAAGGTTTATGCTAATCTGATTTCAACTATTGGAGGATTAATACAGTAATATTTTTAAGGTATGTTTGTCAAGTTAGGACATACATATAAAGATTGTGTTTGGTCAGGGGCGGAGCCAGAAAGCTACAAATCGGTTCGTTAGGGGGGCGGGCGCAAATTACAAAAGTAGCCGGATATTTTAAAAATTTTACACTACAATTTTTTCCAGCTAGGGGGCACGTGCCCACCCTGCCCCCTCTCTGTGTTTGGCCAAGAGGTTTATTGAGCGTTTAGCTTTTAGTGTTTAGAATATAATGCTTGTTTTGCAAAGTGTGTTTAGCTTTTTGAATTTTGTTTGAATTCTCCTATTTGAGACGTTGTGGTGGCTACATAGTCTTTTGATAAACATAGCCTATATTTATCAAAATTATTTTACTAAGTAGTTACGGAATAAAGTTGATTATTAGCATCTAATGTAGTCTTATTCATAAATTTCAAGATGCCTTATAATAAGAGGTCGTCTAAGTGTTTTATAATATAGTATATATCTTGATATAGATAGAAGAGAAGGCATGAGCACTAGTAGTAGTTGCGATGGGGGAATGGTATATACCGGAAAGATAATAGATGGTCTTACACTCTTACTCGTTTTGGTTGTTCAACGTGTAAGATGCGGCCATGGGTTACATTTGGTCGCTGTTCGTGAATATTAAGACTGTAGGAGTATAAAATTGAAAATCTGATCATGGTTCTATAAAATTACCGCTAGAAGAAATGAGAATGTGCATGTAATCTTTCAAGATTCCAACCTCTAGAACCGAGTTAGATATCCTAATTGGAATTATCCAATTTTATAAGAAGAGTTTAAAGAGGGAGGTGCTTGTCTGTCATGGTCAGACGTTAAATATATGTTATAGTTATTTATAAGACTTTAATCTAATGCCTTACATTTTGCACTTGCGCAGAGTCGCTGAAAATTGTTAGTTGTTCTTCATTTTCAGTTGTATACCAGGTGGATCTATCTTTGTCACCATCTATAATTTAGACTTATAAGGAACATGAGACAATTGATTTAACGATTCGAACTTTAGTTTAAGTAGAGCAGGATTGGAACTCAAGAAATGGTTCAACCCAATTAATCTGAAAGTACTAATGTGATATAAGTATACATTTGTGCACATGTGGCGGATGTATACCTTAATTGTTGCAAGTTCTCGTCCTTTTTTCAGAGGAAATGATCAGATTTACATTGTGTGTAATTTGCTTCAGTTTAATTGTTAACTGTAGAACTTCACCTGTTCGTGCACTAGACGTTAAATTGATTTAAGATCCCACTGGAATTTCTGGTTGCTACTTTGATTACTGAGTTATAATTGTTCTTGGTGATGTTAGTCGATTAGATTGATACCTAAATGGATTACGCTAGTTTGGAGGGGTTTATTTTTCGAGTTTGGGTTCCTTCTGTTTATGTGCTTATTTTTGGCAATCTCAAACACCCTCTTGGATTCTATCTTGTTAGGTTTTAAGTTGAAATCAAATATTGAAGTTTTTTAGTTGGTTATAATTCCAGAAAACATTTTTTTATGATTTAAAAAAGCTCTATTCTAGTCATTACTTAAATTGATTAACATATAATATAGTCTTAATCTTTAGTTTTATATAGTCTTAAAATGAGAGGTTTTGGGGATGTTTAGGTAAACCGTTTAGACAGCTTATTAGCTTAGGTATTGGTTCGTTCGGGAACCACTGCACATGTGCACTCATGTTAATTTTACCTGTGTATGGATGTCACAGTTTGATAATCACTTGTGAATTACTCACACAGCATGCTTTGGGCCTCGTATGAACCTTCCTTAATAATCTTATTGCATTACCAAGCCATAATAAGTTGTGTTGAGCATCTAAAACAGCTTAGAAGGCGATGTGGAGTTGCTTTTCTAAAAGTGCATCTTAAGTTATTAGCTTATCAGCTAATAAGCGCAAGCTGTGTTCTATAAGCTAACCCAAACACCCTTTAAATGCTGTATAATGTAGTATAAATGTAGATAGAGAATAAAACTTGTTATTGTTAGATTATTACTAGAGATAATTGCGTCAAGATGTAACTACAGGTAAAAATGTAACTACGGGTAAAAATGCAACTACGGGTTCCATGTACATGATGCTTGCGGATGTGAATATAAAACCTCAAAATGGATAAAAAAGTATGGAGGAAAGTGATGTGAAAGATCGCATCTGGTAACAAGATATGACTTTGTGACATTATAATAATATGGGTGTAGGAACATAGACTAGAAATAATAATTTGATCAGGGTCCTATTCGTTTGACACGAGTTTAAACTCTTGAACCAAGTCACATATCTTAGATTGGAATTATAACATCTCAAAAAAGAGGAGTTTCAAAGATGCAGGTGCTTGTCCTTGGTGAAATGTATAGTTATAGTTATAACACCCGTATCCAATATCTTTTGCATTTGGCAATTGGCGCATGCTTGAATCCCTGAAAAATGCTAGTTGCTCCTCCTTGTTAATGATATACCAGGTCGCTTTATCTATATGACCATCTCTGGTTAGACTTATAAGGAACATAACACTTTTATGTAGAGCCGATAATTGTGCTGGAACCTAACAAAATGGTTTTGGTCAACATATAAATTTATATGCATGTGCATACACATGTATAAGCCAATTGTTGAAAGTTGAAACTCCTTTTTCTTTTTTCAGATATAGGAACTGATCATATCATTGGATCAACATTAAAAAAATTCTGTCTTGGCATTTACCAGGGACATGTCTTCAGCTCAGGATCCATTCTATATTGTGAAGGAAGAAATTCAAGACTCTGTAAGTCATCTTTATGCCTCATTTTGGTTGCAATGTGCCATTAGAAAGTTAATTATCCTTTTTTGGTTGCGGCTTCAAGTCATATGATTCTTTGATAACCAGTGACGAGTGTGTTCTATTTCTCAGGTCAATACATTGCAGGCTACTTTTCACCAATGGGAGCACATCCCTGTAGCCAGCGGTGAACAAACCCGGCTCACAAAAGAAATCCTTACCAGTTGTGACAGCATTGAATGGCAGGTATGCATCCCAAACACTATAAACTGAATCCAATTTTTTTGTTCTCAGAAAGATCGATACTCGTGTTCTGAATATCTGTTTTGCTGATAGGAAGGTGGATGAATTGGAGAAGGCTATTTCTGTAGCAGCTAGAGATCCTGCTTTATACGGAATAGATCAAGCAGAGCTTGAAAGAAGAGTTAAATGGACAAGAACTACTCGGACTCAAGTAACACATATACATCTTATATTCCTTGATATGTTTGAGTAAAATTTTTGTGTACTTTTTCATCTGTCATGTTTTAGTCATTTTAGTCATTGTACTTTCTTTGTACATCTCAGTTACTAAAAGTAGTTTCATGTCCCGATAGAGTCACTAAAGTAGGTCTAGACAATGACTCAAGCGAGACTTAAGTCATCTTTTGATGATTCGATGCAAAAAAGTACAATAACTAAAATGGGGCACATGAAAAAGTATGTTGGTATTTCAAGTAAAAACCCATCCCTTTATCCTTTTTTTTTTCCGTGCTTATTGTTGATGCAACCATATTGGGTGTCTTGTTATTGAACCAGCTGAGCAATGTTAAGAAGACCGTGACTGGAACGGGCTCTTCTTCATTCAGTGGGATGCGTCAAGAACTAATGAAGCTACCAAGCCCTCATCACATGGGTAAGGCCAGCAGTTACGTTGCTAAAGATAACGATGATTTCATTTCTTCAGAATCGGACCGACAGATGCTTCTGATTAGGTAGCATTAATATCATCTCTTCCTCTTTAATTCCACTCTTTTCTTTGGGTGCAATTGAAGAATTTGAGTGTCAATTGCTACTTCTAGGCGACAAGATGAAGAGTTGGATGAGCTGAGTGAAAGTGTTGAGAGGATTGGATCTGTTGGGCTTACTATACACGATGAACTTCGTGCACAGGTACTACAAGCTATATTGAAAGTCATTCTGGTTACTCTCTTTGTCGGATTAACCAGTTATTCGAAGTCACTCCAATATATATATATATTAAATGCTGATATTGTTGCAGGAGAAACTTTTAGATGAATTGGGTACAGAGATGGATAGTACAACCAATCGTCTTTATTTTGTTCAGGTTAGTCTCTTCAATCTTCTTATATCAACAGAGTGAACGCTAGAGGTGTCAAGTTTGACCCATATATGCTTATGAGCGATTTGATTTAGATCATGTTTCAGATTGAACGAGTCAAATAGTTGCATTAAAGAAACAGAAAATAGTCAAATGGATCAAATTTTTTTTAAAGTAATTCAAAATACAAAAAAATACTCCTAAAATCTATCTTTTTAAAAAGAAAACTAGAAATTCCTAAATTTCTTGTTTTTATATTTGGCTTACTAACAATTTTGGGCAAGGAAGTTATTTTGGTTAATCTGGCTCGATTCGATTTGTACATAAAGTTAATTCATTTTGACCCTTATCCAAAATTCCAGACCATCTCATTTGCCACCTCTATTGAACACCAAACCTGAATGCGGTAAATGCTAAACATCACGGAACAATTATGTTTTTCAAATTGCTGCAGAAAAAGGTGGCAGTGGTTATGAAGAAGGCTAGTGCGAAGGGCCAGATGATGATGATTTGTTTCTTAATCATTCTCTTTGTCGTGTTGTTTGTGTTGGTTTTTCTCACATAGGCTTGCTGAGGGTAGAAGTTCATTTTTCCATGAGCTTTCGTCATAGATTTTTTTTGGTTTTGTCAATAAAACTATCCAGCATGCAGTGTCTCTGTTAGCCCCTTGATTGAATGCTTATGAACTATCTACATTGTAAATTTGAGTAAAATTTGAGATTAGGAGTTATGCAAATGTCCATTTTTAGGAGATGAGGGCAATTCCAACCAATTTACTTATGAATGGGTCTATTTGAGATATGGTAATGGTGTTATTAATGTGTACATGACCCTGAGTCTAAAAAAACTGATTGTTACAGGCTTACAGCCATAAACTAGTGTTGATGATTATGTAAGGCTGGCAGCAATGTTTGATGGGGTGTATCCTAACTCATGCCAAGAACAACACGTTTAAAGTTTAAACTGAACCCATATTGACATGTTATCGGTCCTGTTCATTTTGCCATACATAATCACTTTTGACACAACTGGACAGAAAGTGTTTTGAGTCGACAACCTGACCATATCAGCCCTACCAAAAATCACACCTGTTTCAACTGGTTACCAACTCGATCAATCTCTCACTTTACCACACGGTAATTTACAGTCTACCAAGAGTCATTTTGTCGGTTTTTTAATTTCAAATAAGACTTGGAAAATAAGTGAAACCAACCATCCCCAAGACTTGAACCCATAAAAGAAAAATGCTGTAAAAGATGCATCTCCACAAACTATTACCATGAAGCTCGCAATTGGATATCATGATAACACATAAACCAAATGCCTATACGTATTCATAACATCAGGTGATATTCAACAAGCTGGTGTATCAAGAAAAGGCGAAACTGACAAAGTGTTCAATAAGAGAATAAACGAGGATCAAAGTATGCAAATAATCATTCAGGTTTTACCAACAAGAACATCCTTATATGGAGTTGTTGGTTCTTGTGGTGGCGGCGGTTCTGGTGATTCTGATGTACCTTCCAAATTCCTCGGCCACTTTCTTCGTTCTTCCGTAAGAAACGGTGTTTGCCCTTCACGTACTCGGCTGAGACGCTCTTGTGCCCCACCTCTTAGTTTTTCCAACCTTAGCCTATCCATTTGTAGCATCTTGAACACTTTAACCACATTCGCTAACCCTCCTATGAATAGTAACAAACTTGAAAACATACCCACCCAAACCCATGTCCTAGTCTGCACATGACATGAAAAAAGGTAGCAATTCAGAATTTTTGTACATGGTATCATAACTATAAAGAAGAACCACCATTCTCGAAAACTATTGTTGTGACTTTACAAAGAGGATAACATAAAATTAATTCCACAGCTTACATAGCAGAGGCCTCAATTTCAACCTACTTATGTATGGGTTGGTTTGGGTTGTGTTTCATCTCTAATACCTACAGGTAATTAGCTTACAACAAAATGGGTCAAACATGACAAACAAAATACTTTTAGAATAAAAAAACCCTCCGACTTCGGTGTTTCTTTTTAAGTTAGATTTACTGAAATGAAATAATTCTTGTAATAGATCAGAATTGACTCATTAATTTTATTTATTTATTTATTTTAATTAACCAAGAAACTTTTGGATAAAAAGTGTTTCGGGTCGTTCTAGACTTTTTTGACCTGTAAAAAATGTGACTCCTATTACCCAAACCATTTAATATTACTTCAATGGGTAATATGGTGCGGAATATAAAGATGACAAAGGTTAAATCTACTTAGATATGGGTTTTGGGCATTCAGTTAAAAAATACAGAGTAAACTGATACATACCAATAGATGCAGACCATGATGTGAATGTCTGACTTGCTCGCGACTATTAAGAATGGCACCCACCATGAATAAGAAGCTTCCTGTCAAGAATGGGATGTGGACACTTTGTTGTAGGATTTGAACATGTCCATCGGCCCTCTCATAGATTTGGCATGAATTTAGGATTGAACCAAGCACCCATAACACAGAACCAGCTATAAGCATGTTCAAAGCATGCACCTCAAGCTTGCTATGCGTGTAACCTTTATTCCCCTACAATGTGCATACAATCAACACAAAATAGTCTTAGAATCTAAACATCTTCCACGCACTCCTAAAATGGTCTCAAAAAATGCCTTCTTCTCTAAGTTAATGGTTTACACATTCTATATTTGTGTGTGGTCCAATAACAGAAGTTTCATCAAATTACAACCCCTTGCGGATGATTTGAGTACCATCAATTTAAAACGTTTTGACGATCATTGTTAAGAAATTTTCATGTAAACAAGGCCAATGCCGTTTCTCTAATCACAAATTTTTTTACATATGAACATTGTACTGCTATTTATAAAATTTGATTATCTTCAGAAAAGCATAACATTGTGGTAATATTTACAAAATTTGATTATCACATAGTGCAAGAAATTCCATGTTGAGTAAATCCGCGATCACCATCAATAACCAATGTTCTTTTTTTAGGAGGAGGTTTGTTACTACTTGCAACCTATGGTTTTTCTTCACGTAAGAAATGTGGTCTGATTACACACTTGCATTCTATATACGTATGTTCAAGGGGGTGTCGGCATTGCTTAAAACTGCTTACAATTGTTTGCTATATCACGTCTCGATACAACACATCATCAATATAGCACATGAAAAACATGAACAGTTTTTAAAAGGGGTCATGTGACATGTTGGAAGTTACTTAATAAGTGTATGATTGGGAGCTTTTAACTTTAAAGTATTCTTTTTTCAGTAACCACGGTTTCTGACCTTTCGGCGGATTAATCCACGAGGTTCGGCCGGGATTTGAGTCCAGCACCACACAAACATAGACCGGTTAAAGCCCTCCCCTTTTTAGGAAGGTTGATGACTTGATGCGACCACATCATGGTTGTTTGCACCTAGCATGATTTGAGACCCTCACATTTTACTCACATTTTAGCAATAGTCACACCCCTTTTACCATTAAACCACCTATTCGCGGTTACTTTTAAGTATCTTATTTCCAAACACAATAAACTAAAGTTCAAAAAAAAAAAAAAAAAAAAAAAAAAAAACACAATAAACTAAACAATATCAGACACTCTTTTACTTCGAACATTTTTTTTCCTTATTAGAACGGCAATTATAACTATCTCACAATATTAGATTAACATATTTTTTTTTACCTGAATGAGAAGAAAAAATATCCCCAAAAAGAACAAAACACCACCCAAAGCCTGAACCAAAGGAACACCAAATTCAACAAAAGGAAGTTGAAAATCAAGCTCCATCAACCCAATTCGATAATCAATACCCGCTAAATGCGCAATAAGATCATGCACATTCACCACCACAATCACAAGGAACCCAATCATCACCATCACCACCCCCACTTTTACTTCCCTTAACAACATAGCCACAAATCCACATACCAACACTATAGTCGAAAACACGTAAACCCCAGCGTTCATATACTCGGCTCGGTTTCGGGTTAGTCGTGGCCCGTACATACGACTCTCACGCGCAGTCGCTAGCTTCACCATGTTTTTGTCGGTGAGTGGAGATATTAGACTAGTTTTTGGTGGTATTTGTTTGAGATGGTGAGTACGTGTAGGAAAAATGGGTACGTGGCGCCATGCATGGTTTGGAGTTTTTTTTTTTAATGAAATGTGTGACATGTAGCTAGTGGGTTATTTTTAGTATATGACATTATTGTTGGGTAGGTCATGGATATAAAACGAGTTTTTAACCGACTAGGGGTGTTCATCGGTTCGGTTATCGGGTTATTCGGTTTATTCGGTTCGGTTATTTCGGTTAATTTTTTTTTCTGGGTATAACCGAAAACCGAACCGAACCGAATTTAGATTTGATTCAACCGAACCGAAAACCGAACCGAATAACCCGAATTACATAATTTTAATTATTTTTTTATTTAATTATATATATTTTTAGCACAAAATATTTTTTTCAAACTTAAATCATGTTATATTTATACTAAAAAAGAGTTTTAGTAATTTTTTTTCATATATATACATAGAAAAAATATATATTTTATATGAATTCGGTTTTCGGCTTTTATTGCCAAAACCATATCCAAATCGATAACCAAATATTTAGTTCGGTTCGGTTCGGTTTTGACCAATTCGGTTCGGTTATGAATTCGGTTCAGTTATTTTCGGTTCGGTTCAGTTTCGGTTTTCGGTTACTGCGGATATTACCCAATCCGTGAACACCCCTATAACCGACTAATGGTCTTTACAAAACATATTTACCATTGACATTGACAGGCTCGGTTTTGAGCCAGGGCGGGCTGGGCCGGTGCACAAGGCCAATTATTCTTTTTGCTCCAAAGGTTAGTATCCGATTTTGTTTATTTATTAATTTTTTTTATTGGAATTGTTAAGGTTTATCTTAGTTATATATACAAGTAACTATGGAGTATCTAGAGGGTGTTTGTTTAGCTTATATAGCGGGCTTATGAACTTATTAATTTATATGACTCATAAACTCAAACCAAGTGTTTGACTAAACTTATATTGCTTATAAAATTATCACTTATCTTTTACGTTTATTTCTAAGAACGACATGAAACAAATTGTACAAAATATATTAAACCTTAGGTAACCATTTGTAGAAGCTCATTCTTGTTCGTTTTAATTCCAAACAAAGTCTTATAAAATATAAATAAATTTGTGATTATGTGACAGGGTTTTAGCTATAGCCTCTATATTTTAAGTTGGTGATTCTAGAATGCGTATATGAAATCTACTCAGGAACACAAATGGTGTTGGGAAATTTATGATGAAACTTATATCAATCAAATCTATGTCTATTGTTAAGTAGTGTTTCGTTTATTTTGAGCTAGCTACATATGAGTTTGAAGAAAGAATGAGCCACACAAATGTTGTTTTGGATTTGATACATAAGAAAGAAAGAATGATGTTCATTTACATCTTTTATTTCCACTAACGTTAAAGGATTAGATATGGCTATGCCTGAATGCTAAACTGCTAAAGAATGCATTTATGTAGCAAATATGAAACTATTTTGTCTCTAATAGTTTTTTTTTTTTTTTTTTTTTTTTTTTTTCATTTATGTTCCGTAAGTGTTAGTAATACATACATGCACAGTTGTAATAAACGAGTATAATCAAAGTTAAATATGAAAGATGTGATGGTCTTTATTCTCTTATATATCATTTTTTGTGGGGTAAATGGGAAGCAACCTAAAATAAGTTTTATAGAAAGATAAATAAATAGGCTTTGATTGTTTTGATTTGTATTGGTTATTTAGTTTGTAGCTAGTTGTTATCGTTTGTGTCATATCATAAATGGGTTAGTGGTCTTTCAAACGTTTCTTGAAGTTAATGTGTTATTTCAACTACATTTCATTATATTTAAATTTTTTGTGATTTATATACTTTACCAGGGTAACTTTTTACCCGGAAAAAAAAAAAAAAAAAAAAAAAAATAATAAAATAAAAAAAAAATCCTTCAATTAAAAATGAAAATGAAAAGGAAAAGGAAAGACCGTACATGCGCTAATATTTTTCAAAACCCTGTTAAGTTTTATACAAACATCAAGTTCGTAAAAAAACTTGATGGAAAACTATCACTAAATTGACATAATAGTCAGACACAAAGATCTCAGTTTAATATCTTTGAGTTGAGCTATTTCACATACTCATTATCATTTACATACCGATTGACACATCCTGATACTTCTTTTCATTTGAATAAAAAGACAAAAATTTAATATTAGACTAAAAGTGTAAATTCAATTAAAACTTACAACAACCACTTCCTCATTATCAGCAAAGGTAGCATATTTTGCTCAAATTGCAATTAATGTTTTTTTTTTTTTTTTTTTTTTTACATTTTGATTTTATAAGTTTTCGTCCGTTTTCATACATTTTCGTCTGTTTTCATATATTTTCGTCCGTTTTCATACGTAATCGCCTGTTTTCATACGTTTTAGTATGTTTTATACATTTTCGTCTTTTTTATATGTTTTCATCTGTTTTCATACGTTTTAGTACGTTTTCATACATTTTCATCCATTTTCAAACGTTTCCGTTCGTTTTCATACATTTTCGTCAGTTTTCACACATTTTCATCAGTTTTCAAACGTTTCATACGTTTTTGTCCGTTTTCATAAGTTTTTATTCGTTTGCATACGTTTTTGTCTGTAGCCATACGTGTTCGTATGTTTTCATACGGTTTCTTCTTTTTTAATGTGTTTTTGTTCGTTTTTATACGTTTTCATCCGTTTTCATACGTTTTCTTCTGTTTTCATACGTTTTCGTCTGTTTTCATACGTTTCTATCCGTTTTCACTGTTTTTGTATCATATGTTATTATATGTTTTCGTTCATTTTCATACATTTTCTTCTGTTTTTCACATTTTCGTCCGTTTTTACATGTTTTAGTCCATTTTCATACGCTTTCGTCCGTTTTCACAGTTTTCGTCCGTTTTCATACGTTTTCGTCCGCTTTCATACGACTTCGTCCGCTTTCATACATTTTCGTCCGTCTTTATAACAACCTGAAAAATCCGAAACGACATCTGAACATTGATACAAATATAACCTAAAGTCTAAACTATATGTTATGAATTAAAGTTCAAAACATGAAATCTATAACCTAAGTACATTAAAATTTCGGCATCAACTTATATACACTAGTACATCACACGATTATAAGTCCATCAAGGGTCCAATTTCTATATTAATTTGTACACAACTTCACTTGAGGATATGGTCTAATAATAATTTGAAATTGGAAAAGATTTGGTCCTCTTTTATCCCCTAAAGACTCGGCATTTCAGCCCTCATCTCCCCTCATCCCGTTTTTTTTCTTCATTTAATGTGTATAATACATTTTCGCTTTAGACATTAAACCCTAGAATCAATCATAAGTGGCAGCTTCCATTGTTTCTCCAAGAAATCAAGCAGGTGCGAAGGGTAAACAAGGTTGGTGATCGTGGTGTTGATATTTGTTTGATCGTGGGTTTTGGTTTTGATCCGAAAAGGGTTTTGTGGTTGTTTGATTTGTTCCAATTCGTCCAAGTGGTATACTACAATCGTTTTGTGTTTTATTATGACCTACCAAGTATATGATAGCCGGATCCCTAGGATTAGCCTAGACGGATCCCTCATTGGAGGGAACCGTGGGAACCGGCTAGCAGATTCAGCAAATCCCACCCAAAACAATCATTTCAAGCTCTCCTTGCTAACTTGAACACTCCATCTTGTCTTAATTAAACTCATAGATCAGTGCAAATCTGTAGTTGACCCTTGTGCATGCAAATCATCACATTTCTAAGGATCTTAGTGGCTTAAGTCTTTAATGCACTTCCCAAATCCTTCCCTTTATAAGTCATCTTGTTAGAACTTCTTAGTCATCAACCATAACTTAATTCTCAGTTTTTAGAAACCTTTTTCTTAGTCATTTCGTCATGAGGAAAGCTCCTAGTGCTAACTCATCCACCAAAGAACCACCCAAGAAACTTGCTCGTGTTATACACAAAATTTCCTCAACCGAATCATCTCCCGTTAAATCCACAATTGCTAGGATTTCTCCTCCACCAACTCAACCAATCAAACCAATCCCCAAAAGGATTGTTCCCACAAAAATATCATCACCAAACACCACAATTCCTACTAAACCAAATACAGCCATTTCCACCCAATCACCATTTTTGGTGCCTAGAGCCATATCATTTACCACCTCATAATCATCTCCACATCTCTACAACTTAGAGGATTTACCTCCTAGACCATCTCATCCTCCACCATTACCGACACACTCTTCAATAGAGAAGATTGTGTAACAAAACCAAGGTGTTGAATCAACACTTGCACCGGTATCCTTTTCTCCATTCCCCTCAAATGGTCCATTTTGGATTATGAGGAATCATCAAAGTCAACCACCCGACAACATGGAAGATGACACCTCTCTACCTCCACCATCATCCTTTGTTGAGCCACCATTGAATGTGCCTCCACCAATTCCTCCTTCTTTTGAGGATCCTCAACCCTCTTCACTTGATCCTCCACATCAAGCCGCTCCATTTTTACCACCACCTTTTCCAAGCCATGGCAAGGATTGTTATCATTGTCAACATGTTGAAGGCTTGATACATGAACTACGTGAAGAGCAACGTTTCATGTTTTATCACCTCCTCGAACGTTTCGATGAGATCAACAAACCTAAACAACCGTGAGCTTAAAGGATTCAAGTGGTGTCCCAGTCTTAAGCGTAACTTAGATCGTTTAGGAATCACATTTCATGTTTAAATCATTCTCTTAATTTTAGAGATTTGTAGATCATTTCTCGTAGTTTTATTGAATGAGATTACATGTTTTATGCCATATTGTCTTGAGTGTATGTTTGGTGCCTTATTACATATCTCATTTTGATATTGCATCATTTGTTCACATCACCATTGCTATCTTAAAATTTCAGACAGACTGATCCCTCTGTTTTGCTTAGATGGATCCCTCCAAGAAGGGAACCGTGGGATCCGTGCAACAGAAGACTTGTTTTCTACTAACTTGAGTCTTATTTGCAGGAAATTATGCATTATATACTTGTTTTCTAACCTTTGCTTTGTAGATTTTCAATATACACATGAAGACTTTGACACTCTAAGCTAGGGGGAGTTTCGTGTCAAAGCAATACATTGCAAAATCATTTGCAATATATTTTAGGATTATGTTACATGACGTCCCTTTGCAAAGTTGCAATCATCAAGGGGGAGCATATTCATCACAAAGACGAAACCATTTTCAAACATAGTTACAATGCACTAGTTTAGTATTTCTTCTTACTTGACGCCCTCACAAAGTGATGGACTCGTCAAGGGGGAGCTAAGAAAAGAACACTTCCCGTCACTTGCTCTCTATACTTTTATTTTTTCCTTCTTTTAACATGCTTTTTCTTAAAACGAAGGTGTTAGTTTCTTTTCGACGCTCTTTTTGTTTCGACAAAAAGGGGGAGAATAGAGTAAAAACTCCAATTCAAACTTTTACGAATTTTAGTTTTTTCTTAAAATAATTTTATGTTTTGTCATCAACAAAAAGGGGGAGATTGTTTGTAACACCCCAAAAAATGGTTTGCAGCGGAAGAAAAGGTTTTTGGGATGCTACTCAATTGGATCATAATACAAGGTGAAAAATAAAGATTTTTCTTAAAAGATTTCATTTATTGGAGTAAAATAGAGTTTACAAAGGTTAATTTGTTGCGGAAAAATGGCCCATTAATAAAATGTGGTCCCCATACGTAAATCAGAGTCATCTATGACCATGCCATGTCAATGCCCAAGTGCCTCCAGAGTTAGCTATCGCCTTTTTAATACCTGAGATAAACATACTTAAAAAGATCAACACAAAGGTTGAGTGATATTCATAGGTTTAGTAAATAGTTGAACACAAGTAAGAGATGATAATTGCTTCGAAGACAATTACCATAGAAAACAGAGATTATTATTATGCACTAAGCTCATGACACCAATACTAACTGCATACACCTAATTACTGGTGTAAGTAATAAAATTGCCCCCAGATGTAATAGCCAATTACATAGAGATAATCAAATATGGTGCGCCCCGGTTATTTCCGATAACCGAGTCGGGGTCGTCAATTTCCATAGTACTATCCACAATATTTGCGTTCACTCGCAAGTGATTAATGGTTCATGATGAAGGGGACTTTTGGCAGGCAACTTAGGCTATAATAATAATAATCAGGCAAGCATACATTTTAAGAAAAGACTTGTGTTCTAGTTTATAGCAAGTATCTCCCCCAAAGAGTTTATAAAACAGTTAAAAGAGTAAAAGTGGGGCTACGAACTCACCTTAGTCCGAAGCAATGCAGGAATCGATACTATCATGACTACCATCGAGAAATGAAATAAAGTTGTATCACAGTGGAACATTGCCTTGATTAGTATGAGGGCAAGAAAGTTCATGAAGAGAAATGGTAGGCAAATTATGATCAATGATGGAGATACTGCTGGGTTTGACAAAGGAAAGGTAGAATGCTACAACTGTGGAAAGCTTGGGCATTTTTCCTGGGAATGTAGAAGCCCCATGAACAAGGGAAAGAGTAGTGAAACCAATGACTCATCCTATAAACCAATGGTGGCTATTGATGGTGCTGGATATGATTGGAGCTTCATGGCTGATGATGAGGAGAGTCCAATCAATATGGCTTTGGTATCTGAGGTACTTACTAAATAAAATTGCTCAGATACATGTGTCTCATTAAGTGAATATGAGTCTCTTAAAACTCAATATGATAAACTGGCTGAAGAGTTTTCCAAAACCAGTTATAATTTAGCAAATCATAAAAGAGGCTTAGCAGTTTTAGAAAAACAAATTGTGCATTATAAAGAAAATGAGTCAAAGTTTACTGAAGCAACTGCTGTACTTAATAGGGAAATTTCTTTTAAAGACACCACCATAACTGTGTTAAAAAAGAGTTAGAGAGAGTCACACAAATTAAAGACAACATAGAACTAAGTATTGATACTCTTCAAGACACACAACATTATAACTCAAAGAGAATTGATAGATACATTGAAAAAGCACTAATTGGCAAAGCTAAATCTGGTATGGGTTATAAGACAACACCACCACCATTCAGAGGTATTCCCTCACCACCTGGAATAGACCTTGAACACACTGGCTTAGAAGAGTTTAAGGCACCCACATTTGTCCATGAACCCATTGGGTCCAAGGCTGAAAAGACTGATGAGACCTTTGAAAGTGCCAGTAACACTTCCTTACCGGAGGTGTATGTGTTTGAAAATAAAAAGACAAATGTAGAGTCTGGTGAACCAAAGCAAGAACAGGCCACTAAACCTGTAAGACCAACTGACAAACCTGTTAGGAAACCAGTAAAATATGCTGAGATGTATAGACACAGGTCATATAGTCCTAGAGGTAACAAAAGAAACTGGAACCAGCTAAAATCTGAGCAACTAGGAGATGAATTTGTCATGTATAATAAATCTTGCTTTGTGTGTGGAAGTTTTTCTCATCTGCAGGCTCAATGCAGACACCCTATGAGACCTCAACCCATCATGACCCCAAGAGCAGTTCTTCTTAAAACTGGCATAAAATCATTGAATGCTACAAAGGCAGTTAATACTGCTAGACCACAACTCAGAGTATTTGGTGAAAGACCCAAAAGAACCTTTTCAAAATCACCATCTACTTCACCAAGGCCTTTTAATGCTAGAACAACACAAACCTTTAAATCTTATGATGAACAAATCAAGTTTTACAAGAAAAAGGTTAATACTTATTAGCCAAAACTTAATACTGATAGGCCAAAAGTTAATACTTTTAAGCCAAAAATGAAAACTGTTGGTTCTAAAGTGAGTGCTTCTAGGGGAATCAAGGGCAATGTTGTTAAGCCCTCAGCTTGTTGGTTTAGAAAGACTACTCAACCCAACAATGCATCAGTTACTCTCAAGAAATATGATTACATTGATGCACGAGGCAGATCCAAGTCAGTAATGGCTTGGGTCTCCAAAAGGAACTAATTTCCTTTATCTTCTGTGCAGGGACATTCCAACAATAATGATGATCTTGGATATTCAGACAGTGGTTGTTCCAGGCACATGACTGGAAATCTATCCTAGAAAAGGAACAAGGCTAGAAAAGGAACAAGGCTATGTTTCTTTTGGAGGTGGTATAAGTGGAAGAATTACTAGAAAAGGAACAAGGCTAGACTGGTGGCTCAAGGGTATACACAACAGGAAGGGATTGATTATGAAGAGGTCTTTGCTCCAGTGGCAAGGATTGAAGCTATTCGACTATTCCTGGCCTATGCATCATATAAAGACTTCGCAATATACCAAATGGATGTGAAGAGTGCTTTCCTCTATGGGAAGATTGAGGAGGAGGTTTATGTCTGTCAGCCTCCTGGATTTGAAGATCCAACCTTTCCTGAAAAAGTTTACAAGGTACAAAAGGCACTTTATGGTCTGCATCTGGCCCCAAGATCTTGGTATGAAACTTTAGCCAAGTATCTTTTGGGCAATGGCTTCAGAAGAGGGAAGCTTGATCAGACTCTATTCATCAAGAATATGAAGAATGATATCATGTTGGTTCAGATATATGTAGATGACATTATATTTGGCTCAACCAAGCAGGATCTATGCAGAGAGTTTGAAAAATTGATGCATGATAGGTTTCAGATGAGTTCTATGGGAGAACTCACATTCTTTCTTGGGCTACAGGTCAAGCAGAAGACAGATGGCATATTTATTAGTCAGGATAAGTATGTCAAGGAGATTTTGGTGAAGTGTGGCTATGAAAATACAAAGATTGCAAGCACTCCTATGGAGCACAACAAGCCACTACTTCCAGATGCTGATGGTGAAGAAGTTGATCAGCATCTCTATAGGTCAATGATTGGATCATTGATGTATTTGACTGCCTCCAGACCAGATATTATGTTTGCAGTGTGTGCCTG
Source organism: Chrysanthemum seticuspe (assembly GCA_019973895.1). Lineage (NCBI taxonomy): Eukaryota > Viridiplantae > Streptophyta > Magnoliopsida > Asterales > Asteraceae > Chrysanthemum > Chrysanthemum seticuspe. The sequence goes on from BPTQ01000004.1 coordinate 82,515,137, forward strand.
TGCAAGATTTCAAGTCTCTCCAAAGCTTTCTCACATGCATGTTGTTAAAATAATCTTTAGATATCTGAAAGGCCATGCTCACCTAGGCCTTTGGTATCCTAAGGACTCTCCCTTCGATCTGGTAGCTTACTCTGACAGTGATTATGCTGGGGGAAGTCTTGATAGGAAGTCAACCACAGGAGGATGTTAGTTTCTTGGTGACATGTTGATTTCATGGCAGTGCAAGAAGCAGAGCATTGTGGCAAACTCTACAACTGAAGCTGAGTATGTAGCTGCTGCAAGTTGTTGTGGTCAAGTTCTCTGGATTCAGAATCAGATGCTTGATTATGGGTATAATTTTATGGGCACTGTCATTTACATAGATAACAACAGTACTATATGCATTATAAAAAATCCAGTTGCTCATTCTAAAACTAAACACATTAAGATAAGACATCACTTTATGAGGGACTGTAATGAAAAGAAACTCATTCAGGTTGATAGGATTGATACTGAGTTTAATGTTGCAGATCTTTTAACCAAAGCTTTTGAATTGGGAAGATTTCAGTACTTGGTCACAAGTATTGGGATGCTTCATCCATAATATGTCTTATCTCTCTCTATTTTGTAAAGTTTTGTAAACTGGTGATTAGTACTGATTGTTATCTAGTTAATATTGATTATGTAATGTTAATATGGATTGGAAAGAAAATCTCTTGGATTGTGTTTTCTTGGTTTTGGACTAACTTTTCAGGTGTAGCACAAGGAGTATGAATGGAGTTTGGTGACTGATTGTTACAGCAAGTGTGGTTCTCTCACTTATGCTCATTCTGATGCAACCACATGATGGAGCTTGCTGTAACTCTAGATTTAGTGATGCCAAAGCATTATGTGGCATCTTGTGGTATTAATGAACATGAATTGATGGTTTCAGTTAGTCAGGTCATTCTGCACTAACCCACTCTTTGCCATTATATCTGTTTACAGATAGTGTGACTAGCCCAAGGGCATCTGACTTAGAGGACAGCAAGCAACCGTGAATCCAACACTTGTGTTGGAGGCAACACCTGCCACGAGCTGGAAACCCTGTCAGGAAGGCCCTTTTAATGGGACTATCCATCACAAGCAGTGCTATGCACTGAAACCATTGGTTTTCACCAAACCAGAGGCCAAGTGAGGCCGACCTTGATTAAGTGTCTGTCACCACACGTAATCCCTTCAAAATTGGGGTTTCAGTATTATAATTTCCAAACTATAAGATAATATTGATGGGTAAAGTTAATACTGATGGTTATAAGTTAGTACTGATAAGCCTAGTTAGTACTGATGAACTAGCCGTTAGTACTTATTCCAAAAGTCAGTTATGTAATGATTACTTTTGAAAATTGAGTTGTTACCGTCTGTTTCTTTATATAAGGGTTTCCTAATTGTTTCTCCTTACTTATTACTATAATTATTTACAAGGCGGTTCAACCAAAATTTTCTAAATCTCTATATATTGCATAACTTTTCAATTGCTTTCACCAAAATTCTCTAAAGAACTTTGCGATCAAATCCCACTTTGCTAACCCTCATTCTTCTTGCTCATGGCTTCTATTGATTTTGTCGATAAGCACAACATGGTGGCGTGCTTGGACTTGCCAGAAGGCAATGAGGAATTCACTGATATAGTAGCTTTTCTAAATATAAGCAACATCATGTTTGCTTTACTCTTAAACCCTACTATCTTATGTACCCCTGTCAGGAAGTTTTCGCAAACTGTTATTGCCTCAACAACTGAGGAAGGGGTACAACAGTTAATTGGCACAGTGGATGGGACACAAATTGTTATTACTTAAGCTTCTCTAAGAGAACATCTTCATCTTAGAGATGCTGAAGGTATTAGCACTTTGCCAGCCACTGACATAATTGAAACTCTCATTGATGGGGTATAGACATGACAACACTTTTAACTTTCACAAAAGTCAGTTTTCCCCACAATGGAGGTTTCTAATTCATACCCTCTTACATTGCTAGAGTCACAAAAGGACTGGCTGGGATGCTTTTCCCACAAACATAGCCACAGCCTTGATCTGCCTTGCAATAGGCAGGGTGTTCAATTTTTCAAATTATATTTTTGAGGGTATGCTTAAAAATGCAGTTAGCAAAACCAAGTTTCTGATGTATCCCAGGTTTATACAAATATTTTTGGATCTTCAGAAACAACACTTGCAGCCTCACAAAAATGTTTATCCATCAAAACTACTCACAGCCAAAGTATTTTCAAATATGTTAAGGGCTGTGGTAGGATATAGTGGGGTTGTAGTGCCATTATTTCCTAACATGCTTATTGCAGAGGGTGAAGGACCATCAATCACAGGTGGCTCCCAACACACACCCACAGATGGTGAAAACTCTCCCAATCAACAACTTTCATCAACAGATAGGCATTCCAGACAGGAGAGTAGGACATCTCAGTCCCATTCTCCTCCTACCATTGAACCAGATGAGCCTATCTCAGACGCTGCAGGAGATAGAATGGTAAGGGCTGCCACTACTCAACCAAGTTTAGAAGCTGGTGAGGATAGTGGTAACCTCAATAAGACCCAACCCATGCCAACACCTAGTGAGCACTCCTCACAGGGTGGACCCAGGCACATGCTTAAAAGGGGAGGGGGTGTATCTGCTCAGGCTAGGCCTGGGAGTGCATCTCAATTGCCCAATGACCTACCTCTCTCAGCAGGTAACACAACTGGAAGTGGTGAGGGCAGCTTATCACTCAAGGATATGACGGAATTGTACAAATTTTTATGTAGAAAGGTGAACACTCTGGAGATTGCTTTGGAAGAAAAAAAGAAAGCTGCTGCAAAAGTTCATACCAAGATGCTCCTGAAGATGAAAAAGTTAGATCATCAGGTCAAGCTTCTCACTCAGTCTACTGCAGCAGCATCTCCAATCACTGCATCTCCCAAAAGAAAGGCCAAGTTCAGAGTCTCAAGTACCTCCTCAGAGGATTCTACCAAACAGGGGAGGAGTTCTGATATTCAAGGTATAAGTGAATTTGGTCAATGGCAAGGTGGTGCAGCATTTCAGAGCCCTTTTGCTGATGAAGAAGAAGTTCAGGTTACCATTGATGCAGAAGAAGTACTTAGTACTCCTACATGCACTATCAGTACTATCCCAGTTAGTACTGTTAGTGTTGTAGTTAGTACTCTTAGTACTATTGTTAGTACTCCTGAAGCTCTACAATCAGTATTAAGCCCAATTGTTCAGGTAGCTGCTGATCTACAACAAGCAACAACTACTGAGGCCACTACCATCACTGCCACTCCAAATGAAGACAGTGATGAAGAGGAAAGAGAAAAACATGTTGCATTGGGACTTCAGAGCTTGAAGAAAACATTCCCAATCTCTCCCACTTACAAGAAGCCTCCTGTTTTGTACCTAAAGAAGAAGACCAAGTCAGCAGCACCCAAGCCTAAAGAAAAGGGAGTTGTTATCCAAGAAGGAGGTGTTCCAGCATCACCAACCTCCTCAGCTCCAAAGATTGATCCCAAAGACAAATGCAAGGGCATCTTGGTGGAAGTACCAAATAAGAAGAAAGAGATTGAAAGGTTGAATGAAGAGGCAGCAAGGAAGCTTGTAGCACAATGGGGTGAGGAAGAGTTGCAGAAAGAAGCTGCAGAGAAAGAAAAGAAAGGTTGGCTAAAATGGCTAAAGACTGGAAAACATGGGATGGCATGAGAGCCAAAGTAGAAGCTACCAAGGAGGTACAACAGAAGCTGCAACAAGATCAGGGTACAAGTATCAATGAAGCAGCTCAGTTGTTTAGTGAGATCTTGGCTAGAAGACATAGCCAGTTCAGACAGCAAAGAGAGATTGAAAAGGCCTCAAAGCCTCCAAACAAGAGTCAGCAGAAGATGTATCTTTGCAAGTACATCAGATACTCAGGTGAAGATAGGAGAATACTGAAGCAGCTTAATCAATTGTCTTGGGAGACTCTTCAAAGACTTGCTGACACAATTCAAAGAAGATTTATGGAGTTCAGACCTATGCAAGCTGATGATATTGTTGAAAGGTCACAACCCATTGGAAGCTACAAAAGACCATCTGAAGAAGGAGCTTCCTCAACTGCACCTAAAAGATTGAAAGCCTCTGATGAAGATGAAGGTGGACTCACTGGAGAAGAGCTCAAAAGGATGATGTTAATTGAAGCTCCAGAAGAAGCATTGTATTCAAATCCCTCAACACTAGATATCCAATCATCAACTGGGATATCTACACTGAAGAAGGCAAAAGACATTTGAGGATTCACAGAGCTGGTGGAAGGATAAGTGCTTACTTGTACTTGGTAGATCTGTTTGCATTTATTGATAGGTAGGATCTACTTAAGCTATGGGAGTTAGTCAAAAACAGGTTCAAGAACAGAGACCCAGATAATGACAAGGATATGGAGCTACTCTATTAACTCCAGAACATATTTGAACCTGATCCAATAGGAGAACAATGGAAGTTTCAACATGGTGATGAAGCCCTTAGTTGGACCTTTCTTGATTCCTGTGGACTGCACTTGGTCAATACATGCAATGGAACTGATATCTATATGTTGGTTGAAAGAACATACCCACTTGCTCTTGGAACCCTTCTACAAATGTTGGATGCAGGGCTAAGGATGGGAAATGCAATAGAAATGGCCAAAGAGTTGCTGCTGAAGATCTTTGACCAAGCTGGAAGACCTTGAAGAAGAAAGTGAAGTTTGGAAGAATCCTCTAAGTCTGAAGAAACTTGTGATTTAGAAACCCAATCACAATTTTAGGGGAGGATTGTTGGGAAATTCACTTTTGGGAGTTAATATTTATAGTCTTAAACTTAGTACTGATAGTGATGTTAGAAGAGTATTAACTAGTTAGTACTGATAGTGCAAAAGTTAGTACTGATAGTGTTGAGTTTGTACTGTTCTATATTAAGAATGTCGTGTATGGTCTGTAACAGCAAATTTTCTATTAGAATAGAAGATATAATATACTTAATGCATAGTTATCTCTGAAAGGGATCTCCTTAGTGTATAAAAGGAGATCCTAGCTAGGTCAAGCATATACCAATACTCTAGCCGTCTTAAGAAAAGCTTCAAGGTTGTAAACCTTAGTACTAGGAGAGTACTCGTATTATTAATCAATAATATTGAAGCTGTTGGTGTTATATTTGTGTTTACATTAATCTTCTAAGTACATTCAAGTAGATTCCGCATACTTGTGTGTATCTACAACAAAGTTTCTCATTGTTGTTTTGGAACCATCCAAGGCAACTACACGTTTACAAGCTAAGTGTTCTAGATCCAAGGTTTGAGACTCCATAATAACCCATAACCCATTGCATGACATCATGCATAAGTCATGAATGGGTATTGATGAGTGTCTAAATACTCATCATTTTTGTACCATCTAAACTGCAAAAACATCTGAAAACACTCAGAAATGCATCAAAATGATGAAAATATCACAAATAAGTGTTTTATGTGTTTTAAATGCAAAAATATCAAAATCAGATGAAAAACGTATCAAGTTTGCAAAATTGGCAGTTTTAGTCCCCCAAGTTTCAAAAGTTGTCAAAAACAGTCCCTGGTAAATCAAAATAAAGAAAAATATCATTCAAGGTCCCTGAAATATTCTAAGTTGTCAAAAATGGTCCTTGAATGAATCTTTGGTCAAATAGCAGAAAAGGTCCCTAAACTTTGAAAAATGTCATAAATAGTCCTTGGATATTTAAAAATGGCAAATTTGGTCCTTGTACTATTAAAGAATGGCAAGATTGGTCCTTGTGTGAAATTTGGAAAAAGTTCAGTTTTGGTCCCTCAAGTTTGCAGAATTACAAGAATGGTCCTTATGCTTAGTTAATACCAAATGGACCCCTTTTGTATTTTAAACCCAGCCAAAACAAAAGACCCCTGCCAAATACCCTGTGACCCCCCCAATTATGAACCCCCTTTATTAATACCCCTCGGTCAAACAAAGTCAAACCCCGCCCAAAACCA
>BPTQ01000004.1:82524395-82756859 GCA_019973895.1 Chrysanthemum seticuspe
AGATTGAAGCATACTTGGCTAGTGATTCTGTTCCATGGGAAATTGATCACGCTCCAATTGACATTGAGGGGGACATACTTCTCATTGAGAAGTTGCTTAATGATGATCCATCATCAACCCCTCACACTAGTGATTCAATTCCTGATAAGATTAATCAAAATGAGATTAATCTGGAGGGAGATATTCTTCTTGAGAAATTGTTAAATCATGACACTTCTCCTCCACTCCCTCCCGTCGAGCTTCATAACAAGGAAGTCAAGTCAGTTGAGAAAACTGAAGAATTTCCTGAAGTCGAACTTAAGGACTTGCCACCTCATCTCGAGTATGCATTTCTTGAAGATGATGATAAATTACCCGTCATTATTGCTAGAGATTTGAGTAAAGATGAAAAAGATGCTCTCATAAAGGTTTTGAAGTCACACAAGCAAGCAATTGCTTGGAAACTCTCCGACATTAAGGGTATCAACCCTGAGTTTTGTACTCACAAAATCTTGATGGAGGATGACTTCAAACCAGCAGTTCAACATCAGAGAAGAGTAAATCCAAAAATCCATGATGTTATCAAACAGGAGGTTATCAAACTTCTTGATGCAGGATTGATTTACCCGATCTCAGATAGTCCTTGGGTTAGCCCAATTCATTGTGTTCCTAAAAAGGGTGGCATAACTGTTGTCACAAATGAAGATAACGAGTTAATTCCAACCCGATTGGTAACGAGATGGCGTGTTTGCATTGACTATCGTAAGTTGAATGACGCCACCCGTAAAGACCATTTTCCTCTACCCTTCATGGACCAAATTCTTGAGAGATTAGCAGGGAACGAATACTATTGTTTCCTAGATGGTTTCTCGGGTTATTTTCAGATCCCCATTGATCCACAGGATCAAGAGAAGACCACATTCACCTGCCCATACGGAACTTTTGCCTACAAACGTATGCCTTTTGGCTTATGTAATGCTCCTGGCACGTTCCAACGATGTATGATGGCCATATTCCACGACATGATCGGGGAAACAATGGAGGTGTCTATGGATGACTTCTCGGTCATTGGGGATTCGTTTCAAACATGTCTCTCCCATCTAGATAAAATGCTTCAACGGTGTGAAGACACCAATCTTTGTCTAAATTGGGAGAAGAGCCACTTTATGGTCAAAGAAGGCATAGTCCTTGGCCATAAAATTTCAAAAAACGGGATTGAGGTAGATAGAGCAAAAGTCGATGTTATTGCTAAATTGCCTCATCCTACTACCGTCAAAGGTATTAGGAGTTTTTTAGGTCATGCCGGTTTCTATCACAGATTCATACAAGATTTTTCTAAAATCGCCCGGCCTATGACCCATCTTCTTGAAAAAGATGCTCCTTTTATCTTCTCACCCGAGTGCATCGAAGCTTTTGAAACATTAAAGAAAAAGCTTACTGAAGCACCCATTCTCGTTGCTCCCGACTGGGATTTACCTTTTGAGCTCATGTGCGATGCAAGTGATTTTGCTATCGGTGCAGTTCTGGGGCAACGCAGAAACAAGCATTTTCAGCCTATCCACTACGCGAGTAAGACTATGACTGAAGCTCAAACCCATTACACCACCACAGCAAAAGAGCTACTAGCCGTGGTGTATGCATTTGAGAAGTTTTGGCCATACTTAATCTTGACCAAATGCGTGGTGTATACGGATCACTCGGCTCTCAAATATCTCTTTGCAAAACAAGATGCAAAACCGAGATTGCTCCGTTGGATTCTCCTCCTCCAAGAATTTGATATCATTATACGTGATAAAAAAGGAGCTGAGAACCTGGCTGCTGATCATCTGTCCCGTCTAGAGAACCCTCACCAAGATGTTTTCGAGAAAAAGGAAATAAATGAAACATTTCCTCTCGAGACACTCAATGCGGTTTCTTTTCGTGGAAACTCTTCTACCCCATGGTTTGCTGACTTCGCAAATTACCATGTGGGTAACTTCATTGTGAAAGGGATGTCGACCCAACAAAAGAACAAATTCTTCAAAGATGTTAAACATTACTTCTGGGACGACCCCTACTTATTCAAAATCTGTGCGGATCAAGTCATCCGACGGTGTGTTTATGGACAAGAAGCTCTTGACATTCTCAAAGCTTGCCATGCTGGACCCACCGGGGGCCATCATAGTCCAAACTACACCGCCAAAAAGGTGTTTGATTCCGGGTTTTATTGGCCCACGATTTATAAGGATGCCCACGATTTTGTCAAAGCATGTGACGCTTGTCAACATCACGGAAATATCTCGCAAAGAAATGAAATGCCGCAAAATGCCATTCAAGTTTGTGAGATCTTTGACATCTGGGGTATTGACTTTATGGGGCCATTTCCATCTTCTCGAGGAAATAAATACATACTCGTGGCTGTTGACTATTTGTCAAAATGGGTTGAAGCAAAAGCTTTACCTACCAATGATGCCCGGGTTGTTGTGAAATTTTTGAAATCTCTTTTTGCTAGGTTTGGAACTCCGAGAGCTATAATCAGTGATCGTGGTACACATTTCTGCAATGATCAATTTGATCGTGTCATGCAAAAGTATGGTGTTACCCACCGTCTCTCTACTGCATACCACCCCCAAACAAGTGGGCAGGTGGAAGTTTCCAACCGTGGTATTAAAAGAATTCTTGAAAGGACAGTAGGAGAAAATCGTGCATCTTGGTCGGATAAACTGGATGACGCACTCTGGGCCTTCCGTATAGCTTATAAAACACCCATCGGGTGTACTCCATACAAGCTAGTGTACGGAAAGGCATGTCATCTACCGATTGAGCTACAGCACAAAGCATACTAGGCCTTAAAACATGCAAACTTCGATATTCAGACAGCTGGTGATCACAGAAAAGTTCAAATGAATGAATTAAATGAACTCCGTGATCAAGCATACGAGAACTCTTTGATCTACAAGCAAAAGACAAAGAAGATTCATGACTCTAAAATCAAGAACCGCGTTTTCAACGTTGGTGATCGAGTCCTTCTTTTCAATTCAAGATTGAAGATTTTCTCGGGAAAGCTCAAGTCCCGTTGGTCTGGTCCATTTACTATTACTAAGGTTTATCCTTATGGTACTATTGAGTTATCTCAACCCGATGGTCCTAATTTTAAAGTGAATGGTCATCGATTAAAGCACTACTTTGGAGAGGACATTACATCCATGGTTGTCCCTGATCTACAAACTTTACCCATGAACCAATGAATGCGGGGATCGAGTCAAGCTAGCGACTCGATAATCAAAAACAGTGGCACACACCACATGGGTTTTCACCTATGAGTACCACCCTAGTGTGGGGGAGTTGCCCCACGCTGTTGTATATTAAATCTTCTAAAAAAAAAAACAAAAAAAAAATTCAAAATAATGGCCGTAGTATTTCCCTTTTACGTTCTCTGTTTCGGCATAACCGCTGGTACTTTGAATATTGAGGGCAATATTCATTTCTAAGTGTGGGGGGGAATTCTCACAAATTTTATCATGTATTATCCACCCAATTCCCCCATTTTTGGCCAAATTTTTTTTTTGGAGTTAGTGTTTTTCACTTACTCAGCAAATGGTAATCAGTCCGCCATGTCTAACCCACAAAAGGATTGGCTAATCCAGGAGCAAACGGCTCTTGGTAAAGATTTCTCAAATCCGTTTATGGTTTGCAATTTGCCCAAAATTGTATGGTATTCAACTCACCATATCTTTAATTAGTGAAGAGTTGGCTAGCCCGCAAGTTTATGGCTTGTGGTAAAGGCAGTGGAAAAGCCATAATTGGTAATCAGCTCACCAAAGATAATACTGATAATTTATCTAAGAGTTGGCTAGTCCAGAAGCAAACGGCTTCTGGTAAAGACAAATCAAATCCGTTTACAGCTTATGATTTGCTCAAAATCATTTGGTTATCGTTGTACCAAGGTTCTTACTTGAACCAAAACAATTGGCTACTCCAGAAGTGATGGCTTTTGGTAAAGAGTTCTTTAAAATCCATTAAAGTATCAAAACATTGCTAGGGACTAGCAATATCTTAGTGTGGGGGATTGATGAGTGTCTAAATACTCATCATTTTTGTACCATCTAAACTGCAAAAACATCTGAAAACACTCAAAATTGCATCAAAATGATGAAAATATCACAAATAAGTGTTTTATGTGTTTTAAATGCAAAAATATCAAAATCAGATGAAAAACGTATCAAGTTTGCAAAATTGGCAGTTTTAGTCCCTCAAGTTTCAAAAGTTGTCAAAAACAGTCCCTGGTAAATCAAAATAAAGAAAAATATCATTCAAGGTCCCTGAAATATTCTAAGTTGTCAAAAATGGTCCTTGAATGAATCTTTGGTCAAATAGCAGAAAAGGTCCCTAAACTTTGAAAAATGTCATAAATAGTCCTTGGATATTTAAAAATGGCAAATTTGGTCCTTGTACTATTAAAGAATGGCAAGATTGGTCCTTGTGTGAAATTTGGAAAAAGTTCAGTTTTGGTCCCTCAAGTTTGCAGAATTACAAGAATGGTCCTTATGCTTAGTTAATACCAAATGGACCCCTTTTGTATTTTAAACCCAGCCAAAACAAAAGACCCCTGCCAAATACCCTGTGACCCCCCCAATTATGAACCCCCTTTATTAATACCCCTCGGTCAAACAAAGTCAAACCCCGCCCAAAACCACCATTACTGTTCATCTCCTTCACTCTCAACTGAAATCCAAAAACCAGAGCTGGTATTTCCATCTTTTTCAACACACCACTTTTATACCACCTTACCTTGTCCCCCTTCACTTCCACATCTTCCAAAAAGCTTTAATTAGCAAAACCTGCTTATAGACTTTTGGCGCCAAAAATCCAAATGGATGGTTATGATGATTCTGAGAGATTCAATGGTCAAGATGAAGTGGGAAAGTCTCAGATATGTCGACAAGAGTGGAAAAGACCATTATAAAGAGGAATGGAGCAATGTGAACAAGTATCTAGCCTAATTTAGTTTAATGTATGTCGTGGTAGTTAATTTTCAAATAAAAGTGTAATTTTAAGCTTCCAAGTACTTTGTTTAAGTTTTTCAAGTGTATTTGAATCTGTTTTCAGTAATCAATTTAAGTTTCAAGTTCTATTTTCAGTTTATGCATTTTCAAGTTCAAAATTTCAAAAATGTTCTAATGTTGTTGTTGGTTGTTTTTATGGACTGAGTAAGCACATATAAGCTCCCAGAAAGCTTATTAAAGCTTTTAGTAACATTAAAATTCAGTTTAGAACCAAAAAGGAAAAAAACAACAAAAATACCAAAAAAATTAGTGATAAATAAAAAATCACAAGAAATGGTGATCAAAGCTGGAGCAGGGTTGATATTGGATGGCCTTGGTTTAGTGCTTCTTGGGAACCTTTAGGTTGTGTTTGTGTATCTCAGTTTTCAGTTCTGTGCTTGGACTAATCTTGTAAGAAATTTCTCAAAATTTGCAGTTTATAGGTTATCTGTGTTAAGTAAGTTAATTTTAGTGTAATTCTGTTTAAATATTGTTATTATGAGTTAATCAATGGCTTCCTTGGTCTGAACACCTGTTTTAGTATATAAATTTTCAAATCAGTCTTATAAAGAAGTGTTTGGATTTTCTTAGTTAACTGTGCTAGAGGTTGTTTGAGTTGTTGTTTATACTTGTTTCATGTCACCTTAGTACTTAATAACTCATCTCAGCAAAGAAAACCAGTCCTTATTTAAGCAAAAGTCAAAATCAGTTTCAATCTCACTTAGTTGTTAACTGTTAAGGTTTTAGTTTGTCAAATTCATCATATTAGCTTAAAACTTGTTAAACCAACTTAAATTAGTCTTAATATAACTTAATATTACATAATCAGTAAGTAGTATTGATTCAAAGTTCATCTTAGTCAAACTTTTAATTAATCTTAGAAAGTCAAAATTTCATTTTGGTCGTTTTTGAATAAAATAGATAATTTTAGTGTGTGTTTAATATTGAGATTTAGGATATAAGCTTTTGGGATATTAAAGTTTAGCTGCTTAACTTAATTAGAAAAATATTACTTCACTTTTAATCAGCTTATTCAGTGCTTATTACTCAGCTTCTTTTGAGTACCTTGTCTGAAATGATGTCCTGTGCACAGTTGAGCTACCCACTTTCATAAGCTCACAAATAGCTTATTAGTTGGCCTCAGCTTGTGATTATTGGTTCTTTGGAAAGCTGACCTAGCCATCTTGAGGTCCAAAGCTTAAAATTCCATTTTCTAGCTTGTTTGATAGGGCTGCAATAAGCTTAAACCTTGTCCCATTTCTGTCTTAGAAAACAAAAAAAGCCAAGTGCTTATCTGCTTATTCCCAGCTTTTCAATATGGTTTTCTGTGTATTCTAGCTTAATATTAGTAGCTTGTAGCTTGTTTTAGCTTATTTCACCTTTGTTTCTAGTTTTCAAGTTTGTTTGAGCTTTAAAAACCAAAATAAGCTCATAAGCAAAACTGTTAAGCTTTTAAGCTTGTAAACAGCTTTTTATTAAGTTGTAAAATTTTTGTTTTCATAAAAGTTTCTTATTTTAAGTAGTTAAATAGTTTTCAAAAAGAAAAACCATAAAAACATCATTTTTAAAATAGTGATAGCATTTATTTAATATTAATTAGCTTTTTGATTTTTCTTTTCAGCTTTTTATTAAGCAAATTATGTTTTTATAATTTTCTTAGCTTTCTGTCACCTTAAGATATTTTTAGAAAAAGTTTCATAATTTTCTCTGTTTGTTTAGTATTTATTATAATTTTAAATAGTTAAAAGTATTAAATAATTAGTAATAAATAATTAAAAAGCATAAAAAATATCTTTTCAGTTTTAAAATTAGTTTTATAATATTCTAGATTTTTCAAAGTTAAAATTTTATTTTTCCAGGTTAATTTTATGTTTTCTTGTATTTAAGTGTATTTTAAATAATAATTAATTAGTAATAAATAATTAAAAAACATAAAAAAATATATTTTCAATTTTAAAATAAGTTTTATAATATTTTAGATTTTTCTAAATCATAATTTTATTTTTCTAGCCTTATTTCATATTTTCTTTTAATTTAAAGTATTATTAAATAATTAGAAATAGTTTTTAATTAATAATAATTAAATAAATAGTTGTAAAAATAATTTTAATTTTCTAATAATTTTCTTTTATTTTTAGGATTCCAAAAATGTCATTTTCATATTTTTAGGTCTTTTATTTCTTAGATCTCATTTTTTATTTTGTACGTTTACGTAGTTTTTAATCATACGTATTTACGTTTGTCTTATCTGATTGTTGTGCTTTCCAATTCTGTACCCAATTCTATTCCAATCAATCAGTAGTGTAGTTATCAATCAAAATCCTTACTGATCACTATCCTTAGTGATCATTCTATCATCTGAAAGTTTTGAAACACCATTGAGTCTCCGTGGGACTTAACGACCCGGGAATCCACTATATTCTCCAGATCTTCATTGCATTGGTTTCTGAGCAGTTTTAAGTTTATTACGGTTAGCCATTCACAAGTGGTTAGCTTGTGTGATTAAGCTTGACGGTTTGGAGATCGACCAAATTTTGGCGCCGCTGCCGGGGAGGCTTTAGCGTGTGTTAAACCTTTTTCAGACCCGTACTTCCACCATATACCATCTTTTGTAAAAAGTTTTTTTTGTAAAGTTAATCAAAAACTCAAAAAGTTCATTAACACTTTTCCTAAAGTGTTAACAACACCAAAAAAAATATATATAAAACAACAAAACAATCGTAACGTTTTCTATCTTGTATTTTCTTTGAGGTGATTCTTAAAGAGATACGATTTGGTTAAACGAGACGATACCAAAAATATTGTCCAAAAGTTTTTAAACCCTTAGCACAAATCTATACCTACGTCTTTTCAGTGGTACTTAATAAATACATAAAAATCAACCACCGCAAATCAAGGCAGTACACCTACTAACTGGGGGTGTGACCATAATAAGTTCCCGAACAATAGATTTAAAACTTGCCTTTGTGTCCTTGTGATCTGGTGTACCTTTTTCAAAGAAGCCATTTCATTTGTGATTATTGGTTTAAGTTCACTTGTCGTTTTGCCTCGCATTTGTTTTGAAAACTGATTTTTATACTTAGTGCATGCGCACTCGTTCTTCCAGTTCTACAAGTCCACTTTCTGAGCTTGCAAATATTCCTCGTAGACGTAGAGGACGTTCTGCTCCTTCAGCCGTGACTGAGGAACGTCTACCACCACCACCCCCTGTCGTAATGGCAGAAGATAAGCCTATGAATGAGCTTCTCCAAGCACCCATCGAGGGTTACGGAGATGCTATTGTTGTCCCAGCCATCGTGGCTGATACCTTTGAGCTCAAAACCGGGTTGCTTAATCTGGTAACCCAAAGCCAATTCTATGGTTTTGAGCGGGATGATCCTCATGCACATATTCGATGGTTTAACAAGATTGCATCTACCATCAAATACAAGAATGTCCCACATGAAGCAATTAAGCTTCTTCTGTTCCCATTTTCTCTAGAGGGACAAGCCCGGAATTGGCTTGAGAAACAACCCCTCGTTCCATTGAGACATGGGAGGATCTAGTCACCAAGTTTGTTAACGAATTCTATCCTCCATCCCGAACTACAAGTCTTAAGAATGAGATAATGAAATTCTCTCAAAGATTTGATGAATCATTCGGGGAGGCATGGGATCGTTACAAAGAGTTGCTTCGCAAGTGTCCGCATCATGGTTTTACCGAGTTAATGCAAATGGATACTTTCTACAATGGTCTGAACCAGACAAATCAAGACTCTTTAAATGCCTCCGCGGGAGGTAATTTCCTGAGCAAGACCACCAAAGAAGCCTTGCAAATCATTGAAAACAAGTCTCAGGTCCGCCCTTTCCGAGCAAAGACATATCAATCTCAGTCTAATGCTGGACCTTCTGCTTCATCTCACGTGAGTACATCTAGCACCAATGCTAAGATTGACAAACTCACGGATATTGTTCAGGCTTTGGTTCTTGCTAACCAAAAGAAAGTGACCTTCACACAGACATCATCGCATGGTGAAGTGAAGAAAGTCGAGAGTTGTGTTACTTGTGGTGGCCCTCATGCATACTACAATTGTATTGCCACCGATGGTAGTCCATTTGAAGCCAATGCTCTAGCCGGTACTTCACATAAGGGAGGTAATCAATACCGTCCTCAAAATGAACCAAACTACCGTGCTAACACTTATCAGGCACCACCCGGTTTTAACCAGAATTCTAACCGGAATCAGAATCAACCTAGAATGAACCAAGGTTATCAAAACCAAGGTAATTTCTATCCCGGACCTAATCAAGGTTTCCAACATCAAGGGAACCTTAATCAAAAAACTTTCAATCAAGGGAATCAATTTCAGGGAAATATGAATCCTAATCAAGGGAATTTTGGCTATAATCAGAACATACGGCCTCAAATGTTCCTCCACCTCCACCTCCTCCAGTATCAACATCTGATGAGCTTTTAAAGCAATTCATGAAGTCTCAAGAGGAGACAAACAAGTTGTTGGTCAGTCAGATCGCTGAATTGAAGAAGTCTTTAAATGATCAACCCTCGGGCTCAGGAAAACTTCTGAGCAACACGATCGCTAACCCGAGGGGCGATGCAAAAGCGATCACAACTAGAAGTGGTGTTTCATACAATGGACCCGCTATTCCTACTACCTCTTCTTCTTCTCTCCCGAAGGTAGTGGAAAGTGAACCTGAGGCTACAAAGGACAAGGAACTTCCTAATAATAACGGAGGTACCAACAATGTCCAACCTCAAGTTGTCCAGAAACCCAAATCCAATCCAGGAGTTGTTTTTGAACCTCCAGTAGCTCCCGTTGAAAACCAGAAATCCAAATCTTCTATTCCTTACCCATCACGTTTGAATGAGCAAAAGCTCCGCGAAAAAGCCAGTCATCAAATGGATAAATTTTTTCAAATTTTCCAAGAGTTACATTTTGACATAAGCTTTGCGGATGCTATCATGCTGATGCCCAAGTTTGCATCAACTCTCAAACACATGTTAAGCAACAAGGAAAAGCTGTTTGAAATGGCAAAAACTCCTCTTAACGAGAACTGCTCTGCAGTTATCTTGAGGAAGCTTCCAGAAAAGCTTGGAGATCCTGGAAAATTTCTCTTACCTTGTGTATTTCCAGGAATGGTTGAATGCTTTGCCTTAGCCGATCTTGGTGCAAGCATCAACCTGATGCCTTATTCAGTATGGAAGAAACTTTCTCTTCCTGAACTTACTCCTACATGCATGACTCTCGAGCTTGCAGATCGTACAATATCCCGTCCTCTTGGCATTGCCGAGGATGTATTTGTTAAAGTAGGAAAGTTCCATTTTCCAGCTGACTTTGTGGTTGTTGATTTTGATGCCGATCATCGGGTTCCTCTCATTGTTGGACGAGGATTCCTTAGAACGGGCCGTGCTCTCATTGATGTATTTGAGCAAGAAATCACATTACGTGTTGGTAATGAAGCTGTCACCTTTAACCTTGATCAAACTTCGAGGTACTCCGCAAACTATGATTCTGAATCGGTTAACCGAATAGATATCATTGATGTTGCTTCTGAAGAGTACTCTCAAGAAGTTCTTGGTTATTCTCATAATTCTGTGAGTGGGGATCCCACCACATCTTCTCAACCTATCATAGCCAATTCTACTCCTTCTCTCACTCCGTTTGAGGGAAGCGACTTCATCTTGGAAGAGATTGAAGCATACTTGGCTAGTGATTCTGTTCCATGGGAAATTGATCACGCTCCAATTGACATTGAGGGGGACATACTTCTCATTGAGAAGTTGCTTAATGATGATCCATCATCAACCCCTCACACTAGTGATTCAATTCCTGATAAGATTAATCAAAATGAGATTAATCTGGAGGGAGATATTCTTCTTGAGAAATTGTTAAATCATGACACTTCTCCTCCACTCCCTCCCGTCGAGCTTCATAACAAGGAAGTCAAGTCAGTTGAGAAAACTGAAGAATTTCCTGAAGTCGAACTTAAGGACTTGCCACCTCATCTCGAGTATGCATTTCTTGAAGATGATGATAAATTACCCGTCATTATTGCTAGAGATTTGAGTAAAGATGAAAAAGATGCTCTCATAAAGGTTTTGAAGTCACACAAGCAAGCAATTGCTTGGAAACTCTCCGACATTAAGGGTATCAACCCTGAGTTTTGTACTCACAAAATCTTGATGGAGGATGACTTCAAACCAGCAGTTCAACATCAGAGAAGAGTAAATCCAAAAATCCATGATGTTATCAAACAGGAGGTTATCAAACTTCTTGATGCAGGATTGATTTACCCGATCTCAGATAGTCCTTGGGTTAGCCCAATTCATTGTGTTCCTAAAAAGGGTGGCATAACTGTTGTCACAAATGAAGATAACGAGTTAATTCCAACCCGATTGGTAACGAGATGGCGTGTTTGCATTGACTATCGTAAGTTGAATGACGCCACCCGTAAAGACCATTTTCCTCTACCCTTCATGGACCAAATTCTTGAGAGATTAGCAGGGAACGAATACTATTGTTTCCTAGATGGTTTCTCGGGTTATTTTCAGATCCCCATTGATCCACAGGATCAAGAGAAGACCACATTCACCTGCCCATACGGAACTTTTGCCTACAAACGTATGCCTTTTGGCTTATGTAATGCTCCTGGCACGTTCCAACGATGTATGATGGCCATATTCCACGACATGATCGGGGAAACAATGGAGGTGTCTATGGATGACTTCTCGGTCATTGGGGATTCGTTTCAAACATGTCTCTCCCATCTAGATAAAATGCTTCAACGGTGTGAAGACACCAATCTTTGTCTAAATTGGGAGAAGAGCCACTTTATGGTCAAAGAAGGCATAGTCCTTGGCCATAAAATTTCAAAAAACGGGATTGAGGTAGATAGAGCAAAAGTCGATGTTATTGCTAAATTGCCTCATCCTACTACCGTCAAAGGTATTAGGAGTTTTTTAGGTCATGCCGGTTTCTATCACAGATTCATACAAGATTTTTCTAAAATCGCCCGGCCTATGACCCATCTTCTTGAAAAAGATGCTCCTTTTATCTTCTCACCCGAGTGCATCGAAGCTTTTGAAACATTAAAGAAAAAGCTTACTGAAGCACCCATTCTCGTTGCTCCCGACTGGGATTTACCTTTTGAGCTCATGTGCGATGCAAGTGATTTTGCTATCGGTGCAGTTCTGGGGCAACGCAGAAACAAGCATTTTCAGCCTATCCACTACGCGAGTAAGACTATGACTGAAGCTCAAACCCATTACACCACCACAGCAAAAGAGCTACTAGCCGTGGTGTATGCATTTGAGAAGTTTTGGCCATACTTAATCTTGACCAAATGCGTGGTGTATACGGATCACTCGGCTCTCAAATATCTCTTTGCAAAACAAGATGCAAAACCGAGATTGCTCCGTTGGATTCTCCTCCTCCAAGAATTTGATATCATTATACGTGATAAAAAAGGAGCTGAGAACCTGGCTGCTGATCATCTGTCCCGTCTAGAGAACCCTCACCAAGATGTTTTCGAGAAAAAGGAAATAAATGAAACATTTCCTCTCGAGACACTCAATGCGGTTTCTTTTCGTGGAAACTCTTCTACCCCATGGTTTGCTGACTTCGCAAATTACCATGTGGGTAACTTCATTGTGAAAGGGATGTCGACCCAACAAAAGAACAAATTCTTCAAAGATGTTAAACATTACTTCTGGGACGACCCCTACTTATTCAAAATCTGTGCGGATCAAGTCATCCGACGGTGTGTTTATGGACAAGAAGCTCTTGACATTCTCAAAGCTTGCCATGCTGGACCCACCGGGGGCCATCATAGTCCAAACTACACCGCCAAAAAGGTGTTTGATTCCGGGTTTTATTGGCCCACGATTTATAAGGATGCCCACGATTTTGTCAAAGCATGTGACGCTTGTCAACATCACGGAAATATCTCGCAAAGAAATGAAATGCCGCAAAATGCCATTCAAGTTTGTGAGATCTTTGACATCTGGGGTATTGACTTTATGGGGCCATTTCCATCTTCTCGAGGAAATAAATACATACTCGTGGCTGTTGACTATTTGTCAAAATGGGTTGAAGCAAAAGCTTTACCTACCAATGATGCCCGGGTTGTTGTGAAATTTTTGAAATCTCTTTTTGCTAGGTTTGGAACTCCGAGAGCTATAATCAGTGATCGTGGTACACATTTCTGCAATGATCAATTTGATCGTGTCATGCAAAAGTATGGTGTTACCCACCGTCTCTCTACTGCATACCACCCCCAAACAAGTGGGCAGGTGGAAGTTTCCAACCGTGGTATTAAAAGAATTCTTGAAAGGACAGTAGGAGAAAATCGTGCATCTTGGTCGGATAAACTGGATGACGCACTCTGGGCCTTCCGTATAGCTTATAAAACACCCATCGGGTGTACTCCATACAAGCTAGTGTACGGAAAGGCATGTCATCTACCGATTGAGCTACAGCACAAAGCATACTAGGCCTTAAAACATGTAAACTTCGATATTCAGACAGCTGGTGATCACAGAAAAGTTCAAATGAATGAATTAAATGAACTCCGTGATCAAGCATACGAGAACTCTTTGATCTACAAGCAAAAGACAAAGAAGATTCATGACTCTAAAATCAAGAACCGCGTTTTCAACGTTGGTGATCGAGTCCTTCTTTTCAATTCAAGATTGAAGATTTTCTCGGGAAAGCTCAAGTCCCGTTGGTCTGGTCCATTTACTATTACTAAGGTTTATCCTTATGGTACTATTGAGTTATCTCAACCCGATGGTCCTAATTTTAAAGTGAATGGTCATCGATTAAAGCACTACTTTGGAGAGGACATTACATCCATGGTTGTCCCTGATCTACAAACTTTACCCATGAACCAATGAATGCGGGGATCGAGTCAAGCTAGCGACTCGATAATCAAAAACAGTGGCACACACCACATGGGTTTTCACCTATGAGTACCACCCTAGTGTGGGGGAGTTGCCCCACGCTGTTGTATATTAAATCTTCTAAAAAAAAAAACAAAAAAAAAATTCAAAATAATGGCCGTAGTATTTCCCTTTTACGTTCTCTGTTTCGGCATAACCGCTGGTACTTTGAATATTGAGGGCAATATTCATTTCTAAGTGTGGGGGGGAATTCTCACAAATTTTATCATGTATTATCCACCCAATTCCCCCATTTTTGGCCAAATTTTTTTTTTGGAGTTAGTGTTTTTCACTTACTCAGCAAATGGTAATCAGTCCGCCATGTCTAACCCACAAAAGGATTGGCTAATCCAGGAGCAAACGGCTCTTGGTAAAGATTTCTCAAATCCGTTTATGGTTTGCAATTTGCCCAAAATTGTATGGTATTCAACTCACCATATCTTTAATTAGTGAAGAGTTGGCTAGCCCGCAAGTTTATGGCTTGTGGTAAAGGCAGTGGAAAAGCCATAATTGGTAATCAGCTCACCAAAGATAATACTGATAATTTATCTAAGAGTTGGCTAGTCCAGAAGCAAACGGCTTCTGGTAAAGACAAATCAAATCCGTTTACAGCTTATGATTTGCTCAAAATTATGAGTTAATCAATGGCTTCCTTGGTCTGAACACCTGTTTTAGTATATAAATTTTCAAATCAGTCTTATAAAGAAGTGTTTGGATTTTCTTAGTTAACTGTGCTAGAGGTTGTTTGAGTTGTTGTTTATACTTGTTTCATGTCACCTTAGTACTTAATAACTCATCTCAGCAAAGAAAACCAGTCCTTATTTAAGCAAAAGTCAAAATCAGTTTCAATCTCACTTAGTTGTTAACTGTTAAGGTTTTAGTTTGTCAAATTCATCATATTAGCTTAAAACTTGTTAAACCAGCTTAAATTAGTCTTAATATAACTTAATATTACATAATCAGTAAGTAGTATTGATTCAAAGTTCATCTTAGTCAAACTTTTAATTAATCTTAGAAAGTCAAAATTTCATTTTGGTCATTTTTGAAGAAAATAGATAATTTTAGTGTGTGTTTAATATTGAGATTTAGGATATAAGCTTTTGGGATATTAAAGTTTAGCTGCTTAACTTAATTAGAAAAATATTACTTCACTTTTAATCAGCTTATTCAGTGCTTATTACTCAGCTTCTTTTGAGTACCTTGTCTGAAATGATGTCCTGTGCACAGTTGAGCTACCCACTTTCATAAGCTCACAAATAGCTTATTAGTTGGCCTCAGCTTGTGATTATTGGTTCTTTGGAAAGCTGACCTAGCCATCTTGAGGTCCAAAGCTTAAAATTCCATTTTCTAGCTTGTTTGATAGGGTTGCAATAAGCTTAAACCTTGTCCCATTTCTGTCTTAGAAAACAAAAAAAGCCAAATGCTTATCTGCTTATTCCCAGCTTTTCAATATGGTTTTCTGTGTATTCTAGCTTAATATTAGTAGCTTGTAGCTTGTTTTAGCTTATTTCACCTTTGTTTCTAGTTTTCAAGTTTGTTTGAGCTTTAAAAACCAAAATAAGCTCATAAGCAAAACTGTTAAGCTTTTAAGCTTGTAAACAGCTTTTTATTAAGTTGTAAAATTTTTGTTTTCATAAAAGTTTCTTATTTTAAGTAGTTAAATAGTTTTCAAAAAGAAAAACCATAAAAACATCATTTTTAAAATAGTGATAGCATTTATTTAATATTAATTAGCTTTTTGATTTTTCTTTTCAGCTTTTTATTAAGCAAATTATGTTTTTATAATTTTCTTAGCTTTCTGTCACCTTAAGATATTTTTAGAAAAAGTTTCATAATTTTCTCTGTTTGTTTAGTATTTATTATAATTTTAAATAGTTAAAAGTATTAAATAATTAGTAATAAATAATTAAAAAGCATAAAAAATATCTTTTCAGTTTTAAAATTAGTTTTATAATATTCTAGATTTTTCAAAGTTAAAATTTTATTTTTCCAGGTTAATTTTATGTTTTCTTGTATTTAAGTGTATTTTAAATAATAATTAATTAGTAATAAATAATTAAAAAGCATAAAAAAATATATTTTCAATTTTAAAATAAGTTTTATAATATTTTAGATTTTTCTAAATCATAATTTTATTTTTCTAGCCTTATTTCATATTTTCTTTTAATTTAAAGTATTATTAAATAGTTAGAAATAGTTTTTAATTAATAATAATTAAATAAATAGTTGTAAAAATAATTTTAATTTTCTAATAATTTTATTTTATTTTTAGGATTCCAAAAATGTCATTTTCATATTTTTAGGTCTTTTATTTCTTAGATCTCATTTTTTATTTTGTACGTTTACGTAGTTTTTAATCATACGTATTTACGTTTGTCTTATCTGATTGTTGTGCTTTCCAATTCTGTACCCAATTCTATTCCAATCAGTCAGTAGTGTAGTTATCAATCAAAATCCTTACTGATCACTATCCTTAGTGATCATTCTATCATCTGAAAGTTTTGAAACACCATTGAGTCTCCGTGGGACTTAACGACCCGAGAATCCACTATATTCTCCATATCTTCATTGCATTGGTTTCTGAGCAGTTTTAAGTTTATTACGGTTAGCCATTCACAAGTGGTTAGCTTGTGTGATTAAGCTTGACGGTTTGGAGATCGACCAGGTATTATCCATGACCCATGGATTTAACCCATGACCCATGGACTAGATGCATTGCACATACGAGATACATTGTATCTACTTGGATACCCATGATCCATAACCCATGACCCATGACCCAAAACACATAGGCAAAGAGGAGCGTCCCACGGTTCCCCTAGTTTACACTGGACGGATCCCTTAAGCAAGGGATCCGTGGGATCCGTGGAATAGTATACTATTTTCTTCTATAAATAGTGAGCCATTTCTTCATTTTGGGTTGTCACTCCCACACATACTTTCTCCTAGTATTGTAAACCTTCTAACCTCTGATCCTAAGGATCTCTCTATGTAGTTTGTGTTTGTTTTTGTGTGATTCTCTAGGTTCCTCTTAAAGGCGAGATCACCACCTCTTGAAGTCGAGCAAGCTCAAGTCCATGAGTTTCCATGCTTCGTCATCATCAAGACTACTGAGGTTCTCTTGTTGATAATTCTTTCTTCCTCCGTAGAAGTGTTGTGTCAAAGGCATTAGTGAAGGATGCCAAAAAATTCAAGAACGAAAGCATTAGTGAAAGGTGTTTAACATCTGTGTCAAAGGCATTAGTGAAGGATGCCAAAAGAGTCACGACGAAATCATTAGTGAAAGGTGTTTAACGTCCGTGTCAAAGGCATTAGTGAAGGATGCTAAAAGAGTCAAGATGAAGGCATTAGTGAAAGGTGTCGAACGTCCGTGTTAAAGGCATTAGTGAAGGGTGCCTAAAGTCAAGTCAAGAGGCATTAGTGAAAGATGTCAAGGGTTTACAATCGATGAGGTGCATCGAAGTACAAATAAAGATAGGTTATGTCCAAGGATATTGGTATCCTTGATGATGTCATAATAAGGAGTGGGTCTCCTTTTGGGATAGGTTTTGTGTAGTGTTGAGTAGTAGTTCCTCCTTTGTAATGGAACTCGGTATCTAGCCTTTTACCGGATAAAGTGTAGGCGACGTTGTGATAGGTGTGGTTCTACCTTGTGGAAGAACCCGGTGTCTAGCCTAGTACCGGAAAAAGAGTAGGCGACGTTGTGAAGGCTTCTCCGCCATAAGGAGTTGGTGTCGTGTAGTGATTACAAACTCTCGAGTAGGTGACTCGGGGAGTGGAGTAGGGCAAGGAAGGTGTCCTTGTAGCCGAACCACTATAAACACTCGTGTCGTGGTTTTGTGTTTCTTACTCTTTACCTTTTCATTACACATTTCCATATCTATCTATCAACATCCAACATACACATTTAAATAGATTGACATAAGTCGATCTAAATATTTTAAAACGAAGTTTTAATCGGTAAAACTATTCAACCCCCCTTCTAGTTTTCAACAATTGGTATCAGAGCTTCGTTACCAAGTTTCTTAGAGTATGTTGTACTTTAAAAACTTGATACGATCCGTGTATGTTTGAAAACTACAAAAAGGAAATCTTTTAAAACAAATTGCTTCTTTTAGGTTGGATAATGATAGATTATTCTAACATTTTCTTTTCAAAAAATCTTCATGCTAGGATCTCTCCAAAGTCTTCATTTCTATTCAAAGAATAATGAAGTCAACTTTCAAGGAAGAACCTAAAAGTAATGGCAACCTACTTATTCTAAGTACAACGGATTACTTTAAAAGCTCATGAAGTATTTCGGTTTTATGGTCTCCATAAACCATATCAAGAGCGTAGAGGTATGTTCACTTATCCTTAGCTAGTTTACGTCTACATGAATTTGTTGATATTATTTTTTTTTGTTAATAATTGCTAGTCTCTAGAAAGTCTCTTTTCGCCACTTCCCCGACTTACTCATCACCGAGAATATTATTCCTCTTTGAATTTCTAAAAATAATCGTCAAACTAACGCCGCCATCACAAATAGATCTTTGATAATTAACCTATCAAATCCTGTTGACCAAACATCTATTCACTTAGGAACCTCAAAGCTATTTTTGTTCCATAAGCTAGTGTATAACTTATTACAAAAATATCACCAAACAACCTCTTTTTGTCCAAAGTAGCCGGATCCCTCAAGTTGTACTAGCCGGATCCCAATTTCAAGGGATCCGGGGGAACCGTGTGACAGAAACCAACTATACGTTTTTCAAAACCAATTCTGCTCTTTTCCCTCTCCTCACAAAACACAAAAACGACCCAATTGCTGCTTTCATCTCCATAGGGCTTCATATCCTCAAGCATCTTCCTCTAGAACATCGTTGTAAGTAATTACACTCATATGTTCTAATGTTCATCATCCCCATCAAAGGGTTTATGGTTTTCAAATTTTCTTAATACAAATCAAAACCATAAACCCATCTCAACAAATTATACCTAATTGGAATATTTGTTTTTTTCTAGGACCAACCATGCCTAAAGCTACCCAACAAGACCACCATGATACCGTTCACTACCTCACCAAATACTATCGAAAAGAGGGGCTTTCAAAAACCGATCGTAAAATCTTCAAAAGACTTGAAAAACGACTTATCCACGAAGGTCGTGTGGTCAAGGAATGTTTCCTTGAAAATATCGATATTCGTCAAGTCTTCTCGGCAATCAAATTTGATTGTCTTCTTGATATTGATGAACAAATTTGTCCGGTTTTCATCTTTGAATTTTATAAAAGCGTTAAGATCATTAGAAATAGTGATGATAGCATTTCAATCGATTTTATTATCAATAAGCAAAACTTTACTCTACCCCTCAACACATTTGCACAAATCCTCCGCATTCCTTGTGAAGGAATTTGTATGTACTCCCAAGATTGGGCAATATCCACTCAATCCTTTGCACTAGATTCCAAACGAATCTACCGCACTCCTCTTGATGACCCCTCAATTTTTCGAGATACCATTTTCCAAATTAGAGCCGACCAATCTTGCTTCAAATGCAACAAAGAGCTTATTCACCGTGATCCCTTTCAAATGGAACTCTTCGAAATGCATCCCATCTATAGAAAGTGGGAAGAAATTCTTAGGGAAAATGCCATTAGTTTGGTCGGAAACAAAGACCATAAAAATGCATGTCTTGTCCAAATGATATATTGCCCCATTCACCAAAGGCCATTTAATCTTGCCTATTACATGGTGAAGAGAATGGACGGTGTATTCAAAGTCGCCAACATGATACTTCCCTATGGTATGCTCTTAACACGACTTCGTGAGTATGTTAGTTCAATGCAACCATCTCCAATCAACGATGATCATTTCCTTTCCGATCACGTCATGGTACCACTTACCAAACAACCCTCTAAACGGTTCATGGTGAATAAAAGAAAACCTCGGGCTCTCCCGGACTCCTCGGACGAAGAAGAAGTAAATGTCAACCCCGCCGCCAACGTCGACTTGGACCCCATAACCTACTTCGAACAACTTGCAACTCCTTAAACGAGACCGAAGAATTCAAACAATTGAAGGGTATGATCCAATGCCTAACTAACTACGTCGTGAAGTCGGGAAAGAGGAAAAGAAAAGATTGACAAAAGAGACATTAGGATTATGGTTGCTTTTAGACATTTTGCTTATCATTTTACAATGAATGCTTATGTTTGTGAAATACTTTAGTTTGGTTGTTTGGATATTATCATTACTACTCTTATTTATGATATGGTTTATTAGATGTTTTTGCTTGTTTTGTTGTTCTTTAGAGTAGAGACCAATAGAAATTGGTATACATAGTATAGTGCAAAATTTGCATTCTTTTTTGTGATGCTTCTGATCTGCAGTTGCCGGATCCCTAGGGATATACTAGACGGATCCCTCCTTTTAGGGAACCGTGGGATTCGTGGTGACAGATGTACAATGCAGAATCCCACACATCAAAACAGCTCACTAGATCACTTCACACTAGCTAAAGATAAGGCCTTAGGACCACTTGAGTCTTCTTCAAGCTTAGTAAGCTTCAAACTCACTCATAGCTCATTTTAGGATCACACTCAAAGTGCTTTTTAATTTATCATATCACCAAAACTCATCATCCTTCCGCTCTTATACTCACACATCATCTATCACATGTCAACACATCTAGTTTTGTAAATCTCTCAATTTTAGCAAATTGATTTTAGTCATCTTTACCTCAAAATGGGTCAAAAACTAGTTTTTCAATTCTCATAAATTTTAAAGAATTTTCAAATTTTATTCCAAGTTGCCATCTGATCTCTAGGATCATTTAACATCACTTGACACTATTAAAATTCCAAGTGTCATCCTTGATCACCCATTGGTGGTCATAAAGTCCCATTTTCCTTTCATAAAAGGCAATCATTAGCTACCACCACTCATTACCATTGATCATTTAAGTCACACCTCATTTAAAACACTTAAGAAGACTGAGACACTCAAGATGTATAGGTATTAGCCTCTACCAACATCATTTTCCTCCATTCTTGACTGCTGATAGCCGGATCCCTAGGATTAGCCTAGACGGATCCCTCATTGGAGGGAACCGTGGGAACCGGCTAGTAGATTCAGCAAATCCCACCCAAAACAATCATTTCAAGCTCTCCTTGCTAACTTGAACACTCCATCTTGTCTTAATTAAACTCATAGATCAGTGCAAATCTGTAGCAGACCCTTGTGCATGCAAATCATCACATTTATAAGGATCTTAGTGGCTTAAGTCTTTAATGCACTTCCCAAATCCTTCCCTTTATAAGTCATCTTGTTAGCCTTGATTACTTTTATTAGAAGTGATGGTCATTCACGATTAGGAACTTTGTAATGTGTGTTAGATATCGTGATAGAATAGTCAACGGGCTCGTGGATTGGGCTAAGCTAATTGGGCATAAGTTATGTTAAGCTAGCCTTGTCTAGTTCGTGAAACCCAAGCCCAATCCAAGTCCATCTCAAGGCCCATGGCCAAGCCTTAGGGCATCATCCTCTCTTACTATAAATACCCCTCAAATGGTCATTTGAGGGGTGTGCTTGAGTGTGTGTGTGTGTGTTTTTCTTTGAAGCAATATTCAACTTATTGTTTTCATCTTTCTTCTCTCTACCTCTCTAAACATACACGAATTCATCTTCAAGTCACCACGTTCTTTATCTTAATCTTTCTCTTCTATACGCATAACTGTTACGTGTTTGTGTTGGGTTTGCTTGGTAAAGTGATAAGGTATACGTGATAAAGGGGTATAACAATTGGTATCAATCGCCTAACAATGGTTTAGGAGTGTTTGTGTTTGTTTTGAAGCTTGGTATTGTACGCGTAAAGGCTCACGTTTTTCATAGTTGTCAAGCTTAAAGCTTTAATCTTTGCACTTAAATATTCAAGATTCTTGTGGTTTAAGGTTTATTTGGTGCTAAAGTTTCAGTTTTTTGCAAAAAGTTCGAAGCTTTACGCGTTTTGGTTAAGTTTTGAACACGTTTTGGTTCGTTGGTCATTTCTACTCGTAACTTTTCTAGCAACTTTGGGTGGAAAAGGTCAACATTTTTGGGTTATTCGAGTGTTTTTAAGGATATCTGTGCAAGCGAAATCATTTGAATCGTTGGAAATTTCTTACGAGTAGAAGTCAAAAAGTCAAAACCCTAGTTTTCTACTCGTAACTTTTCTAAGCACTTTGGGTGAAAAAGGTTAACATTTTTGGGTTATTCGAGTGTTTTTAAGGATATTTGTGCAAGAGAAATTGGTTGAATCGCTGAAAATTTTTTACGAGTAGGTCAAAACCCTAGTTCTACTCGTAAGAAAGTCAACTACTCATAAGTTTTCTACTCGTAACTTTTTGGTGAAGAATCTTCGAACTATAACGGTTACTCAGTGCTTCCCTCACTTGGATAAGTGTGTGGAACACTTCGACTTGTGGATATCCCTTACGCTGTGACAGTGTAAAGGATTTTTGGTTCTTAACCATAGTTTACGCATAAGCTAAAAGCTTACGAGTAACTCTACGCATAACTTCACAATTACGCGTAAGGTTTACGAGTAACTTTTTGTCTACGCATAAGCTTAAGGTTACGCGTAAGATACTTTCTACGCATAAGATCCTACGCCTAAGCTTCCTACGCATAAGATCCTACTCGTAACCACATCCTACTCGTAACTACATCCTACTCGTAACCATATCCTACTCGTAACTTTTGTTCTCTACGCCTAAGCCCATATCCTACTCGTAACTTCTTTGGTCTACGCCTAAGCTCTTTCTACGCCTAAGGTTTATAAAAAAAAAAAAAAAATCAAATTTTGGTTTAACTTTTTGAGGAGACTAAACGTTCAATTTTTACGCGAGATTCAAATTTTGGTTTAACTGTGAAAATTTTGGTCAAAAATTCAAATTTTTGGGCCTAAATTCAAATTTTTTCGGTAAAATTTGGCGTCAAAATTGTCATAACTCAGATTTTTCATACAACCTTAGAATTGATTTTTATAGTGAATTTCAAATTTTGGGCGAAAATTTTTTAAGAACCAAGGTTACGAGTACGACTTTCAGAAACACCTCAACCAAGCTTAATCTTCAAACACAACTCCTTTATCGTTGAATCGATCCTACATCAACTTTATCATCACATACCTTCATCAATGGCAACTGAAAAAGATCGTCTCAAAACTGCTTTCACAAATGCTATTGCTGGATTCGCCAATACATGGTTTTCAGAGTTTAATACGCAGTTTACTCAACCATCTATGCATATGAGTCAAGAAGGACACATGGTTGATGTTATTGGGAATCAGATGCAATATGCAGGGCAATATGTTGGACATCAAGGGGGTCAGATTTTGAATCAGAATATGGGACATCAGAATATGGGATATCAAAATGGGAATAACTGCTTTATGACTTCTGCTCAGAATGCTACTTCCGAACCTCAAAGTCATGATTCAAGATATTCAGCGTGCAGTGTCAAACCAAGGATATCATCTAAAAAGCTCAGGTACATGCAGATGATAGCCGAGAAAGAAGAATAGGGAATAGAGTTGACTGCTGAGGAATTCGAATTCTGGTATCCTGGACGGGCAGATAAAGCAAACGATTATGCAACCTCCAGTCATACAGTTAATCAGCAGGACACAACATCAAGTGGTACTTTTGATACACCTCCAGTCTATGACACAGATTCACTCAATGAGGTACCAAATTATAGTAATTCGTTTACTCATGAGAAGCCACATTCTGTACCAAGTTAATAGTAATGTTAACTCTGACACTCCATATATGG
Organism: Chrysanthemum seticuspe; assembly: GCA_019973895.1. NCBI lineage: Eukaryota > Viridiplantae > Streptophyta > Magnoliopsida > Asterales > Asteraceae > Chrysanthemum > Chrysanthemum seticuspe. The sequence continues at coordinate 82,548,130 of BPTQ01000004.1, forward strand.
ATCCTAATGGAGGTCAAGTTGCACAGAATGGTGCTAATGATGAGGAAACACATGCTTACTTTGAAACATTAATTAATAATTGTGGTATTGAGATTGAGAAAGTCCAAAAGGTCAGTCGCGAGGTTAAGGCCGCGAATAAGAAATTGACCGCTGAGCTTGAGAGTTACAAGGAGAACGCAAAAGCCTTTGAATTTCAGAAAAACAAAGAATCAGAATTAGAAATTGGTTATCAAAATTTGGTTTCTAAAGAACAACTTTTGCAAATCAAGTATAACACACTTGATGTGAATTTGAACTTGAAAATTAAATCTTTAAACAAGGAAATTTCTGATTTAAATAACCAACTTTCTAAACAAAAAGAAATGTTTTCTAATCTTGAAAAAGAAAAGAAGCAGTTGATTACTGATTTTTCAAAACGAGAAGATTCTCTTCTTGATGAAATTCTTGATAAAAATGAAAAAATCCAAACTTTGGAAAATTTGCTTCTCAAAACGGGTCATTCTGCTCAAACAATCAAGATGCTTTCTAATCAAGTAAATCCGCGTTTTCATACTAATAATAGAATGACACTTGGTAACGACCCCTCTTCGTTCCTCAAGAAAGCTCAGAAATCTCAGAATGTGTTAAACAATGGAAATGTTTTGCATAAACCCATAATTGTTCGTGATTCTCTTGAAACGTTAGAACTATCTGAGGAGAGTCGATCTAAAATGAAACAAAAGAATTCGGAAATCAAACCAATTGATTATAACAAATGGAACAAAATTAACGGAATTACTTTTGTTAATCAAAAAGAAAAGTCAAAGTTCTCCATCACAACAAGTGTTTCAAACAAAGAGTCAACACCTGCTTCAAAATCTGTTTCAAAACCAGTTGTTGTCTCAAATTCTCTTTTGAACATTGAACAAATGTCTTCAAACAATCCTTTTAACACAAGTGATGCGAGAAGTATTTTAGACAATGTGAAAACTAGAATTGTGGATCTTCAAGACACTGTTAAAACTAAAACCACTATTACACCTAACAACTGGTTCTCTAGTTTTGACATCGAACAAAGAAAGTTTTTTGAAACTCAAATTGCCCCTCAGCTGATTGCCATCAGTGCGAGGGTAATTCATTTTGAACAAGCGTTTTTGAAAGAAACAGCTGACTTTGTCAAGGACCATAAATCCCTGGTAAAGCAAGCTAATGAAAGTTTTGAACACATCAAAGTTTTGGAAAATCTAAATGATTCTCTCTTCGAAGATGTTCTGACTACTGATATCATGTCCATCATTTTGCAAACATATTCTGTTGAAGATCATGAAAGACTCCAGTCTGAGACCTCCGCAATTGTTTCAAAATATGAAAATGCTCTTGAAAAACTTGAAAAAGAAAACGTGTCCTATTTTAAACAGCTTGATCGAAAAACCGAGGAATGCAAGTATGACAAACTGTCGTATGAGCGTGCCTACAAGGACATGCAAGAGCAAAATGATCTTTTGAGAGCTCAGCTGGGATGTCTAAAAGGAAAGGCTGTGGATACTAAGTTTGCAAAACCATTGACTGAGGAGAAAACAAATGTTCCCAAACCGGTTTTCAAACCAAAAATGTCTATTTCTCAGTTTCCTCCAAAAGTCAATGAGAAAAATGATTTGTCAAAAACAGTCACTCCACAGACTTTGCCTATTAAAAAGAGAATTATCAAAGCTTTTGAAAAACCAGTTTTTGATAAAGAAAAAGTGATTACACCTGGCATCTCTAAGAATAGTACACGGAATGTGACCAAAAATCCTGTTAAAGAATCTGTCAGTTCTAACAACATGGTCAACAATCACTATCTAGAAGAAGCTAGGAAAAAGGCACAGACTCGAAAAGATGGAATTCTAGGTGCAACATCTAAGGTGATGAATTCTACAAGATTTCAAGGCACTGCTAGTAGTAGTAAACCATTACCTAGGAACACTCTTCAAAAGACTAGGGATTGGCTTGCATCTAAGAGTAGTTGCGCAAAAGAAAATGCTATGCCCTTAGAAAACAACACTAGGAATTCTAAGTCTTTTTCGAACATGAATCAATTTCCAAAAGAATGTAGTGACAAAGTTAAAGCTGCTGTTTTAAACAAGAATATTGAATTTGTCTGTACTACATGTAAAAAATGTATCTTTTCAGCTAATCATGATGCATGTGCCTTACAATATCTCAAGAAAGATAATTCTCGTGCCAAGGCACAATCCACTAAGACACCAAATAGGAACAAGCCCGTTGATAAAATGTCAAACAAAAAGAAACCTAATAGGTGGATCTCTTCAGGACGTAGTTTTTCCAAAAATGAGTCTTCCGCTGCATCTGATAAGAAAACAACTCCTAGATCTTACCTTAGGTGGATTCCCACGGGCAAAGTTTTCAACACAATAGGTCTTAGATGGATTCCCACAGGAAAGATTTTTGATACTTGCTCCAACACAGATAATAGTGAAAATTATTCGGATAAGGAAGTCAAAACCACTACAACCGTTGATAGTGATCACCCTCACCGTGAAGAATCTTGTACTTCTAACACTGTTATTTGTGAAAACTCTTCTTCTTTGGTTGCAGGTGAATCAAATATATCTGAACCCAGCTCATCAGAGGGTTCCAATTCTGTAAAATCTTCTTCTTCATTTTCTCTATCTTCTATTTTTGATTTTCCATTTCTTTTATAAAACCAACAAAAGCAAAATACAAAAATAGAAAATTTTCAAAAAATTCAAAAACATTAGAAAATCAAAAATCCAAAAATATTCTTCTCACGACATGTCTCTCGTATAATCGATATTCTGTACGTTTCTAGAAATGTCATTCAACAATGATACGGGTATGTACAGATGCTTGAGCGAGAGTTCTTTAATGTTTTCTAAAACATGTCATTTCTCAAAATTTCTTCATAAATAATGGCTTTCGTATACTTCAGTACGAAACCCGGACTTCAAATTAATGGCTTCTGGACACATCAGTTCAGGACCCGAGCTTCAAAGAAAGGAAAGTGCTTATCATTATCAAAGGTTTTAAATATTTTTCAAGCACTATTCCTAAAAACAATGGCTTGTAAGTATTTCCGCTTGCAACCCGATATTTAAAGAAAGGAAAGTGCTACGCAAAATCGATTTTCATATATATCGAGCACTTATCCTAAAACAAATGAAGATAATTCTTCTTCAATATCTTCAAAAGATTTTTAAAATCTTCATCTTGCGTACCATTGATTCGAAATTTTCAAAAAGATTTTTCAAAATCTCTCACATTTGGTACCAAGATAACTCCCTCTAAAACCTTAATTGATTCTAAATTTTCTGTATGAAAAATATGCTTTCGTTAAGGGGGAGTATAAAACCAGAATTGTTCCAAAATTCATGCCAAATCAGTTTCTCTCCAAAATGTTTTTCGAAAAACATATCTTTTAATCATTTTGTTTCAAAAACATCATGGATATGCTATTTTTGAGGGGGAGAAACGTGATTAAAATGTGATCAAAAAGGTTTAATGATCGTTGTTTGAATCTCAAAAGAGCTCGACTCAGTCGTAACAAATGAATTGACGAGGAATAATGTACCATCTCGAGAAACTTTCTATGGACTTGACCAGGACGGGTAATAATTTCAAGCTAGTTCTCTAGTGATATAAACGTGTCTCGAATCGGTCTTGTTCATTTAAAGTCGATCAATTAAAAAAGTGCGAACTCTACCCTCTATGTGCAGATTTCTGTCAAAACTTATAAGCACATGTGAAGGGGGAGTGTTTCTGAAAATATAAAACTCACGGAGTGTTTCAAACATGTTTTCTATCATAAACACTCTGAGAGATTTTCAAGAAAAGTGGTTTTATGGCAACAATAGGACAGTCATGGAGTTATAAGGTGACTAAGGATAGGAAATCCGTCCTATGATCCGCCAGAGCCGGAGGGATCTACCCAAGGACAATACCCATAGTTAGTATTAGAAGTCCTTAGGTATGATTGAAAAAAGGAGTAATGTGAGAAAGGAGAAAGAAGGGGTTGAAGAATTAAAAAGAAAAGTAATGAAAAAGGGTGAAAAGAAATAGCCCTCCATATTCAACCTTAGGGCAGAAACCAGGTTCAATTCATATGCTACTGGTTGTCACTAGATGACACTGGTATTGAAGAAAAAGACGTCATGGACCCAGTGACGCATTGCACTAAACCTTCTAGCCACTCAATTCCTCTTAAAAGGATTTGTTTCATTCTCACTGGGAACCCTACATAATCTATCGACTTTCTCTTAGAGATCGTTGGTATTGAAGAAGGAGACCCTCTCCCTAGTCTCCGCTCATGAAAACCAAAATGCACTATTGAGTCTAGAGCCACGAGATTCATCAAAAGATCTCATAGGAACACTTGACATGACATCGCTTGTTGTTCATCAATAAGGACACAAGTGATATATTCTAGAGTCCTACGCAGATCTTAGCAATCTGCCAGAACATTTATGAGAGGTTTCACAATTGTGATCCTCAGTGATTGAATGGAAACTCCTGCCAGGGTCAAAATCAAGTAGCCCTGACAGCAGGTCACTTCGGTAATTCTCCGTGGATTACGCTTAGTGTGTCTCAAACGGTCTACAGTCGTGGGGTGATGCTTCGGTGTACCTCAGCGACTCATCTGAACTGTAGATGTACTTCGGTATATCGCGTTATCTCACTTGTGGGACTCCAGTTCAGGAACGGCCTCTGTGAGAATTAGAGACGTGTTTTCACACTATGCTATTAACACCCTCGAAATTCAAACTTGTAAGTGCCGGAATCCGCTTATTACTAACCTGTTTTATGTTTTCTTCTTATGGAAGCTCCGGAGCGGATGGATCGTGCAGACTCGCCACATGCTCATACCAACAACACATGAAAGTTCTCATCAAAATCAAAGGCAACAAAAGTTAAAGATGATTCTTCGTCAATGTCAAAGAATCTACAAAGTGTAAAGACTCGAGAACTTCATCATTGGAAACTCAAAGTCAAATAGAAGTGTGAGCATGGTGGAGAAAGGCGTGGAGACACCTAACCAACGAAGTTGACAACGGCAGACAACCACATTAACTGATCACAAACCATGAAGGAACAAAGAATTAAGACTATTCTATATCTACTCACAAAGTTCAAGCTCAAAACGATTAAAGACCTATTCAAGTGGAGAATCTTTTGAATGACCACCCCTTAGGGGGAGATTGTTAGCCTTGATTACTTTTATTAGAAGTGATGGTCATTCACGATTAGGAACTTTGTAATGTGTGTTAGATATCGTGATAGAATAGTCAACGGGCTCGTGGATTGGGCTAAGCTAATTGGGCATAAGTTATGTTAAGCTAGCCTTGTCTAGTTCGTGAAACCCAAGCCCAATCCAAGTCCATCTCAAGGCCCATGGCCAAGCCTTAGGGCATCATCCTCTCTTACTATAAATACCCCTCAAATGGTCATTTGAGGGGTGTGCATGAAAGTGTGTGTGTGTGTGTGTGTTTTTCCTTGAAGCAATATACATCTTATTGTTTTCATCTTCTTCTCTCTATCTCTCTATACATATACACGAATATCATTCAAGTCACCAAGTTCTTTCTTTTCTTCTTCTATTCTACGCATAACTGTTTGTGTATAACGTGGGTGTTTGTGGTAAAGGTTGCTATTTGTGATAAGGTATACGTGATAAAGGGGAATAACACATCTTGTTAGAACATCTTAGTCATCAACCATAACTTAATTCTCAGCTTTTAGAAACCTTTTTCTTAGTCATTTCATCATGAGGAAAGCTCCTAGTGCTAACTCATCCACCAAAGAACCACCAAAGAAACTTGCTCGTGTTATACACGAAATTTCCTCAACCGAATCATCTCCCGTTAAATCCAAAATTTCTAGGATTTTTCCTCCACTAACTCAACCAATCAAACCAATCCACAAAAGAATTGTTCCCACAAAAATATCATCACCAAACACCACAATTCCTACTAAACCATACACACCCATTTCCACCCCATCACCACTTTTGGTGCCTAGAGCCATATCATTTACCACCTCACAATCATCTCCACATCTCTAAAACTTAGAGGATTTACCACCTAGACCATCTCATCCTCCACCATTACCGGCACACTCTTCAATAGAGAAGATTGTGCAACAAAACCAAGGTGTTGAATCAACACTTGCACCGGTATCCTTTTCTTCATTTCCCTCAAATGGTCCCTTTTGGATTATGAGGATTCATCAAAGTCAACCATCCGACCGCATGGAAGTTAACACCTCTCTACCTCCACCATCATCCTTTGTTGAGCCACCATTAAATGTGCCTCCACCAATTCCTCCTTCTTTTGAGGATCCTCAACCCTCTTCACTTGATCCTCCACATCAAGCCGGTCCATTTTTACCACCACCTTTTCCAAGCCATGACAAGGATTGTTATCATTGTCAACACGTTGAAGGCTTGATACATGAACTACGTGAAGAGCAAAGTTTCATGTTTTATCACCTCCTCGAACGTTTCGATGAGGTCAACAAACCTAAACAACCATGAGCTTAAAGGATTCAAGTGGTGTCCTAGTCTTAAGCGTAACTTAGATCGTTTAGAAATCACATTTCATGTTTAAATCATTCTCTTACTTTTAGAGATTTGTAGATCATTTCTCGTAGTTTTATTGAATGAGATTACATGTTTTATGCCATATTGTCTTAAGTGTATGTTTGGTGCCTTATTACATATCTCATTTTGATGTTGACATCATTTATTCACATCACCATTGCTGTCTTAAAATTTCAGACAGACTGATCCCTCTGTTTTGCTTAGACGGATCCCTCCAAGGAGGGAACCGTGGGATCCGTGCAACAGAAGACTTGTTTTCTACTAATTTGAGTCTTATTTGCAGGAAATTGTGCATTATATACTTGTTTTCTAACCTTTGTTTTGTAGATTTTCAATATACACATGAAGACTTTGACACTCTAAGCTAGGGGGAGTTTCGTGTCAAAGCGATACATTGCAAAATCATTTGCAATATATTTTAGGATTACGTTACATGACGTCCCTTTTGAAAGTTGCAATCATCAAGGGGGAGCATATTCGTCACAAAGACGAAACCATTTGCAAACATAGTTACAATGCACTAGTTTAGTATTTCTTCTTACTTGACGCCCTCACAAAGGGATGGACTCGTCAAGGGGGAGCTAAGACAAGAACACTTCCCTTCACTTGCTCTCTATACTTTTACTTTTTCCTTCTTTTAACATGCTTTTTCTTAAAACAAGGTGTTAGTTTCTTTTCGACGCTCTTTTTGTTTCGACAAAAAGGGGGGGAAGAGAGTAAAAACTCCAATTCAAACTTTTACGAATTTTAGTTTTTCCTTAAAATAATTTTAGGTTTTGTCATCAACAAAAAGGGGGAGATTGTTTGTAACACCCCCAAAAATGGTTTGCAGCGGAAGAAAAGGTTTTTGGGATGCTACTCAATTGGATCATAATACAAGGTGAAAAATAAAGATTTTTCTTAAAAGATTTCATTTATTGGAGTAAAATAGAGTTTACAAAGGTTAATTTGTTGCGGAAAAATGGCCCATTAATAAAATGTGGTCCCCATACGTAAATCAGAGTCATCTATGACCATGCCATGTCAATGCCCAAGCGCCTCCAGAGTTAGCTATCGCCTTTTTAATACCGGAGATAAACATGCCTAAAAAAATCAACACAAAGGTTGAGTGATATTCATAGGTTTAGTAAATAGTTGAACACAAGTAAGAGATGATAATTGCTTCGAAGACAATTACCATAGAAAACATAGATTATTATTATGCACTAAGCTCATGACACCAATACTAACTGCATACACCTAATTACTGGTGTAAGTAATAAAATTGCCCCTAGATGTAATAGCCAATTACATAGAGATAATCAAATATGGTGCGCCCCGGTTATTTCCGATAACCGAGTCGGGGTCGTCAATTTCCATAGTACTATCCACAATATTTGCGTTCACTCGCAAGTGATTAATGGTTCATGATGAAGGGGACTTTTGGCAGGCAACTTAGGCTATAACAATAATAATCAGGCAAGTATACATTTTAAGAAAAGACTTGTGTTCTAGTTTATAGCATGTATCTCCCCCAAAGAGTTTATAAAACAGTTAAAAGAGTAAAAGTGGGGCTATGAACTCACCTTAGTCCGAAGTAATGCAGGAATCGATACTATCATGACTACCATCGAGAAATGAAATAAAGTAGTATCACAGTGTGGCGTCACACAACGATATAAGGGTACGGGCACAATGGAACGTCATCGGCTCAACCTAATAGTGTACGGCTTATCTCAGAATACGTATCGTAAAGTAATTGAGTTTTGAAAGAACAAGTGTCTTAGTTTTCGTGGATTATTCGTATCGATGTTTGTTTAAAAGTATAATGTATCGTATCTCAAAAAGTTTATCATTAATGTTTCGTGTGGTGGTAAGAAAACAAGACTCGACAAGTAACTCACGCCAAATATAACTCACACCAAAGCATAATGTATATCCCAATACATTGTAAAGAATAGTCAAGAAATATTGATCAAGACTCAAGAACACACGCCAAAGTAATAAAACATATAAAAAGAACTAAACAAGTAAGGATGAAATAGCAAATAAGTGAAAAGGTAAATAAATGGTTAAAATTTGGGCATGTACCGAATATTCCAAATAGTTTTATAAGAGGTATGTTTTATAATAAAACATAGGATTTGATATATGAATTAAATAGGAAAATGATTTTGTATTAAATAAAATTTTACTTTCGTCTTATTATCGGTTTTAAATCAAAAGAAGTTTATACATGATAGTTTAACATGATTCGTTTCTCGAAGCACGTCTCGATAGTTAGTTAATTCGGTTAAATGTTTTAGATAGTTTGACTCGAAAGTAACAATTATTGAGCTTCACAGTCCAACAAAATCCATTAAAGAGTTGTCCAATATGAGTTGCATATTACGTAACCTATACTGTCCAATTTGTCCAAGTAAGTCAATACGATACCAGTCCAAGGGTTTAATCCGTTAAGTATCCATTTTGTTCAATATCAATTATCAATTCCAAAATACCCGAAAGGTACCAATATCAAAATGAAATAAGTCACATTAGTCAGGGTCCAATATTCGTAAGCAACTTGAATATATTAAACTTTTTATTTTATAACAAATAAGATATGATACGTTTAATATGAAATGCATAAACATTTTTAAACTTTACTTTTTTTGTACACGCAAATCTGAAACAAAGCATTCTACGTGAATGTTGGCGAGTTAAGACGCAAAACCGAACGCGACACATACTCTCACATGGGCGCAACACCGAACAGATGAACACAGCAATCAATTATTTGCATAACTTTCCACATAAATATTGAGCAAGCACCTAACAAAAGAAAGAATCCTAATCCTCAACACAACGAGTATATCAGAATTTTAAAAGCATCACCGAGACCCACCCGTTAAACGAATCGAAACAAGAAAACACCTACAGGTCACGTTAACTGCTAAACCAACAAACAAGCAAATGAGCAAATCCGCGAAGCATGAACAACCACGATCCAAACTGATAACGATAAGAAGACACAACCCTTCGCGGGTTCAATTTTATCGAGACGTAACACAACCAAACCAAAATAAAATTATTGTATAGATTTCCAGGAGTTGAGATTTTTAAACAAGAATAATAAGCAAGTCCAAACACAAATGAAATCACAAAGCATGAACATTAACTCAAAGTTACAAACACGCTCGTACATATAAATCCGAGACTAAATGGGTCCAACCCGACCCATTTTAAACCAAAATCAAACAGACACCTTTTAAAAAAAGCAAATTACAAAAAGAAACCATATACACAGTGATTATACGAGACTGAACCTTTTTTCTATCATTTACCGAAATGACCAATTTATGTCACTATCATACACTTTCTCTTTTTTTATTGATATAATAGTACACAACAGTAACACACACTATTTATCATCTTTCTCTCTCTTATTATTTATTACCCCACCTAACACTAAGTTTTTTAACCACATAAAATTCACTCAATGTTTTTCTATCTTACTTTCCCTCTTCTGTTTCTTGTTCTCCGGTGGTGGTGGCTAGCAATGGTGCCGTCATTTTTTAATTATCTCTCGTAAGTGTTTTTTATTTAACCTGTATGGGTTGACCCATGTAATATAATTTTTCATTTTGCAATGGGCCGATCCAGTTAGAAAGACCACTTGCTATGGAGTAGTGACTCATACAATCATAATGTATCAGAAGCTTGAAGTTCAGAAAACCCTATTTCTCACTATCAGAAAACCCAGGTTCCACGCCCAGGACACGCCAGCTCCACGCCCAGGCACCAGGCTCCACGCCCAGGTTCACGCCCAGCTGCTCCACGCCTATGCATGCCACGCCGAGGCCACGCCCAGGCCACGCCCAGCTCACTCCCTCGCCCAGGGCACGCATCACGCACAAACTTCTCGCCTCGACCACGCCCAGAGAATTGGTGTACACGTGTACGGTTTAAAACGTATTACACTACAAATCTAACGTCTAATATTGAAAAGTTCATTTTAGAAAATTGTATGGGCGAGGTTTATATGTCTAAAGTAGTAGGCGAAAGTGTTCGTTTCAGAAATTTTCTCTTTTAAAAATTCTACCACCCGATTCATTATTTTATACATGTCTTTAATTGGTTATTAATCCACAAAATTTATGACAAATCGTTTTCTTTGTAAAATCTTACCACACGAAACGTTTTGCAAGTCCAAATACGTTTTAATGCATCTTACCATCCACGGAAACATCATAAATCATTTTGCATTCGATTTAAACAAGGAAACTAATGAAATAAAAAGGTTCAAGTTCGACATACCCATAACAAAACGAAAAGGAAAAGAGGGACGTGAGATGGAGATGATGATGGTGAGATGGAGGTGATAAGCGTTCGAACACAAATCTGATCAAAATCTTATGCGTGGTCTCCCCTAGACCCGATTCCATAACACACGACCTCCTTGTCGTCTTGGTGATGATGGCAGTAGTACACGGTGGTGAATACGGTAACGGATGGTGGAGAGGGTGGCGGCTGAGAAGTGGAGAGGAGGAGAGGAGAGGTTGTGAAATTTGTGAAAAAGGATGTGTGAGAATTCCTCCCTTGGTGGCTGCGATCATTTTAAAAGAGAAGGAGATTCTTTCTATGGTGGTTTTGAGATGAAAGTGATATCTCACCCTTTTGGTGTTTGTTTGGGGTTCAGCGAAGGAGAAGGAGGGCAGACAGGAGAAGCACGTGGGTTAGGGTGGGTTTTTATTATTTTGTCTTCTCCTTTTTTATTAAACACAATGTAATTTGTACTTCGTGTTTCGCCGAGTTTATTTTCAAACGTACCTTTCCGGTACTTGAAAAATATAAAAGTTATATTTTCCGAAACGTTTTTGCGAACGTAATAATAAGGCATTATTATTACTTGGAAAATAAATGATTAAAATTTGTGCCGTTATTAATTTGGTGTCGGTATGTGGGCGGTCTCATTTATCAAGATAACTTCTCGTTGTCGTGTTTAGATCATCAACAAAAATTAGGAAATAACTATTTTGCATTATTCGTTTATCAATGTTACCTGTGATTGCATATTTCAATTAAAAAGTAAAAATTTAGGCGTGAAAATGTATAAGAGTGTTTTATTAAATCAGATAAACAATTACTTCATTCTTTACAGGTGAATAATGACTTGGAAATTTACGGGTGGTTACATTGTTAATACAAATAAGCCGTAAAAACGTTTATTTATATTTTACGATCTTCTAATGTTTTGTCGATAACAAACGTAAAATCATTTTAACGAAACAAATAAATTACTTAAATAGTTTGAGTCAATATTTTACTAACACTATTACATTTTTCATATAAAACACTAAACAAGTAATAGTGCTTTTATGTTTTAGTAATGCATATGTACAACAACTAGTGTTTACATATTGGGTAGATGTATACATAATTAGTATGTATTGTAATGGGTAATACAATGGGTAGAAGTTTAAGTATTTGACCCATTGACCAAACACATTGAATGTAGTTGGGTATAACCCAAAGTCCATGACCCATACCCATGGAGCATAACCCATAACCCATTGCATGACATCATGCATAAGTCATGAATGGGTATTATCCATGACCCATGGATTCAACCCATGACCCATGGACTAGATGCATTGCACATACTAGATACATTGTATCTACTTGGATACCTATGATCCATAACCCATGACCCATGACCCAAAACCCATGGGCAAAGAGGAGCGTCCCACGGTTCCCCTAGTTTACACTGGACGGATCCCTCAAGCAAGGGATCCGTGGAACAGTAGACTATTTTCTTCTATAAATAGTGAGTCATTTCTTCATTTTGGGTTGTCACTCCTACACATACTTTCTCCTAGTATTGTAAACCTTCTAACCTCTGATCCTAAGGATCTCTCTATGTAGTTTGTGTCTGTTTTTGTGTAATTCTCTAGGTTCCTCTTAAAGGCGAGATCACCACCTCTTGAAGTCGAGCAAGCTCAAGTCCATAAGTTGCCATGCTTCGTCATCATCAAGACTACTGAGGTTCTCTTGTTGATAGTTCTTTCTTCCTCCGTAGAAGTGTTGTGTCAAAGGCATTAGTGAAGGATGCCGAAAAAGTCAAGAACGAAAGCATTAGTGAAAGGTGCTTAACGTCGGTGTCAAAGGCATTAGTGAAGGATGCCAAAAGAGTCAAGCCGAAAGCATTAGTGAAAGGTCTTTAACGTCCGTGTCAAAGGCATTAGTGAAGGATGCTAAAAGAGTCAAGACGAAGGCATTAGTGAAATGTGCCGAACGTCCATGTTAAAGGCATTAATGAAGGGTGCCTAGAAGTCAAGTCAAGAGGCATTAGTGAAAGATGTCAAGGGTGTACAATCGATGAGGTGCATCGAAGTACAAATAGAGATAGGTTATGTCCAAGGATATTGGTATCCTTGATGATGTCATAATAAGGAGTGGGTCTCCTTTTGGGATAGGTGTTGTGTAGTGTTTAGTAGTAGTTCCTCCTTTGTAATGGAACTCGGTATCTAGCCTTTTACCGGATAAAGTGTAGGCGACGTTGTGATAGGTGTGGTTCTACCTTGTAGAAGAACCCGGTGTCTAGCCTAGTACCGGAAAAAGAGTAGGCGACGTTGTGAAGGCTTCTCCGCCATAAGGAGTTGGTGTCGTGTAGTGATTACGAACTCTCGAGTAGGTGACTCGGGGAGTGGAGTAGGGCAAGGAAGGTGTCCTTGTAGTCGAACCACTATAAACACTCGTGTCGTGGTTTTGTGTTTCTTACTCTTTACCTTTGCATTAAACATTTCCATATCTATCTTTCAACATCCAACATACACATTTAAATAGATTGACATAAGTCGATCTAAATATTTTAAAACGAAGTTTTAATCGGTAAAACTATTCAACCCCCCTTCTAGTTTTCCACGGGTATAAATAGGTTCAATAAATATAAACTTTCGGTGTGTACTTGCAGTTAACTTTCTGGACATGTTTGGATAAATAATTTTTGGAATGGTGTTTGCACTTAATAATAAAATATGTAAAAATTCATGTAAGCTCATAAGACATATAGGTACCTGTGTAAAATATTGTGGCTTCTGAATAAGAGTCTAAGTGTGGTTTAAAAATTTATAAAGTGATGGCTAAAGTATACTAAAATCAGAAAATTTGTTAAGAAGCTAAGTTTTGTGAAATCATACCATTTGATGTGTTTGAACTAAAAAAAAGGTACTTAAGCGATAATTATAATGTATTGGGTCATATTTTAACCTAATTTTGATAATGAAACCCTAAGTTGATTAATTGTGAATTGTAATACTAAATATGAAAAGTTAGGAAAACCGAAATATGTCAATCTGAGCAACAATCAGTACTGAATCAGTAATAACTTATGAAATGGTTCTTAAATAATAAGATGATCATTAATTCGTTTAGATTCGTTGAAGAAGGAGTAACTTTTGATCCTTGTGTTTTCTGATATGGTTTCATTTGTGGTTTAAGGTACATATATTCTACCCTTTCTCAGTAAGGGTTTATACTCATGACTTCTCGATCCTTGACTTTGATTTATTTGCTATGATATGATCCGTTAGATATGACCCGTTTGATATGATCCATTTGATATGATCCGTTTGATATGATCTTTGATATGATTCCCTATGATATGATTCGGGTTGCTATCCATTTTGCTATGATATTCAGTATGCTATCTCATTTTATATGAGATTCTGTTCAGTTTAAGATGTTTTGTTGATTATACTGTGATTGCTTCGTTATGATTATAGATAGCTTTGCTTTGTTTGTTTGTTCTGTTGCCCGAGCTAACTAGTCATGGAGGTACCATGACCATGTCATTGAGGCACCAATGGCATGACACTTTCTGTGGAGGTGTGATTGATCCACGGTGTTCCCTTCTGTTATGTTATGATATTTGTGCACATGGCCATTATGTAAATGTATGTTCAGTCTTGTACTGGCATATGTATTTTGTTTTGCAGGGAGCGTATGTATGCATTCTAGGTTTGTTCTGTTCTATTATGGATATAATTTAGTGATTGGTTTGTGCGTGCCATACACCTCATTTCACTTCTGGGAGCTAGCTACTCCATTTGTTATTCTGGAGGTCTCCCTTCCAGGTACACTTATGATTTTACGGATATATGGATATGATTATGATTATGTGACTAAGCATGTGACATACTTTCTGAGCTCGTTGGGCATTTCTATATGATGATTTGATTCCGTTTGATTCTAGATTTCCTTAAGATACTTATGACTCACTTCTGTTTTACTTCTTATGATATATGCCATTTATCATTGATCTCTTATTCGTTTGACATATAATATTCATTTCAGCAGAAGCTTATGTTTTAGGAACTCATTATGATTTAGAATTATATTTCCCTTAGTTTGATTTTGAACTTATGAAACCTTATTATTACCAAAAGTCTTCCACTTTCGTTTGTTCTGTTGACACCATAATGTGGTATTTTGACCCTTGTCGGGTTGGGGGGTTACAGTTTTCGTCTGTTTTCATACGTTGTCATCCGTTTTCACAAGTTTTCGTCCGTTTTCATACGTTTTCATCCGCTTTCATACATTTTCATCCCCTTTCATACGTTCTCGTCCATTTTCATATGGTTTTGTCTATTTTCATACATTTTAGTCCATTTTATACATTTTTATCCATTTTCATACGTTTTATCCGTTTTCATACGTTTTCGTCCTTTAAGAACATCTAAGTATCCACAATTGGATCCACAACCTTACAATTGGTTCAAGCATCTTAACCCCAATATCATTTGTCTACATCTATACCTCATCAATCGAAATATACACATCATGCGTTTTGACAACTTTTTGTGATCGCTTAACTACTCATTCTCTCTTGTGTACTAAGTCTTGTCACAAGCACCTTGAACTCTTTCATTAACCTCACAACAATATCATCCGCCATTCTTATAACTATACTTCACTCTTGATAGTGACAATTAGTTTAAGAACATCTAAGCTATTCATAAATCTAAAACCTTACACTTCAACTCTATTACTACACTTAACTCTTAATAGTGATAGTTAGCTTAAGAATCTCCAAGCCATACTTCAATTAAACACAAGCTACACCTCTCACTCTTGATATTGATGCTTAATTTTAGAACTTTCAACCCTTATATCAATTGTCCTTAAACTTCACAAGTCTCACCTCAATCATTACACTCAAACCTACAACTATACTTCACTCTTGACAGTGATAGTTAGTTTGAGATTCCTTGATCTTCATAATTATCATACCCAAAGTGTAGAAGCACACAATCACACGAAATCCTCCACATGCCGAGATCATCTCCAATACACAACTAGGATTCAACTTGCGACATTATCTGCAATCTTGAGACACAACTTAATTTCATAGAATCCCTCATATCTTTCCACTTTGTGGATTTAAGAAACTAATGGAGTCTAGGATAATCCAACTAAAACTATATAACCCCATTGTCTCAACTTCCGTTAGAAAAATTCACTCGCAATAGAATTACATTTGCATCTCCATCTTATTTGAAACCTACCCTACGTATCACTATTAGTGCAAATGATATTTTAATCAAAATCATCAATGCCAACCTTAGCTCTACACCTCCGTTAATCCTTCACGTGCCAATAATTCAAAATCCTTTTCATTCACATCTAGATGCATATTCTTTTCACCTTTATTCCTTCCGATATATATCTACCTTGTCTAGAGTATGTCTTTTCAACAAATTATCCTTAACGTCAACATTTACCTCACCAAGTTTGACCTAAATTCTTACGACGGTGTTTTTTTCTATAACACTCCAAACAAGAAAAGCACACATAGTGCTTAACAAAGAAACCTTGAGGATTTCTGAATCTCTTAATTTAACCATTGACGAAAGTCTGTCCGAATCCAAATCATCATCTTTGGTAGATGATGATGTCGTTCAATGTTTGAACTTCCTTTCCCGATGGCAACTTGGAAGAAGTCATTCCCATAATTTTGTGTGTCAACTAATGAACAAATTTCATTCTTATTTATTCTTGTCGGTGTTATTGGTTGTACAATTATACCAAGGATGTCGGTCGTGTTGTGACCCATTTATCATCTCGTTATTTTTCTTTCATCATTTACTTTGTGCATTTAAAACAACGATTTGCATCTCATATATGTTACTTAAGTGTTATTGTGTGTTGTTGAGGTCATACATTGCAAGATAAATCATTTTAGGATTTTATTTTGGTCATTTGCAGGCTAAGTCAAACTGCACAACACCTCTGCCCACTTTTCAGGGTTTCACGGATATGCTGATCCGTATCTTAAAGATCCGTCAGTAGAAAATACGGATCCGCCAGAGGTCAAAAGTGAAAACTGTAAAAAAAATTGAATCATAGAATCTCTCCAACACATTCTTATATATCTCCTCATTACTCATGCTTCCTAAGAATCTAAGATTAGCTTAGACTATTCCCCAATAGTGTTACTATATGTATCTTTTGTGCTGCGTGTAGCTTAGAATATTTTTTGTGCATTTCATCCATATGATACTGCTTTTATTATTATCACTATATTATGTCGTACGGAGTAACCCTTGATGTAGGAAAGCCTTAGTAAGTAATTTGATCCATGAATTCGCTAGCAACAAGGTCAATAAACAAGGGGATGCAATTACCATAGGGAAGCAATGAGCTAGGGAGAGCTAGAAGGATGGATAATTTAGCTTCACTAGGGATGATGCAAGCTCGCTTTTTTTGGGGAGTGTAAACAAGTTAAAACATGTATTGTAAAGGACATATATCGGGGCACCCACCTTTTTGCTTCGACAAAAGAGGGAGAAGGAAGTGTAAACAAGTAACTTTACATTTTAGTATGTGTTACGGTTTACATATTTGTCATTCATCAAAGGGAGATTGCTAGTGCAAATATTACGATATTTAGTCTATACGATCTCATATGTTTTAATGATGACAAACATGTAACTTGTAATACATACCGTAAAATGTGCAAGTTACTCGTTTACACAAATTATCAAAGCATACGTTCATCAACACCTCTCGACATGCTTCAACAACAGGTTCAAATATGTTTGTAAAGTTGAGTAATGACCAAACCATTTAACAAACTATTCAGAATGTTTAAAATATTTTTTAAGTGAATAAATATTTATTAAACACATTTAGGAAAAATGTTTTTTACTAATTACATTTTAAATAAAATAACTAGACATTTTATTTTAGGTAATTAATTAAATATAAAATAATAATTAAATGAAACCTTAGTCCCCAAGTCTTTCTAGAAGGCTTCAATATAAAATGATTTTAGGACAAGAAAGTGAAAAACATGCTAGACAAGGAGTGTCTCCAGACGCTCCGTAAATCCGTATTTTATATGGGCGGATCCGCCGAATGGCAGTTTTGGGACAGACCCCACACTATAAATAGGAGGTCTCCTCTTTCATTTTTTGCTTATCTTTTTAAGACATTTGATCATGCAATTTTACACATACTTAGTCACCAACATATACAAGTCTTTGAAATGTAAATAACATACATTCTCAAGTCTTTTAATCCTCACCAAATCTTGATCATGATGCTTCTAACTTTTATTTGTTGTAAGCATGTTTTCACTTGATCTTCCATCCTTGCAAGCCTAGAGATCTTGCCATCTACTTCCACCACAAGCATACCAACATATGAAGATCAATCATAACAAGGTTGGAGCATTTGTAATCTTCATTCATTGAAGACTTCTTATGACAAGAAATTCATTTAGTTTAGGAACTCATATCCATTAGACACTCTTGTCTTGGATCATTATCTTACACAACCATGTATCATTATACAACATCTTGTATCACCATCATACAACAAACTAGAGGTTAGGAGGTTTATATGTTTAGGCCATAAAACACAAGGTTTGTTATGTTGGGCCACAAAACATAACGGGTTTGGTTGTACCTGAACAAGGACTCGGTATTTAGCTTTGTACCATAAAAAGTGTAAGCGACGCTAGGTTGGTCCTACCTCGAACTATGACTCTGTATTTAGCTTTGTACCAAAAAAAGTGTAAGCGATGTTGTAAGGTTTTCTCCGCCGAGAAGGGAGCTTGTTGATCTAGTGGAGTAACTCTCGAGTTGGGTGCTCGGGAAGTAGAGTAGAGCGAAGAGGAGCTTCGTGACCGAACCACTATAAATCATCATGTTCGGTTTGCATTTCCTTTTACTTATCGCTTTACATTTATATTTGCATTTATAGCTTTATACTTGCATAGCGTTAATGTTTGTGTCGTGGCTTGTTGTTTGTGATGTGGTTATGATTGTGTTTTGGTAATATGCTTAATATGATGATCTATCATTATAGTCATAGAACTAATATTGCCACTTTTCATATTACGTCAAACTTTATCGGTTGTTTGATACTAAAAGATTTAGGTTTTTAAATGGAAACGTATTCACCCCCCCCCCCCTACGGATTCCACGGTGTTAACTAAGTCTGATAAATAGGATGAGTATTTGGGAAGTGAAATTGTGGATTGCAAATTTAGTCATTGAAACAAAGTCTAGCATTGAGAATCGAAGTTTTCCAGGTGAGAACAATGAAATGATGTTTATACCCTCACGTCCTTAATCGGGTGAAACCACTTGACGGGGGTTACTAAAGATCGTTAGCTTTCGGTGGCTAAAATGAACGCCACATTAGCTTCAATGACTAAATTGGATTTTTCGATGGTTTTCTTATAATTTTTGCAAAACATTATGGACAAAGTTTGTAATTTACCCTAAATACCATTTCTATCAATTTATGCTTCTAATACTCTGTATATATATTAAAACCCTACAACTGTGTATAACAACATATTCCTGAAAATTCCTAATACTAATTATTAAAATGGTTTTTGTTTTAGTTTTCTACTTTATATCTTTAGGTAATTTATAAATCGTATAATGACTTTTAGTAAAACCACTTAACATCAGTATCTAATCTAATTAATAAAAAATCAATATATAAAACCTATGGTTTGGTAGGTTGTTAACTGTGAATCTTTTACAATTCTATTAAACATAAAAATGAAGGAAACATCTTTAAGAAAAAGAAGAAAATATAAGAATTGGTGGGGATGAGGGACATGTGAAATAAAAAATAATATAATAGTAGTGAAAAAAAAAAAACTAATTTTAAATATTTATTAAGAAAAACATAGTTTAAAAAAGCACTTTTTAAATCAGCATATTTGTGCCCATACATTTAAAAATAAGCATAGAATTGGAATTTTCTTACTTTATATAAATTATAACTTATATCAGCAATCTTGGAATTTTCTCACTTTCTCTAAATTAGAACTTATATCCGCAATCTTATGTTAACACACTATGATACACTTTCACACCAAAATCCAAAAGTCTACTTATTAACACACACGATGGAACTACAAGCAAGCTTAGGGTCGGTGATCCAAATAAACCAATCGGGCCGATCTTACTCCTATGTATGATCAAAGAGTGTGAAAGTTATTTTACTTCAATTCACTACCTAAAGTGTCTTTTCTAGGAGGTTTTGTAATCAAAACAGAAACAAACCGTGAAACACAATTTTATCCAAATTCAAAATAGTTGTTTGCATGGCTATCAAAATAAAGAGAGCCTAAGAAATTAAATCAAGGCGGAGATAGTTTGAGGTAATAAAGTAGACCCATCAGTTTTACATGTTCGATGATCCACATGTTGCGAGCGATAAATTGAAAAGATGCATGGAGTAAAGAAATTATTGCTCTAAAACCTATAACGCATCCGGACCAAACAAATGAAAGACCAATGTGGAAAAAAAAATATGATGACAAAATAATTGTTTATGGCAATCCCAAAAAATATGATGACAATATAATTGTTTATGGCAATCCCAATGTGGTTGGATTTACAATACAAGACATGCATGCATATGCATGTGTAGTACAAAAAGCAATTTTTGCCTTAATTAATACCTATGCTACAATATAGACAAAGGTGTATATGCTAGCCATTAACATTAACTCCCAACAACCCAAACTTTTTATTTATGTACACATAACAATTCAATAGTAACCAATGTCAAAACCTAGGGTTCCCCCCAGTCTCACACCAGGCAGACTGGAGAATGATCATTGATCAATCAACATTGTGTGGGTCACAAAGTTAAGTAACTGGAACTGGAAAATAATCAAAATAATCAGACTTTTCAGGATATATAATCATTACTAAAGTTAAACTAATCAAGTAATCAACATACAAACTCTAAAATTTTATTAATTGGGGATGGATGGGTTAAGAATTGTAGTCAAGCACGTACAATCTCTACAATTGTTCATTTTTCATTTCCTAGCTAGGCTTATTAAGTTTCCTGAAATCATGCCCAGTGTACATTGACTATACATTAGTACGTTACATAATGTGCATCGGGTTTATTTTAAACGAGATTACCATCAAACCAAAGGTGATAAAGGATTGATATTGAAAACAAGCTAGATATGTTAAAAGTTAACAGAATGTCTCTTGAATGTGTTGAGCAAGTTCATCAGCACTTAGTTGGCATTCAACTCCAATCTGAAAAAAGAAGAAAGCCTATACAAATTAGTAATATGAATAAATTTGAAGTAAACAAATTTGGAACCAAAACCAAAGCTACAAACACTAAATAATGGTTGACTACTGAAGGAAAATTAGTGTATACTTGTATTAAAAAATAACGAAAACACAGCAATTCTTCAAAATGTGTGCATCCAACTAAAATAGATATGTAAAAGAGTATCTTAAAGTGTGATACCACTTTAGATATGATTTTGTAATCCTGGTATGATCGAGTATCGTTAAAATTGCTCTAGATTTTGACTTTTATATAACTGGTAACACAGATGTTACTAAAAAAATACATGCAAGCATGCATGCAAATAAATTTAAATGTAAATAATGAAGATGAATTACTAAGCTGAGAAATAAATATTTGGCTTACCTTGATGGTAAATGAGTTAACCATGGTGTCATCAACGATACTAATGTTAGCTTGAATAACTTCAAGAGATAGATTTTCAAGAAGTGCTACCACTTTCGTTGCTTGGCCTGGTATCCTATTCGAGCAAGTCTTTAAGAGAAGATTACCACCCACAAATTTCACTTCAACTTCAGCACCCGTTGACCTTGAATTCACCATGAGCTCATTACCACTCTCTGAAGTTGTAAAAGAATTAGAAGGTGAAGGATAATCAAGCGATGGTGCTATGAATGGAAGGGGTGGCATGGGTCTGTAGGGACTCAACGGTTGAGGGGTTCTCGGACTAAAGGGCAAGCTAATTGGCCTAGGGCTAAATGGCGATTTTTGTGGGCTGATAGGTAAGGTTCTGGGGCTCATGACTAGTTCATTGTAAGATTTTCTTTGCTTCTTTGCCTCTAGGGATTGTAGAACTTGTTGCAATTCAGTGATGTAATCAGCTACACCTCCAATTATTGATGCTTGATCACCCTATAAGTGTTATACGATATAATCACATATTTGTTTAGAAACAACAATATAATATCATATAATCAAGTAATTAGGAAGAGTGACAAATGTTATTTGTTCTTTTTAGCTTTAATTTTATAGTGGAGAAATAAATGTACTATATATATATATAATTCAAAACGTGCTAAGTACATAAACAAATCAAACAACCCCAAAATCGTTTTGCCATGATTAATTACCCTTTTGACATAAAAGCAAGGCATAAGCGAACGAAGAACACTCAAATGCTCATTCATCTGCTTCCTCCTATTCCTCTCTACCGCGATATGTGACACCTTTTGCTGCCCATCCGAATTACCACAACCAACGCCATCCTCCACCGCAGTCATCTTCATTTTCTTCCTCTTAAGCCCCTCCACAGCCTCGTGTAAGAGCCCAACGGATGTCATAGCCGCAAATTTATCAGAACCACCCTCCAAATCGGCCTCGAAACCCCTAAATAAGTCGTCAGCAGACACTGTCTCAGGTGACAAGAAGTTGGTTTCCCCAAACTGATCGACATAAGTATGGATTAAATCAGGTAAAAAAGTACACTCACTAGTCATTTTGATTAGAAACAAACTGTTAATATAGGTCTTAGTGAGTGATGCCAAAAAATAACAAACAGTTTTGTGAGAGTATAATGATGAACTTGTTGTCTTCAATATAATGCCAAAACCAGGAAATATTTATTAGAATTCTGAACATCGATGGTGACTAGGCTATAGACATTATCCTGTGGTGCTTTTATTGTCTTTAACAATTTGATTGTTTTTTAGTGGGCCATTAGTTTATCACACTTGGTCTACGGATTCGGATCTTTTATATAAACGTTTAAATTCGGTAGCTATATATATAACTACGTACTCGATTTCTAGTGACAAAGTTAAATTACCGGCAAGTATTATTATTTAGAGAAAATTATCAAGAGATGCCAAAAATCTAAGGTTGGTCTAACTGCTCGACTTCACCTCTTTTGTGACATGTGTCAATTACAAGTACAAAGGTTAGGTACATTATTTTAATATTTTACTATCAAATTACCAAAACACCCTTATGCTTTATCCTTTTATTAATTACCTCATACCCAACTCACTTCTAACATAACTTCACCCACCAACTTCACCAGTCCATCACCACCACCACCACCACCGCTCAACTGCTCGACCACCACTAGTTGACTACTCAACTGATCAACCACCATTGCTCAACTGCTCAACCACCACTTATCAATTGTTCAACCACCACCGCTCAACTCCGATGTCAACTCTGGTCATTCACACAGATCGGAAAGTCACCCAAACTTTATAACATATTTTATGTAAACTCTAAAAACAAATACACAAATTTATATAAATTTTATAACTAAATTTACACAAACTTTAAATAAATTTACAACAAATTTACACTATCAAACTCTAAAAAATCTACACTTTAACCCGTGACAGCAAGCGAGGCGTGGCATAATCCGGCAACTGCACCAGTGTTAGGATTGCTGTTGAGAGCAGCTTTTTGCTTGAATGACAGTGTCGAATCTGTCTCTATCAAGCGACATACCAATCCATAACAGTTTAATTTGTTTTCGTTCTAAAAATTGTTGGCAGAGAATTTAGTATAGATAAAATCAAGAATTAATTAACCTTAAAGATAGAATAACCAAAACCTAGAAAAAAAAACAAGACATGAAAAATTAAGAAAAATACCAGAGCAAAGTTGTTGTCACAACCAGGTCTTTTGGGTGATTTATCCTCTGCTGCTTCTTATTATTAAAGTTAACGGTGATGACTGACGACGGAGAACACAGCACTAGCGACAGTCCGCCACCACCAACGACCACCATCACCCGGATGCTCTCGCTGGAATTTCCCCATCAAACACCAAACACCCACTAAACAACATACACGCCATTTTACACCACCCACCACTAGTCCGCCACCAAACTCCCACTACAACCACCTAACCCCCACTACAACCATCTAACCGTCAAGTAAAGATCAATCAAACACAAACCCTTCAACAAGACCAAAAATTCCCCAAGTTAACTCAAATAAGAAACCCTGACCCTAAACTCGATATTCAACCCAAGATCCAAGCGACGTGGATCTAGATAGGAGAAGATCTAGAAATGAAAGAGGTGGTGGTCGAAAGTAGTAAAGGCCAGCAGTGGTTTCGCCGGAAGTGTTGGTGGTTGCAGATCATTATGTGTGTTTTTGTATTTTAGTAAAACATTTTTGTTTTTATAGAAACAAAATTGACCAAATCCTTTAAAGTTAAGAAGTGTTGGTGGCTGCAAAGTGAGGGAGAAAGTGTGTGGATAAGGTATGTGTGGTAGTGGTGAAAGAGGTGGGTGGTGGTAGGGGTACAAGTAAATAAGCATAAAATACAAAAAGATAAAGCAGATGGTACAAGTATATTAAAAAATATAATTAATAAAGCATAAGGGTGTTTTGGTAATTTGATGATAAAATATTAAAATAATGTACCTAACATTTGTACTTGCAATTGACACATGTCACAAAAGGGTGGAGTCGAGCAGTTGATCAGTTGAGCATGGCCAAAATGGGAAAAGAATGATAAAAGTGTATAGAAAATGGACCAACCTTAGATTTTTGGCCTCTTTTAGTAATTTTCTCTATTATTTATCATTTACATCTACATCGCCTTTAGCTAGTGATTTAGATGAAGATGTTATACACAAGTATTATTATTTTAAATGGGATGTATATATATATAGAGAGAAAGAGTGAGGATCATGTGCGGATTTTTCATTTTAGTGCAGACGTACGGACATATCCGGACCATCCATTCGAGATCTGATCTTGACTTTTGTAAAACAGTCAAGATCTGCGCTAACCTTCACGGTACCAATTGACCGTGTAAACGGTTTCTTTAATTTTTTTTCCTTTTGAGCGATTTTTACTATCGCTATCCTCTTTCATTTTTTTTAAATTTTTTCAGATTTTTCTGAGCACTTTTTTTGTTTTTTGATTATAAGACCTACCGTGATATTAACAATATTATAAAACAGTGATATTATAAAACCAACCGTGATATTAAGTTTTTTTACATGTAAAAATGAATCGTGATATTAAAAACCCATTATAGTTACAGTGATATTAAAATTAAAAAAAAAATCATGATAGTTACTAAAAAAAAAAAAAAAAAAAAAAAAAAAAAAAAAAAAAAAGTTTTACATGTAAAATGGAGCTGCGATATTAACAATTTTATTAAAAAAGTTACTTTGATATTAGTAAAAAACTTAATATCATTTTTTTATTGCGATATTAAAAAAAACATACAGTGATATTAAAATAATTAAAAAAAAATGTATGATACTTACATTGTTATTTAAAAAAAAAATAAAAAAAAATAAAATAATATCGTAATACCTTTTATCCATAAAAACGATTTTTTTTTAAATTTTGTTTCAGCGATTGTTAATTATTTGTTATCCTTTTTTTTATTATTTTTTTTATTTTTTCAGATTTTTTTGAATTTTAGAAAAAAAAAATTACTGTGATATTATCCGCATCATCCCTACTTATAATCCAATCCGCACCGGATCCGGACCCTATATATCTATACATTTTATATAAGAGGAGGCATGCCACATATTATTCCACGTGTCATCCCATAATGCCATGTCATCATTGAATTTATGTGGCATTTTTTTTAATACATGCGACATTTTTTTTTAAAATTTGTTTTGAATTTTGTGTTCTTTATATAATCCAGTTAAAATTCGGATATTTTAAATTTGTAATAAAAAGACATATTACTGGATTCGAACTTAGAACATTGCTTAATATTAACAAGTATGTCAACCGCTAGATCAGCATTGTTTTTTGTTTATAGTTTACAAATAAAAACCTATAAACCTTTCAAAAACCTGTAAACCTTTCAAAAAACATAACCGGAATTAGTAAAACTTATCAAATACAAGCCCCCTTTCTACATGTTAAACCCTAATGCGATATTTATTCTACCTCCTATGCTAAACCCTAATGTATTATTCGTCTTCAATCCTGTATTGTACAATCATAAAAACTGATCATAACACAATTATTGATTTTTGCAGGTTTCAATGTTTTATGTATCCAATCTTCAAAGTTGCGATGATTTTGTGTTCATGATTGTGATATCTTGTACTTTTCCCATTTTTATATGTTTACAGGTTTGTGTAAATTTTTCTATGTTTTTTTTTCCTTCCTTTTTTTGGTGTGTGTACCTAATTTTCAGTTTGAGGGATGGAGCAGAAAATTGCATTCAACAAGTTTTACCTAAATCAATTCAATTATGTAAGTTAATTCGTACCTTTGAGTTTTTTAGGGCTTCAATTTTTCGCTTTCGTTTTTTTTGGGTTTTGATTATGGGTATAGGGCTGTTTGTGATTGCTTATCTATATATAGCTTTATTGATGAGCTATCAGCACATGATCCAGAGCTCTACAAGAATCGTATGTATGTTAAGGTATGCGTTTATCAAAATTAGAAATCTTAAAAGAAAATCATTTTTTTTTTCTTTCTGATAATAGGTTAGTTAATAGATAAATTGGATAAGCGCAAGTAGTCTTAGATAGTAAAGTTGACTGATGTCGATTTGATGATTTTATTGTTAGTATGCTTGACTTCATGTAAAATATGTTTTTTGATTGAATTTCACTCAAATCCAAGGTCGGAACCAACAACTTCCAGGCTCTACACCAGTGAGTACTCATGCTATGAATATATTGAGCTCAAATGTGCTTATTCCAAGACTTATATAGATATAGAAGTTTGGCTTATGTTGAGACGCACTTAGATAGGAAATAAAAACATAGATGAATTTAATCTTGAATCCTAGAGCTGCAAGTCCTGAACTATCATTAATCGGTATTCTTGGTAACTTTGGCTTCATGAAAATCTTCATACATTTAGTATATGGTTATAACATGAATTGGATCAGTTTGCGGTCATGTCTAATGCAAGCTGAATAGGATCAAATCAAGGTGGTAATAATCTGACATTAAAGGGATGGCCTCTCACCGTAAGTGAAAGCTGATTAAGTTGTATTTTCCAAATATGAAATTCAATAGTTTAACTTTATAAGAAACATATAGCGGAGATTAGAGCAGTTGCGGTCGGGTCTAATGCAACCTCCATGTATATGTAGGTCATGTCATAAAGTTCATCAACATAGACAATAACTTAGTTGGCCTACTTATTACTAATGTCACTGAATTCCATCAAGGTTATAAGGGTGTTTGGCATATGGATTTAGTTTTTTGTGTCTCCAAATGAAATTTTTTAAGGGTGTTTACCATATGGAAGTTTTGCCAATATTTCTTTAACGCAGCGTGACTCACATACGATGTCATCAATCTTACCTATCCCTTGACTAATATGATTACTCAAACCTCCCTAACAGTTATCAATATAAGCCATGTTTCTTTTAATTTGCAGATTGGTTACGTTGTGGCTTCAGATTAGCATATCCTGAGGATAGTAATAACAGCCTGAAGAAAATAAGGACACTGGAAGATCCAGCTGCATATTTGAGGCTAGGACTTATGGTATGGCCACATTTTTTTGCCTTGTACAAGGTCTAATTTCTCGATATAACCATTAAAATAACATTGCTTGTACACAATGTATAGCCAAGAGGAGCTGATCTAGATATGAACAAGCATGTCAATAATGTTACCCATGCTGGATGGGTTCTTGAGGTTTGTCAAACTATTTATGTTTTAAGAGTTGTCGTTTTTTCAGAAGCTAGGAGCCTAGGATCGAGAGTTGTCTTTTTGACATGCTCATGTACTTTTTTTTTAACAGAGCGTCCCACAAGAAGTCATAAACACTCATGAACTGCAAAGTATAACTTTAGACTTTAAACGTGAGTGCCAACATGATGATATAGCTGATTCTCTAACATCTCCAGAACCACTTAACGTTGCAAGCAACGGATCCATTGCTTTCAAACAAGATGGAAAAAACTTGAGTAGATTTTTGTATTTACTAAGATCATCTAGCGACGGTCTTGAAAAAACCAGATGCCGCACTGAATGGCGAAAATTGCCAGTGACAAGATAAACACAACACATCCGTTTTCCAGTCAAATATACCATGTGACACATGCTTCCTATTTATATTAATTTGGTATTGCTAATTTGTGTATGTTTAGTCTTATTCTGAAATGTAAGTTTAGTCTTATTCTGTTATTGCAGTCAAATATACGAATTTTTACTCTTTTTGATAAGATGAACTCAATAATGTGAAGCCACTGAGACAACTCTTTCATAATCTCTCACGAGATGTTAAAAGTTTGCAAGCAAAGATTATTTTTTCTGACATAACATGTACAATATATTTTTACTGGCATCCTTTTAGGAGCAAGTGATGTTAGCCTAGCATTAGGTGGTATGTCAGACTTCATGACTGCTAGCATCTTAGGATTATGATTATCTCAGTTTGAATTATCTTTTTTACTACTTTATAATGGCATGATTAGGTTTACGCCACTTCCTATATCTGCTTTTTCTGGAACTGGAACTGACGAGCTTCTTGATCTTGTTTGCTCTGGCTTAAGCAATATTGAGGTATTGTTTCTCCCATATGCAATAAACCACTGGTTTTTGTGGATCACATAAAAGACTGTTTATTATGTTGTTCTTGTGTCCCCATCTTGAAGTTTAGATAACTTTAGTGCCATCGTCTATGATAATGTTGAGAACACACAGATATTATACTGTGCTACATTGTAGTGTATATCGCCTATGTTACATCCTTTGTAAATCTCAATATTCACCATAAATATCGTCATATTCTTCACTGAGGCTAGGTAGAGGGAAATATTTAATATTTAAGTAGAAATTCTGTACGAACCAGTGATTGGTACAAGTTTGGAAACCTAAACCTTATTGTTGCTTAATTTGGTCATACATAGCTGGAACAGTACCTGTACTTACTCTTTTGTTATAACTTATAACAATTTGTGTTCTATCCACTGGTAGTATTTACTATTTAAGTAGTTCCGAGCATCTCTTTTCCTAACTTGATATTTTTAAAACAAATTTCCTGGTTGAAACAGTTGGATCGGGTTGACCTGAAACACTTTTTGTTCAATTTCTTTTTTTAGTAAATTGTTAGTGCACTAATCATGATAGAAATGTTAATTCATTAAAAATACCCTATGGTCGGTCCTTTGATCCATTTGATCTGTTTCTTTTCTAGCTATTCTGCAAGTAATTTGAACCTGGACTGTAAGATATAGGATTTCACAATCACATTAAACCACAATCAAAATGGGGCGTACAAGTTTTTAGAGAGAGAAAGAGAAGAGAGTTGGGAACTATGTGAAACAAAGAAAAATGGTATTGAAGCTCCAACCCTCTACCTTGGGAGGTAGAGGTTATTTATAGTGTCTTACAATAAACGCCACCTACGGGCTGTGGATCAGGCATACAGTGGGTAAAGACCCGTCCGTCCTCCACTGTTTTACTTAACTAACTACTTACTAACATTAAATAACTACGACTACGAGCTTTCTAATAATTACATATACTTGAGGTGACCGACACTTTAATGACTGAATTTTCTAATTCCTAACAATCTCCCCCTAAGGGAGGTCACCTCAATTTACACAGATTCCAAACAGATATTACATTAAGATTGTTCTTGAATTCTTGTTTAAGTTCTTTGCTCAGTAGCTCGTAGACTTTGATTCTTCATGTTATCCATGTTTGAATAATTCAAGTAGAGGTCTTTAACTGATCCACGTGATGATGAGTTTTGAGCCAGCTTTGAGATCATCAGCTTGCATAAATCTCTGACTCTTCCATTGAGGTGTTGACATTATGTGACGTTGTGACAGTGGACCGACATGCTCACATTCTGGATCATGATTTCTTCTTATCAGAGTAGCGGAAGCTTTAGTAGATTCATGATATTTGCAGCAGCATAGCAGAAGCATGGAGTGAAAATATCAGAGTCATTGATGCACTTATCATGATTTCTTTTTAAATGAATGTGTTGTGTGAGCATGCGGCTATGGATTGACTTCTCCATTCTGATCAGCTGCAAACGTCGGGTGTACCTGCATACAACAGTTAGCAATAAAGTGCACGAAAGTGTCTTTGATCACTTTCGTTGAATTGAGGTACACGGACCATGGTTCCCCGTTGACCAGTACAAGTACTGCCTGTGATCAGGTATAATTCTGAAGAATCTCCTTGACAGGGTTTCGCAGCTGCTCTAGCTGTTCTCAAACCAGAACGTCTCAAAGAAGACAACACGGAGTGAGTGAACCAGCGAATTGAGATTCACTGATTGATGAAAAGAGATTTGAAAAACAATCGTGTACCGCTCAATATAAATTGTTTTTGCAATACAACGAAGGTTTTAATGAAAATCAATTATCAATCATAAACACCTTTTTATTTTGAAATATTAATACACAGGCGATGTGCTAGAGAAAAGAGTTTTAAGCATAACGACCGGTTTTTTCAAAGGTATCCGTCAATCCATAACCTGAACCAGGATTGATTCATAAATTTGAATCGCTCCATTGTTTCTGTTCAGTTGTCACATGGTTGATCTATTAGATAGATCTCACATGCCACCTACCAAGAGCTTGTATGATGTTGGCTCTAGAAGGCTTTCTATCTTCATTGTGAATATGTTGGCATATCACTCAGATGTTCTGGCAATACCAAAAGGATAATGCGTAGGACTCTAAAAATATATTCTCTCTTTCCACATTGTGTGAAACAGAGAGTCTTCATTGATTTTGTCCTTAATGAGATTTATTGATGATCTCGTGTCTCTAGACTCAATTGTGCACATTTGGTTCCTATGCCGGAGACTAGGGAGATGGTCTCCTTCTTCAATATCAACCATCTCTAAGAGAAAGTCCATAGGTAATGTAGGTTCCCCTGTGAGAATGAAACAAGTCCTTTTAAGAGGAACTTGAGTAGCTTGGGAAGTTGTAGTGCAGTGCGCCACTGGGTCCATGACGTCTTGTCTTCAATACCGGTGTTATCTCGGTAACAGCCAGTAGCATATGAATTGAACCCGGTTTCTGCCCTAAGGTTGAAAATAATGGAGGGCTATTTGTTTTCACCCTTTTCTCATTTATTTCTTTTTCATTCTTCAACCCCTTCAGTGCCTACCGAGACTTCATTACTAGAACCTTGTTGGGTTTATTCCAGTTCTAGCTCTATCTCAGTCCGCACTCTTCCCATATCTCACTTTTCTCCTTTTTTTCATCATACCTAAGGACTCTACACTATCTAGTGGATTGTCTCTGGGTAGATCCCTCCGGCTCTGGCGGGATCGTGGGAACGAATACCTAACCATCCTTATATCACCATACATAAAGAAAATTTGGTCGGTCTTTTTGGTATTGTTCATCAGCCATTTGAACCAATTGAAAACCATTTGAAAATCAATCCAAGTACTTGTGATACATGATCAATACATTTTGTACCTGAATTGTTTTTGATATTTTAGAAAACGGCTCCCCCTCAACATGTGCATCATTTGTTTGAAATCATTTTGGCACATGGAGGCAAGAGGAAGAATTCACTTCTTTGATAAATATTTTCTAAAAATCTCGACATTACTTTCCCGATCACAATCAGTGTTTCAATACAGTTGAAGATATTTTCGGGAAAGAATGTGGTTTTCAAAAATTTGCTCCCCCTCAATATGTGCATCTGATTTTGAAATTGTTTAGCACATATTAGGGAAAACCTGCACTTAGAGACAAATCAGTCACGTTTTAATCCATTTTGGTTTGATATAAATGCTCCCCCTTAACATGTGCATGGAAAATTTGAAATCGTTTGGCACATGCAGGGAGGAGAGCTTGTTAATCACGTATAAAACCATTTATCAAATTATCAGTTTAAATCCAATTTAAATCACAAATTCTCCCCTGATCACAGTTTTCAAATCCTTTGAGAGTTGTGATTTCTATTGATTTAAATTAAATTTGGAGAGCTTTTGAGGAGAATAGTGACTTGCTTTTGAAAAACATTTTAACTGATAATGGTTAGATTTTGAGACTTTAAACTCCATTGACCACTCATGCATAACTATCTTTTGAAAACATAACAATAGCCAAGTTCTTGAACCACTTGTATAAAACATTGTTCATTTTGTTTATGCAAAAGTAGACCTTGCTCTTTTACGTGCCAATTGTTTGAAAAATAACCTTTTTGATTGAATTGAAATCATTCTCCCCCTCAATCAATGACATGAGTTGTTGATTGAGTGTTAGAGATTTTGACAAAGATAAGCCCGGATGATTTTCAAAAATGGAGTCTGAGGTATTTTCAAAGTAATTTTGTTTTCATTAGATGACAAATATTTTTCAGAAGAATCATTAGACGAAAAAATATTTGGAAAGAAAACATTTCTCTTTTTGGTGACAAATATTTGTTTTAAGAATCAGAGCATGAGATTTGAAAAATAAGATTTAAGCATGGCTCTGTTCTTTCCTTTTAAAACGGGTTACTGCCTGAAATGACAATAAACCACCATTTTTCTCCGTCTCATTTTTTTTAATAAAGCAATTTATGTACATTCGAAGAACATCTAAAAACCCGTGACATTCTTTGAATGTCAACACAAAGTCCGTAGATGATATCGAATAAAGAAAAACATGACAAAATAACAATATTTTTGGGATTTTTCAAGGTTTTCTAATTTTTATAGATTTTGAAAATTTTATATTTTTCTATTTTCTTTTGTGGGTTTTGAAATTTTGTATTTTGCTTTTTGAATAAATATATACAAGAGATAGATGAAGAAAAAACCATTTACTCCTCGTCTTCCTCTTGAAGACGTTTGAGTGTTTCCGGTTGTAGGCTCTTTAGACCAAGTCGTGGAAGGATAAACTCAAAACGTTCTCTAGGAAGAGCTTTGGTGAAGATGTCTGCTAACTGGTATTCAGACCTCACAAAATAGAGTTCTACCACACTTTTTTCCACTTGTTCCCGAATGAAATGATCTCGAATGTCGATGTGCTTTGCTCTTGAATGTTGAACGTTGTTGCAAGAGAGAGCAATGGCACTTTTGTTATCACAATACAGAGGGATTTTGTTGAATTCAAAGCCATAGTCAGATAATTGGGATCTCATCCATAGGATTTCAGCACAACAAGATGACATGGCTATGTATTCAGCCTCTGTAGAGGATATAGAAGTACTCATTTGTTTCTTTGAAGACCAGCTCACAAGCTTATCACCCAAAAACTGAGCACCTCCAGACGTACTTCGATGTGTATCTTGACATCCTGCATGGTCAGCATCTGCATAGGCTGTTAGTGATATACCGGTGTCCTTCGGGTACCAAAGTCCCATGTTGATGGTTTCTTGGAGATACCGAAAGACCCGTTTAACCGCTTCAAGGTGCTTTTTGGTAGGCTTAGCCTGGTATCTAGCACACATGCATACAGCGAACAGAATATCAGGTCTACTGGTTGTGAGGTACATCAGGGATCCAATCATACTTTGATATTTCGTTTGATCTACCATGATCCCTGAGTGGTCCTCATCCAGTTTGGTACGTTCCACCATGGGAGTGTCAACGGTGTCACAAGTGTCAAATCCAAATTTCTTTAAAATTTCATTTGCATATTTAGATTGATTAATAAAAATGCCTCCGGGACTTTGCGAAATTTGTAATCCCAAGAAAAATGACATTTGTCCCATCATTGAAATTTGAAATTTGGAGCCCATCTGTAAAACCCTAAAATCTCAAATCGCGTGAAATGACAATTTTGCCCTCCAACTTAAAATTTTACCAACTCGGGAAACACGTCAACATCGTTTAACAAATTATATCATCAATAATATTCACACAATATGAAAGTAATTAACTTATGATATACATTAAAAGAACATAAATAATTATACTCTAAGTATCATATAAACATGTCAATGGTACACAATTAACCTAGACTTGAAAGAGGACTATATTCATAGTAAAATGATAAACATGGAAAGTCTTTGATTTGGTCTTGAATCCCCTTGATGGCCGGCCTATTTACTCTCCCACATTAACCACCATATCAATTATAATTAATCTCATTTATCATTCCCATTTCATTTCAAAAACTCAAAGAAACCCTAAGTCTCTCCTTCTCTAATCCATAGTGGCGGCACCCCTATTATTTCATCATTATCATCCGAAAATCCATCAAGCAAAGGTGTTCCTAGGAGGCTCGTGATCGTGGGTAATCGATTGGTGGACGTGGTGATCGTGTTTTGGGTCGAATTGAAGCTTGGTCGTGGGTTATACATTGTGGCCGTGGGGTTTGGTATAGCCAAAGGAGGTTTGGTTTGATCGTGTTGGTTTGATTCTTGTTTCTTGTCACGTACACGCTACTAGGGTAACGTATCATCATCTTAAATCTTTTCCTCTTTGTTTCTTGATCTGCGCTAAACCATCAAGTCTAATCACACAAACTGGTCACTTGTGAATGACCAGCCGTAACAGACTTAAAACAGTTCAGACACAAATGCAATGAAGATCTGGGGAGTATAGTGTTTCCCCGGGTCGTTATGTCCCAGCGAGCTGTGCAATGGATCACCCAACGTTTAGTGATCGCGAGATTTGAACGGAAAAAGAGATTTGATTTATTATAACTAAGGAAAAAGTATACAAACTACAAGGGCTTAAATGCAAATTAAAGGAAATTAAAAAGATAAAAAATATTAAATAAACGCTATCACTATTTTTACAAAATGATGTTTTTGTGATTTTATAAAACAAAATATCTTAAATAAACTATTTTAACTAAAACGTAAACTTAAAGTACTTAAAAACGTGACTCAAAATGAAAACGTACGTTATGTACAAAAATTACGCTGGAGCGCAAGATAAAACGTAAAATTTGTGAAATAAAAGTCCTACGAATGTAAAAACAATTTTCTCACGTACTACATAACAAAAGAAAATTTTAGGAAAAAGCCGGGTATTTTTTCGACTCTTAAATTATTTATTACGAATTAAATACTATTTTACACTAATTAATTAATTAAAAATATTAAACTAATTACGAAAAATCTGAAAAATTCACATAAAGTACTTTGAACAGTGCTAATCCTAATAAAAATAAAAAACTTGGTGGTTACTTTTGAAAATAAGCTCAAAATAAGCTGCAAATGGCTTAAAGCCAAAACTGCCCAACACCCTTATGGATTAAATTTTGCAAACTAAGACAAGAAAGACCCAAGGGCGCTATTGGTACAGGTACACATGCTATCAACTTCAAAGCTAGGAGGTCTCAGGTTCGAGCCTGCCTCCTAGCTTTTTGCTACTTTTATTTTTTTTTTGGATTTTTACTTTTGGAGCTTGAAGATTAGATCAAAGTAAAAGATTTTTATGAAAACTTTTCTTCTAAAACCTACTGAATAAGCAGTTTGGACTGCTTATTCACCACTGTTGGGACAGTAGAACAAACAAACACCCCTTTAAGAACTGATAAGCACCATATAAGCCATAAAAGCAGTTGGCAAAATGAACAAATGAACCAACAAGCAAATGAAAATGGAAATAAGCTAGCTCTAAGTGAATTAAGCTAAAAGAAGCAGGGATAAGCAATTGGCTTAACTGTTACACTAGGGGAATTCCTAACAAGTTGCAAAATGGGAAAATAAGCTATCTAAAAGACTACTTATAAGCACTGATGAGCTACAACTACCTAAACTAACTTAATATACTAAAAAGGCATCTAATGAACCTAAATAAGCTAACTTATAAACCTTATAAGCAGTGGAAGGACCAAGATTAACCTGCTGATATGCAGACCCTTCATCAGTCTGCTGTGGCTACTTTGGAGCTTATTTTGGATAAGCTAAAATGAGATTTAGCTTCTGAGCTTCTGAACCTAAAGAGTCCACCAACCCAATTTGCCTTTGCCCCCAATATCTCACCCAAATAAGTTGTTAACAGCTTATTAATAAGCTGCAAAATTGAGTTTGGGCAAGACACCCTGTGCACAGAACAATTAAATCCCCAGTCCACCAAGTTTCACCCAATTGCAGCCCTAGTAAACGAATTTTTTGAAATTTTTCCTCTTAACTATAATTACACAACCTGGTGAACTTGAGATTTTTTATTTTTTCAATTTTCTATCTCAACCCAAATTTGCTAAAACTGCTATGCATAAACTTAGGAAACTCGAGTATTTTTATTTCCTTTAAACCAGTTTAGACTCAAAGCTCGTAAGTCTTTGTAAAACTCTTCTCCAACTTTAAACACTGACACAGGTTCTTGTACTAAACTGAATTTTAAACCTAAGATGGGTCAAAACTCCCTTTTGACCCATTTTGATCCACAAACCAAACACCCTTTTAGCATGAGCCAATGACATTTAAACCACAACCTTCACTGAAAACTGCATTGAACAGATTCAAAATAGACCAAATTACATTAATATTATCTAAATAACACATTGAAATCAGGATTTAAACTCAAAACTGCTTTGACTATTGATTTTGACTTTTGTTGACTTATGACCAAAGTTACTTGAACCTTAAATACAAGCTTGTAAAAAGCTATGAATGGCTTATAGAAGCTTGTTTGAGATGATAATTAGGCTTTTTGAGACTTTAACAACAGAATTTAACTTGGAAAATTTCAACAGTTGAGACAAGATATTAAATGTAAACAAAAGCTTAAATTGAAACTTGATATGAGTTGCAATACACTAGAAAACCTTTCTTGAATACAATGGAGCTTGAAAATATAAATACAAAACTATTTAAGGCTAAGAAAATGAAATTCGACATACATTGTTTTTAAACTAACTAGCCACTACTTTTCACTTCATCACTCTTCCTTTTTATAGCTCCCTAGGTCTTCTCTTTCCTTTCTGAGCAAATCCCACCTTCATTCCTGGCCCTTGGATGATTTAAGGTCAATTTTGGCCATTGATCTATTTTGGCGGGAAAACTTGGTTTGATACTTTAGACAGGGAAAGGGGAAGCATCTATTGTGGTGGGATGTTAGGTGAGGTGGGGGGAGACAAGTTGAGGTGATAGGGTGGCAAAGGGGATGGAAGGAGGAGGGGGGTAGCAGACAGGTTTGTCGGGGAAGACAGGATTTTGGGGCGGGTTTGTTTTTGTTTAAATATTGGGATTGGGTTGGTCGGGTTATGGGTTTGGACCGGGTAAATGATTTGGGCCAGGATGTTTTGTTGATTGGGCTTGGGTATTTAATAGGATCCGGTTGGTTGGTGTAAACAATAACATAGGGACCAAAATTGTAATTCTTTGAAAGATGAGGGACCCAATCTGTAAATTATAAAGAGTGATCCAAGGGTTTGTTTTGCCAATATTTAATAGTCCAAGGTCTAGTTTGACACTTTTGAAAATTTCCAAGGACTAAATTTGACCATTTTGGATTTTCAGGGACTAAATTGTAATTTTCTCAAAACTTTTAGATTTTCCACCAAAGGACTAAATTTGACAACTTATGATTTAAAAATGTCCTTTGGTGATTTTTCTTTTGAAATTTTGACTCAGGGACTATTTTTGACAATTTTAGAAACTTGGGGGACTAAAACTGCAGTTTTTGCAAATTTGATATGTTTTTCATCTGATTTTGATATTTTTGCATTTAAAACACATAAAACACTGATTTGTGATATTTTGATCATTTTGATGTGTTTCTGAGTGTTTTCAGATGATTTTGCAGTTTATATTGTACAAAAATGATGAGTATTTAGACACTCATCAATCCCCCACACTGAGATATTGCTAGTCTCTAGCAATGATTTGAGAAAACATAATGGATTTTAATCTCTTTACCAAAAGCCATCACTTCTGGAGTAGCCAAATGTTTCAGTTCAAGTACGAACCATGGTACACCGATAACCATGTGATTTTGAGCAAACCACCAGCTTTCAACGGATTTGATTTGTCTTTACCAGAAGCCGTACCCTTCTGGACTAGCCAACTCTTAGATAAATTATCAATATTATCTTTGGTGAGCTGATTACCAATTATGGATTTTCCACTGCCTTTACCACAGGCCATAAACTTGCGGGCTAGCCAACTCTTCACTTTTTAGGATATGGCGAGCTGAATACCATACAATTTTGGGCAAATTGCAAGCCATAAACGGATTTGATATATCTTTACCAAGAGCCGTTTGCTCCTGGATTAGCCAATCCTTTAGTTTATCAAACATGGCGGACTGATAACCAAATGAGAAAGTGTAAAACACTTACTCCAAAAAAAAAAAATTTTGGCCAAAAACGGGGGAATTAGGTGGTATAATTATATAATAAAATTCGTGAAAATCCCCCCCACACTTAGAAATGAATATTGCCCTCAATATTCAAAGTACCGGCGGTTATGCCGAAACCTAGAACGTAAAAGGGAAATACTACGGCCATTAGTTAGAAAGAGATTTTTTTTTTTTTTTTTTTTTTTTTTTTTTTTTTTTTTAGATAACATGTGGGGCACTCCCCCACACTTAGGTGGTAGAAAGGGGTAAGAAGTCAGAAATATGGGTGAAAACCCATATGGTGTGTGCTACTGTTTTTGATTTCCGAGTCGCTAGCTTGACTCGACCCCGAATTCATTGGTTCATGGGGAAGTAAAGTGGAAGAAACAATCTCCATCGGACTTTCATTCAAGATGTTTGGACAAACATTTGAAGCACGTGAAAGTTCCACACCGATGAGATATACATAGAAAGACCCGGCTCACAAATGATAAATGAAAATGCCGGGGTCAAAGATAGTGTCCTCACTCCCGAACGAGTGAAGAAGAGAGGAAGTCACCAAGTAGGTGAAGAAAAGAAGGAAGATCATGATAACAATCATAACTAGATCTTCTTCCTCGGGATTAAGTGCAATTGCACTTATTTGGATTTTATTGGTTGAGCTCTTTGGGTTGGAAGGCATCTCGGTTGGGAGGGTGGGAGCATTTGTCATAACTATGCAAATTGAGATTCTCTCCCCCCAATCATGATTTTTGCCATCCAAAAAATCATACTCCAGCGGGGATATGATATGAGAGAGTTCACCGGAGAACTCCTCATGAAGAGAATCAATCACATAATGTGAATTTGTGAACTCTTGTTCCATTGGGGGCTCATCACTATCCTCAGTCTGAGTATCAAAGAGTGGATTCTCAGCAATTGAAGTGAATTCAGAGTCGAATTCAAATAGAGGATTAGTGAAAGTGGCTTTGAATGTTTTGGGAACAAAGTGATCAACATTCTCAATTGGACTGTTAGGGTAAGAAGTGAGTGAACGATCATTGTCAATGAGACTTTCAGTCTCTCCCAGATTGGCTTCGAAATCAAAGAGTGGATTGATGTGAGTGAGTTCACCGGAGAACTCCTCAAGAAGGGGATCAGCATCAGATTGTGGAAGTGATGCCTCAACGTACTCGATGTCTCCATAGGAAGAACAATCGTCGCCAAGATCAGAGAAAGTTTCAAAATGATCTTGAGAACACTCAAGAGGGAAAGGAATATCACACAGATGCTCGAGAATTCCCTGTGACTCTCTTGGGATTGGGACAAGGTTCTCAACACTAGACTTTATGAATTCGTCCGATTCCTTTTCAGGAACAGTGTCAAGATGCTCATCCCCCATGTTCAGAGAGTGAGTGGGAGCTTCGGGTGTGATAACAACAGACTGAGGGAGTTTAGAAGGACTAGCATACATATGTTTTATACTTAACATTTGTTCTTCTGCTAGTAATTCCATCATAGTCTTTTCTCCCTGACTTTTCATGGAAGGAATTTCAACTGATGAACTTGATGAACCGTTATAAAATTGTAGGATATCAAGGATATCTTCATCATCATCGTCATTAGGAATGAAACGGAATCGAGAGCTAGATTTGGCCGCTTTTTCTTTTGCAATTGATTCCCTAACAGATTGTTCAAAGGCAATTTGGGAATCTAATTTAGCGGCTCGCTCTTCGGCTAACAAAACTTCCATGGATTTCTCATTTGGATTATCTTGGGAGGACATAGCCGACTCCTCCTTAAGTTCTTTTAATAACTCCAGAGTCTTCAGTAGAAGGTCTGTCGTAGTTTCATGAGGAGTCGCTTGAATCATTTGGTACTGTGGAGGTTGGTCTTGATATGAAGAGTCGTAATTGTTACAAGGAATTGGGTTCCCTGTTTGACAATCCGAGCTAGAGTGAGGACCTCCACAATACTCACAACAGTAAAACTGATGTGGTTGTGAGTGGTATGTGTTGTAGTCATAATTGGTATCAGGAACCTGCTCATAAACAAGCGTGTTTCCTGATTGACAATCAGAACTGGAATGTGAACCACCACAGTACTCACAACAGTAAAACTGCTGAGTCTCACAGTGTGGTAGCTGATGGAATAAATCAGTCGTGTTATGGTAGGAATAGGGATCTTGGTTATAGACAGACCCGTTTCCTGATTTCACCATGCTACAACTGGGGCAATTGCCACCATTATAAGGACCACCACACCATTGACAACCAAGAGGGTGAGGATAAGACATAGAAAGAATCAAAGGTTTTCAGTGGGGTAGGGATGAAGAATCAAATATGTGAGAGGGTAAAGATGAATGTTTTTGGATTTTTGGATAGACATGATGCAAAAACAAAGACTGAAAATCTTTTTGGATTTTTGATTTTATAAGAAAATACAAACATATACAGATGGATGGTATGAACAAAGAGTGAATATCCAAATCACTAATCTGCTAGACGGAAGATAAGCCGCACAGCTCCCCGGCAGCGGCGCCAAAAATTTGATCTGTGCTAAACCGTCAAGTCTAATCACACAAACTGGTTACTTGTGAATGACCAGCCGTAACAGACTTAAAACAGTTCAGACACAAATGCAATGAAGATCTGG
This sequence comes from Chrysanthemum seticuspe, assembly GCA_019973895.1. Lineage (NCBI taxonomy): Eukaryota > Viridiplantae > Streptophyta > Magnoliopsida > Asterales > Asteraceae > Chrysanthemum > Chrysanthemum seticuspe. Next base: position 82,589,056 of record BPTQ01000004.1, read on the forward strand.
GGAGTATAGTGTTTCCCCGGGTCGTTATGTCCCAGCGAGCTGTGCAATGGATCACCCAACGTTTAGTGATCGCGAGATTTGAACGGAAAAAGAGATTTGATTTATTATAACTAAGGAAAAAGTATACAAACTACAAGGGCTTAAATGCAAATTAAAGGAAATTAAAAAGATAAAAAAATATTAAAAAAACGCTATCACTATTTTTACAAAATGATGTTTTTGTGATTTTATAAAACAAAATATCTTAAATAAACTATTTTAACTAAAACGTAAACTTAAAGTACTTAAAAACGTGACTCAAAATGAAAACGTACGTTATGTACAAAAATTACGCTGGAGCGCAAGATAAAACGTAAAATTTGTGAAATAAAAGTCCTACGAATGTAAAAACAATTTTCTCACGTACTACATAACAAAAGAAAATTTTAGGAAAAAGCCGGGTATTTTTTCGACTCTTAAATTATTTATTACGAATTAAATACTATTTTACACTAATTAATTAATTAAAAATATTAAACTAATTACGAAAAATCTGAAAAATTCACATAAAGTACTTTGAACAGTGCTAATCCTAATAAAAATAAAAAACTTGGTGGTTACTTTTGAAAATAAGCTCAAAATAAGCTGCAAATGGCTTAAAGCCAAAACTGCCCAACACCCTTATGGATTAAATTTTGCAAACTAAGACAAGAAAGACCCAAGGGCGCTATTGGTACAGGTACACATGCTATCAACTTCAAAGCTAGGAGGTCTCAGGTTCGAGCCTGCCTCCTAGCTTTTTGCTACTTTTATTTTTTTTTGGATTTTTAATTTTGGAGCTTGAAGATTAGATCAAAGTAAAAGATTTTTATGAAAACTTTTCTTCTAAAACCTACTGAATAAGCAGTTTGGACTGCTTATTCACCACTGTTGGGACAGTAGAACAAACAAACACCCCTTTAAGAACTGATAAGCACCATATAAGCCATAAAAGCAGTTGGCAAAATGAACAAATGAACCAACAAGCAAATGAAAATGGAAATAAGCTAGCTCTAAGTGAATTAAGCTAAAAGAAGCAGGGATAAGCAATTGGCTTAACTGTTACACTAGGGGAATTCCTAACAAGTTGCAAAATGGGAAAATAAGCTATCTAAAAGACTACTTATAAGCACTGATGAGCTACAACTACCTAAACTAACTTAATATACTAAAAAGGCATCTAATGAACCTAAATAAGCTAACTTATAAACCTTATAAGCAGTGGAAGGACCAAGATTAACCTGCTGATATGCAGACCCTTCATCAGTCTGCTGTGGCTACTTTGGAGCTTATTTTGGATAAGCTAAAATGAGATTTAGCTTCTGAGCTTCTGAACCTAAAGAGTCCACCAACCCAATTTGCCTTTGCCCCCAATATCTCACCCAAATAAGCTGTTAACAGCTTATTAATAAGCTGCAAAATTGAGTTTGGGCAAGACACCCTGTGCACAGAACAATTAAATCCCCAGTCCACCAAGTTTCACCCAATTGCAGCCCTAGTAAACGAATTTTTTGAAATTTTTCCTCTTAACTATAATTACACAACCTGGTGAACTTGAGATTTTTTATTTTTTCAATTTTCTATCTCAACCCAAATTTGCTAAAACTGCTATGCATAAACTTAGGAAACTCGAGTATTTTTATTTCCTTTAAACCAGTTTAGACTCAAAGCTCGTAAGTCTTTGTAAAACTCTTCTCCAACTTTAAACACTGACACAGGTTCTTGTACTAAACTGAATTTTAAACCTAAGATGGGTCAAAACTCCCTTTTGACCCATTTTGATCCACAAACCAAACACCCTTTTAGCATGAGCCAATGACATTTAAACCACAACCTTCACTGAAAACTGCATTGAACAGATTCAAAATAGACCAAATTACATTAATATTATCTAAATAACACATTGAAATCAGGATTTAAACTCAAAACTGCTTTGACTATTGATTTTGACTTTTGTTGACTTTTGTTGACTTATGACCAAAGTTACTTGAACCTTAAATACAAGCTTGTAAAAAGCTATGAATGGCTTATAGAAGCTTGTTTGAGATGATAATTAGGCTTTTTGAGACTTTAACAACAGAATTTAACTTGGAAAATTTCAACAGTTGAGACAAGATATTAAATGTAAACAAAAGCTTAAATTGAAACTTGATATGAGTTGCAATACACTAGAAAACCTTTCTTGAATACAATGGAGCTTGAAAATATAAATACAAAACTATTTAAGGCTAAGAAAATGAAATTCGACATACATTGTTTTTAAACTAACTAGCCACTACTTTTCACTTCATCACTCTTCCTTTTTATAGCTCCCTAGGTCTTCTCTTTCCTTTCTGAGCAAATCCCACCTTCATTCCTGGCCCTTGGATGATTTAAGGTCAATTTTGGCCATTGATCTATTTTGGCAGGAAAACTTGGTTTGATACTTTAGACAGGGAAAGGGGAAGCATTTATTGTGGTGGGATGTTAGGTGAGGTGGGGGGAGACAAGTTGAGGTGATAGGGTGGCAAAGGGGATGGAAGGAGGAGGGGGGTAGCAGACAGGTTTGTCGGGGAAGACAGGATTTTGGGGCGGGTTTGTTTTTGTTTAAATATTGGGATTGGGTTGGTCGGGTTATGGGTTTGGACCGGGTAAATGATTTGGGCCAGGATGTTTTGTTGATTGGACTTGGGTATTTAATAGGATCCGGTTGGTTGGTGTAAATAATAACATAGGGACCAAAATTGTAATTCTTTGAAAGATGAGGGACCCAATCTGTAAATTATGAAGAGTGATCCAAGGGTTTGTTTTGCCAATATTTAATAGTCCAAGGTCTAGTTTGACACTTTTGAAAATTTCCAAGGACTAAATTTGACCATTTTGGATTTTCAGGGACTAAATTGTAATTTTCTCAAAACTTTTAGATTTTCCACCAAAGGACTAAATTTGACAACTTATGATTTAAAAATGTCCTTTGGTGATTTTTCTTTTGAAATTTTGACTCAGGGACTATTTTTGACAATTTTAGAAACTTGGGGGACTAAAACTGCAGTTTTTGCAAATTTGATATGTTTTTCATCTGATTTTGATATTTTTGCATTTAAAACACATAAAAAACTGATTTGTGATATTTTGATCATTTTGATGTGTTTCTGAGTGTTTTCAGATGATTTTGCAGTTTATATTGTACAAAAATGATGAGTATTTAGACACTCATCATTTCTCAATCAATTCGTGGCATATATATGTTTCTAGGGCTTGTAATATAAAAATGGATCACATAAAATCATGAATGCGTTGTCACATGAAATGATGAAACATGAATACATAAAACCTTGAATCTTCATCTCTATAATTCGAATAAGGCATGTAATATGAATATGAAACTTATTTTGAGTCTTTCATATAAGTCGACATATGTATGTTTGGTTAAGGGATTAAATGAGCTTATGAATTATGTGATTACGTATTTGATATTTGGAATTGATAACGAATGATTTACGAGTGTGTTTTGATTGTAATAAGGGGCGTACAAATTGATTTTGGGGGAGGGATGTCTCGAATTAAATAGAATATCACATAAGGAGTTATATAATCTTGTAATAATCGAGCTAAAATGGTTTAGAACGGATATGTTAACTATAACCTAAAAACTAGGGTTTATAATGTTTATGTTGATTTAATAAAGTTAAGGGGTTGTTTTGTAAATTATGAAACTTGATGGATTAACTTGTTAATATACTAACTAAATGGATTAAATGAGTAAAATGAGTAAACTTACTATATTTACACTTTTAACCCTATACTTTACAATATTGACATTTTAAACCCTAAACTTTTGTAACTTGTCATAAATGATCCTTAAATCATAATAACACTCATTTTCATTATTTAACTTAGATAAGTAACTAAACCTGCTAATTATGGAAAGTTACTAAATATGGAAACCTGCTAATTATGGAAAGTTACTAAATATGGAAACCTGCTAATTATGGAAAGTTACTAAATATGGAAACCTGCTATTTATAGAAAGTTACTAAAAATAGAAACCTGCCTAAAATAGAAAGTTTCCTAAAATGGAAAGTACTTAAAATGGAAAGATTACTAAAATGGGAAACTTGCTAAAAATGGGAAGCCGTCTTAAACGAGTGTTTCTGATTCTTATAGAACGTTATCTAATTCATATAGGTTCCGGGCGACGTGATTGATCTCCTTTCTTGACTTTACTTTCATTGTTGATTGCTTCGAATAAGGTACAGATATTCTGACCTTTCTCATAAGGTTTCTCATGATCTCTTTGCATCTTTGATCTCTTGCCAATTTGATATTGAACCTTTGCTCTGCTTTTGAACTATTGATATTTGAACCCTTGATATTGATCCTTTGCTATTTGAACCTTTGATAATTGAACCATTGATATTGGACTATTGATTTGATTTGTGAACTGCTAATATTGGACCTTTTGATATTGATTGACCTCTATACTATACACCTTGACCTGTCAGTTGATACCCGAGCCATTAACTAGGCATGGGGGTTCCATGTCCGTGTCATTGATGCACCAATGGCATGACTCCAGTGTGGATGAGTGATGTTCCACACCGTCCCCATTTTGTATTGATTATGCGCGCTTCAGATATATTGTATGGCCACTATTGTTTTGCAGGGGGCGTATGGATGCATCCTAGATTTGTATTGTATTGTATTGATATTGATATATTGTTTTGGTGATGTGGTGCGTGTGTGCAATACACCCCCTCACATTTTGGGAGCTGATCACTCCATTGGCTACTTGAGGTCTCCCCTCTTATTGATATGGTATTCCGAGGTCACCCCTCCGAATACAATGGCTACTACAGGCTACTATGGATATATGATTGATTTGGTTTGTTTTGTTGGCTCGTGGTGGAAAACTGACCTTCCTTTCTTTTGTTTCATTTACCTACTCTATATTGCTCCATATCCTTCTTATCTTATTTATCTGGCCTTCGGTTCTATTATTGCTTTTGTATTGTTATATCTGTTCACTGGGCTTTTTAAGCTCAGCCGCATTTCTTTTCCTGCGGTAGGTTGTTAAGCTAGGAGCTGGAGCTTTTCTTGGGATTGAGAGTAGGATGCTATTGAGGACTTGCCTTAGATTATCTTAGACTTTGATTTCCATTGTTATTGTTTTGGAGACTTAGACTTTGTATCGTTTCATTTCCTTTGGACATCTTTTGGAACCTTTGTACCGTTCAAGTCGTGTTGACTTGTTACCCTTTTGATTATTATTATAAGACTTCCGCTTGCATGGTTTATATGTATTGTTCTGATTTGACTCCATAAATGTGATACTTCTACCCTTATCGGGTTGGGGTGTTACAATTATGGTATCAGAGCCAGGTTTACGACTTGTAGTCAGGACCTGTGACATATGGACCCTAAGCGTTAACCCGTAGAGCTTAAGAATTGATTGGTGAGGTTTGGGTAGATTCTAGGTTCATTATCGTCATTTCCGTTCATTATCTTCATCCTAATTCCTAACCTTTGCTAATCGTTTAATGAACTCTTCAGATGGTCCAAACTCGAAGGAACAGCGACGACAACGGGGATGGACATCCTAACTTCGAAGCTTTGATTGCACGCGCTCTGGCCACTGCTATGCCCGAGATAGTGGCTACCATCACTAATAATGTTCGGAATGGTGCTAGTTCTTCTGGTGAGGATAATGGTGGGGGTGCTAACCCACCTACACCCATTCATGTATGGATCGAGCGCTTCAACAAACTTAAGCCACTTCCTTTCCGCTCGGCAGCTTCATCTAATGATGCGGAGGACTGGATTACGCACATGGAAAAGCTTTTCAATGTGCTGGGTTGTGGTGATGAGGTGAAAACCCGGCTTGCTACTTTCAAATTCGAGGGTGATGCCCTAAACTGGTGGAAGGCCTATCTCTTGTCCAAAGAAGAGAACTTCATTGATACTTGTGCTTGGAATACCTTCAGGGACATCTTCTACAAACAGTATTTCCCTGAGTCAGAACAGCAGCGATACGAAAGGGAGTACGAAGCCATACATCAGCTGGAGAAAGAAAATTCTCACGAGTATATGCAGCAATTTATGAGGATGGTTGGGTTTGTAGGCACTGCTGTTGCTGGAGATGCTCGTCGTCAGGCTCGTAAGTTCAAATGGGGGTTAAAGAAGTGGGTGTTGGATAGGGTGATTAATACCGAGTATGCGGAGGTGGCTGCAGTTGCGGATGCTGCCCGCAACATAGAGTTATTGCATGAAGAACAGGGTTACAACAAGAGGAACAGGGATGGGGATCGTATTCATTCTCGGGGTCGACAGGACCATACTCAGGATTCCAGGGGTCGTCAGGACCACAGTTCCGATCAGAGGGGTCGTCAGGACCAGGCACAGGGAGTTAGAGGTCGGTACGACCGTAGCTATGACTCGAGACAGCAGGGCAATCAGCGGAGATTTGATAGATCGGGTGACGATCGTAGGGGTCAGAGTGGCAGTTTTCAGAGACAGCATCGGGATCAGTCATCTCGCAGCACTTATCATGAGCGTTCGGTGACATCTTCTTCCTAGAGGAGGACTTCTGAGGTGCTACCTCCTCCTCCAAAGTGTGTTACGTGTGGTAAGCCGCACCCAGGTGTCTGTCGTAGGATTACCGGAGGTTGTTATCATTGTGGGGAGACAGATCATAGGGTGAAGGACTGCCCCAAACAGGCATCGGTTACTCCTTCGAACTACATCAAACCACCCCCCACCACTGGACGAGTGTATTCAGTCACTCGAGATCAGGCAGACAAGGCGTCAGGTACTATTACTGGCACTATTTATTTTGGTGATTCCACTGCTTTTGTTTTGTTTGATACTGGCGCGACACATTCTATCGTATCGGTAAACTTTTCTAAGAAGCTCAAATTATCTCCAACACCACTAATGAATCATTTATCTATATCAACCCCTATGAAAAATCATGTACTTATTAACCACGAATATGTGAATTGTCCTCTACGTTTCGATGATGGTATTCGTTCGGCTAATCTACTCCCTCTGGATATGTCTGATTTTGATATTATATTGGGTATGGACTGGTTGGCCTTGCATAGGGCTACCATTGATTGTCATGCTCGTAATGTTATCTTCGGTAATGTTCATCATCCTGATTTTGTATACCATGGTGCTCAACCACTCAAGTCGGTTAAGATCATCTCGGCTATGAAAGCCCGCACTCTCATTTCTCATGGTTGCCTTGGTTTTCTGGCATCCATCAAAGATACTTCTTTGGAAGTTCTGACTATTGAAAGTCTTTCTGTGGTGCGCGAATTCTCTGACGTTTTCCCTAATGAACTTCCTGGCATTCCTCCGGCTAGGGAAGTTGAATTTGGCATTGATTTGATTCCTGGTGCTGAACCTATATCTAAAGCTCCTTACCGAATGGCACCGATTGAATTGAAAGAGTTGAAAGAACAGTTGCAAGAACTATTGGAGAATGGCTTTATTAGACCCAGTGTTTCACCTTGGGGTGCACCTGTATTATTTGTTAAGAAGAAGGATGGGAGTATGAGATTGTGTATTGACTACCGCGAGCTGAACCGTATCACTATTCGTAACCGTTATCCCCTTCCGCGCATTGACGACTTGTTTGATCAGTTGCAAGGTGCAAAATTCTTCTCTAAGATCGATCTGAGGTCCGGTTATCATCAATTACGTGTGAAGGAGCAAGATGTTCCTAAAACCGCGTTTCGTACTCGTTATGGCCATTATGAGTTTCTGGTTATGCCATTTGGTTTGACTAATGCGCCTGCCGTCTTTATGGATCTTATGAATCGTGTTTTCCACGAGTATCTCGATAAATTTGTAATCGTCTTCATCGATGACATCCTTGTGTATTCTAGGAGTGAGGCCGAGCACGAGCAGCGTCTTCGTATTGTATTGGAGATTCTTCGACAGCAGAAGTTGTATGCAAAATTTTCTAAGTGTGAATTCTGGCTGAGCCAAGTTGCTTTCCTTGGTCACGTTGTGTCTGCTGATGGTATCAAGATGGACACATCTAAAGTCGAGGCTATCACAAAATGGCCGAGACCTACTACTGTGACGGAGATTAGGAGGGGTTTCTCTAAATTGGCGTTACCATTGACGCAATTGATGAGGAAAGGAGAAAAGTTTGAATGGACGGAGGAGCGCGAACAAAGTTTTGAGGAGTTGAAACGGAGGTTGGTTACTGCGCTTGTTTTGACACTTCCATCGGGTTCCGGAGGTTTTCAGATTTATAGCGACGCGTCAAAGAAAGGGTTGGGTTGTGTATTGATGCAGCACGGTAAGGTGATTGCCTATGCTTCGAGGCAATTGAAATCGTATGAGGAGAATTATCCTACGCATGATTTGGAGTTGGCTGCGGTGGTTTTTGCCTTAAAGATTTGAAGGCATTACTTGTACGGTGAGTCGTGTGATATATTTACTGACCACAAAAGTTTAAAGTATATATTCACACAAAAGGAGCTCAATATGAGACAGCGGAGATGGCTAGAGCTTCTTAAGGATTACGACACGAACATCCAGTATCATCCGGGTAAGGCTAATGTAGTTGCTGATGCACTAAGCCGAAAGTCGGGTATGATTGCTAGTTTGGAGATTGAACCCAGGGTTCTTCACGATCTTGAGCTTATGGATGTGGAATTTTGTTTCCGGGGTTATGATGGTTATTGGGCTAGTATGAAGGTGGAGTCCAACATCATTTTGCGGATCAAGGAAGCTCAGAAGGATGACGGTGAGCTTTGGTCTATTGTTCAGAACATTGAGGAAGGGAAACAATCGGAGTTTCGGGTTGATAGCTCTGGTGTGGTATGGTTTGGTGACCGGCTTTGTGTTCCGAATGATCCTGATTTACGTGAGACGGTGTTGTCTGAAGCTCACAGTTCTCCATTCACTATTCATCCGGGTTCTACTAAGATGTACCGAGATCTTAAGCAGCATTTCTGGTGGAATGGCATGAAACAGGATGTGGCTTTGTATGTTTCTAGGTGTATGACATGTCAGCAGGTCAAGATAGAGCATCAGCGAGCTAGTGGTCTACTTCAGCCTTTGGAGATTCCTACTTGGAAGTGGGAAGAGATTTCTATGGATTTTGTCACCGGTTTGCCTCTCACTCGTAAAAGACATGATGCGATTTGGGTGGTCGTTGATCGGCTAACCAAGTCTGCTCATTTCTTACCCATACGTACCGGAGATAGTGTTAGTAAGTTGGCAGAGATCTTTCAGCAAGAAATCGTTCGACTCCATGGTACTCCAACAACGATTGTGTCAGATAGAGATCCTCGTTTTACGTCTCGTTTTTGGAAGAGTTTGCATAAGGCTTGGGGTACTCGTCTTAAGTTCAGTACGGCGTTTCATCCTCAAACAGATGGTCAGTCGGAGAGGACCATCCAGACATTAGAAGACATGTTGCGGGCATGTGCTTTAGAGTGGACCGGGAGTTGGGATGAGTATTTATGCTTGGTGGATTTTGCCTACTATATTACAAAATTTGTAAACTATATTACAAAAATTTTCTGCAAGTTATATTACGGTCTTATAAACTATTCTACCCTTTTGGTGAGCTATTTTTGCCACTGTCTGATTTAAAATCATAAAACTTGGTACGCTTACCTCACAGACTATTCGCCTTTACTTTACTGACTATTATATCACCAACCTATAAACCATCTTGATATTAATTGAACTACGAAATCTTCTATTATTTGACAAACGTTAAATTGTTTTCTTGTAAGCTATTTTACAAATCATTTCACGATTTATGTTATAATCTGAATTGTGTCCTACCAAAATACTTCACTACCATTGTTAAGCCGTTTTTTCTATCACTATATAAGCTGTTTTAAAATCACCTTACTAAGTTGTTGCTTTAACACCAAGCCACAACTAAGATTTATTATTAAACTGTAAATGATAAAAATATTTCTTTCTTACTCAATAAAGTGGTTTTACAAACATTTTCATAAACTTTACTGCAATTTTCTTACAAACTATTTACTCTAAAAAAAAAAAAAAAAAAAAAAAAAAAAAAAGGATAACCGATATTTTCTTTTGTAAATAAACCAAATTTTCGGAGTGAAAATACGCGCTTTGTTTTGAAAACAATAAATATTTTAATTGCTAAGGAACAAACTCATCCATCATCTACAAAAGTTAAGGTATTTCAAAATTATTTGAAATTGCGAAACAACTTTTGAATTCACATAAAAACCTTCAACTTGGAACCGATTCCATGTTGTCGCCTAAGACCTTATTTAACAAGTATTCATCACAAAAGCTGAAATTTAGCAATTTTCTTTACATACATCAAGTTCTTTCCTAAAATTTTAAAGGCTCTATATTTTAATTTTTTTTATATATACCCCCACCTTCGAGAAGCATAACCTTAACAACTGAATCATGCTCATAAACTTTTAAAACTTCTCAAACGTACAAACCCAACTTTCTATCCTGAATTTGTTCAGATCAAAAGCAGAATGCAAATTGCTTGCGGTCGTCAGAAGGACTGTGATTGAAAATGATGGAAATCTTGGAGATCCCATGATTGGAGACGAAGCTATGCTTAAAATCTCACCATGGATTGTGTGATATGTTTAGTAAACGTGGAAAGTTTAATCTTTGTTGTGTTGATCCTTGTTAAGACTCTTGCTAGAGTTAGACTAGTGGCTTAGAGACTTGAGCTACCGCTAGAACTTAGCTATTCATGCCGTTTACATGTGCGTAATTTGAGGTAATGCCCCGCGGTTGAAGGAAATTGTTGTCCTTGCTGGAAGATATCCATATCGACGAACGCCTAGGCAGTACTGAGAAACCTATCGAAATCGTGAATCGCGAAATAAAGCGACTTGAGCAGAGTCGTTTTCCTATTTTTACAGATCAATGAAACTTTAAGAAATGTCCCGAATCCACGTGGGAACGTGAAAACGAAATCTTGAGAAAATATCCTTATCTCTTTTCACATCTAACGGATAACTCGAATTGAATCGCGAGGACGCGATTCCGTTAAGGAGGGAAGTCTGTAACCACTCGTACTTTTCCAGATATTCGTTTTCGATAAAATTCGTCTGTTTTTCATTTGCAACTTTTCTGTGCTCGTTTGACATGAAAACGAGAAAGCTATCTCGCGAAACGTGAAATTTTAGACACAACGCGTACCGGAACAACCATAAACCTATCAATCATTTTGATTTGTTTGCTATTTCTAATTGTGAGAAAATAGTCGTGTAAATACTCGTTATCATTGGAAAATTTATTCTAAACTCAATGGCGAAGTTTTCGTGAGTCGAATCGATCGTTTGATGGTCCAAATGAGTCCCGAGCTTAAGTATTGCAAAGTTTACGAGAATTACAGCAATGGTCCCTGCGAGTTATTTCTGCCCGCCACCCTCTACTTTGAGAAATGGCAAGACTAGTCCTCCTGGGAGTATAAATACTCCCATCCTCTCTCTCTCCTCATAATATACACACTCTTTCTCTCTCATAAACTCTCACCTCCCTTTCTCTCTCAAATTTTCCGACCACCACTCCTCTGCCACCGGCTGCCGCCGCCACGCGCCGCCGTGCGCCACCGGAAAAATGTACCACTCTTCCCAAATGATAGATCAGACCCTTGCGGTCATTTCTATGCATTGCATTCGCGTTCAATCCCTTAAACGCGCCCTAGATCTTGAAAACAAGATTCGAATATCTAGGGTTTCTAGCCTAAAACGAGTATTAAAGATGCTAGGTCGTTGGGGTCACCACCGAGAGCCAGCCACCACCACGGTCGTCACCTCAGCCGCCTCCTCAACCGCTCCTCTCCTGGTCTTCTTTCTCGTCTCACTCGTTTCACGTATGGTAAGCTGAGACCCACTTTGGTTATGTTATTGTTATTCATTTTTAGTCAATGTTTTCGTGGCTTTGGTCATATTCAAATCGATTTAACAATAAGGCTAGCGTGAAAAATAAAGGTAACACATGTTTTTGAAAACGATTTCGTGTGGTGTGAACATTCAGAAATTATTTGTTGTTGTTGTCCTTGTGCTTGGGTCGAGTCGCTAAACTCGAGTGGGTTACGGGTTAAAACTGTCTTAGTCTCGGTTTGACCTATGGACTTGGAATAATTACTATACACGCCATATGGATCTGCTTATTGTGTCATAGGCCACGTTTGGTTTCTTTTGTTTGTCTGATTCATAGTGACAGCCACAGGAGTGGTGTCGTGGTATAATGTGACCACAAGGGTAGTCCTTGTTATATTTGCTTTGTAATGGTGTTGCGGATGTGTTTTGAATCGGGTCGAGACTGTCGTGAGTCTCGGATTAAATTTGGAGTTGCTTATTCTTTTTCAGTTTTCTGTCGTGGTTACTCTCGGTCGGGTAAGGAACCCACAAAGAGTGTATTTGGTTATTTATTAGTAATAAATGAAGGTGAATTTGGTTAATCTTGAGTACCTAATATTTAACAAAAACATGGAAGTAGTATTAAAACTTGAATTTGGGGTGTTAGTTGTCTAAACTTGATTTAGCTCATGACACTAATATTACATTTTTTATTGCGAATTAATTCTATTTAGCTTGTGTCAAAAATTATATTTGAGTATTGAGATAATTGGCTAATGTAAATTGTTTACTTGTTTAATTAGTAACATTGGTAAGCTCGGATAAGTGGTGATACGTGGTGCGTTTCGGATACGAATTTGGATTTGATGTTTCGGATGTGATTTATGAATAGCGAACTAAATTGGCAAATGGTGACTTGACACTTTGGACATTTATCGGATTATATTTATTGGACATTGGATATTTATTGAACGTTGGACAAATTGGACGTATTGGACAAAACAAATACAATATATTAGACTCACTATGAATTTAATATATTTGATTCGCAACGATCAATAAGGAAAAATTGTCTAATAACCAATGAATACTCGTTACTGGTTTTCTAGTTAATTGTCGGGAAATATTACTTTGAAAAATTTATGATATTAAAGTCACGACGACTTGGGAATATTTTATAAATGAACGCGTCATGCCAAAATTTATAAAATTATTCTAAACTTATATTCTTTTAAATTCAAAACCTATTGATTGTTAAAAACCCGACAAGAATCTAAACAAGTGCTCTTTTAAGTGGTAAAACTTTTATTGTTTGAAGTGCAAATTTAAATTTATCATCATTTATAAAACATGTTTGTTTTAATCAAGTTATTTGGGATTATAGGGTAAATGCCGAAACTTACCAATTGACTTAATTTTCTTGAATTAATTATGTGTCGTCATTGTCTCGACAACTTTCTTGTCATCGTCTTCTCGACGTGAGTCTCGGTCAATACTTATTGACTACTCCTTATAATGTATTGGGATATACATTATGCCTTAGCGTGAGTTATGTTTGACGTGAGTTACATCTTTGGTGTGAGTTACCTTTTAGTATACTTTTGGCGTGAGTTGTATGTCGAGTCTTTGTCTTCTTACCACCACACGAAACGTTAAAACTAAACTTTTTGAGATATTGATAATGGATTTTTGAAATCTTTGATACGAGTATTCCACGAAAACTAAAACACGTTGTCTTTCGGATATTATATTATTTTACTCTTTGAGACGTATTTTGTGATAATACGTATATTATTAGGTCATGACGATATATTACCTTTGTACTTGTACTCTTTGGATATCGACGTTCCTTCCTTCATGATTTGGTTGTGCTTGCTCTTTGATGCCAGTCTTGTTAGTTGTGATTCTTGCGTTGCTCATATCAAGGTGAGTTCATAGCCTTACTTTTACTCTATTAACTGTTTTATAAACTCCTTGGGGGAGAATACATGTTACTACTGCTTTTATGATCACAATTGCTTGAAAACTGTTGATGTACTCTTGATATTATGACTCTGCCTAAGTTGTTTGCCAAAAGTCCCCTACATCATGAACCATTAATCACTTGCGAGTGAACGCAAATATCGTGGATAGTACTATGGGAATTGACGACCCCGACTCGGTTATCGGAAATAACCGGGGCGCACTATATTTGGTATCTCTATGTAATTGGCTATTACATCTCAGAGGGGCAATTTTATTTACTTACACCAGTAATTTAGGTGTATGCAGTTAGTTTGGTGTCATGAGCTTAGTGCAATAATATCAACTATCTTTTATGGGCGTATAACAACGTAGCCCATAGCTTATTTCTAAACTTGAAAATCTTGTGATCAACTGCTTTATTACTAAACCTATGAATTCACTCAACCATTGTGTTGACTTTTTAGCATGTATTTTCAGGATGAAAAGGCGATAGCTAACTCTGGAGGCGCTTGGGCATCGGCATGGCATGGTCATAGATGACTCTGATTTACGTATGGGGACCAAACTTTGTTAATGGGCCATTTTCCGCAACAATTCAAACTTTGTAAACTTTGTTTTACTACAATAAATGAAATATTTTACGAAAAAGCTTTACTTTTCACTTTGTGTCATGATCCAATTGAGTAGCATCCCAAAAACATTTTCTTCCGCTGCAAACCATTTTTGGGGGTGTTACAGTTGGCATAAGAGCCAAGGTTATAGAGAACTAGGAAATTTTCAAAACCTAGACTATAACCACTTTTACAAAACTTAATCCTATGACCGCCATATGCCTGCCTGCCAAGCTGATTGCCTCACTTATGACTCGTTGAAGTCATCTTTGATAAAATATGTGTTTTATTACTGAGAACTTAGTTTCACTATTAGCTATGATTGCCTTACTTATATGTATGATTATATAATATTGCGCTATACCTTCTCCCCCATATAAATGAAATATTTGTTCAACCTTTCATAACAAACTTTAAAGACATTAGGGCATGTTACTAGTATAACTAAGCTAAGCATTGCAAGATTCATTGAACCTCGGGTGAATATAGCTTGATCACCTATATTCAACCAGGGACAGTGGGACATAGCCTGATCACCTATGTCCGACTCAGAGGTGAATGTTGCAATACTGAAAGTAGTTATAATAGTGGTATGTCCACTTGACCTCCTGATTGACTTCTAAAAATGGTAAAAAAAAAAAAAAAAAAAAAAAAAAAAAAAAAAAAAATCTTCTTGTGTGTTCATCATAAGAGTTACAAAGGGTTACTCCTAAACATCACACACTGACATCACAACATTTTCTCACTACAATACTCTTCTCCTAAGTGGAACGCTTTTCTCATTACTACGCCCTCTAAACCGATCATTTTACACTACTATCTTACGCCTTCGCGTCTACATCTTACTAGCAACGTGCATGGAGATTTGCCTGGCAGATGATGCACACTACCACTTCGCACAAGGACGCCACAATGATCCATGTTGAAATGAACCATTTTACGCCACCACTTCGCGCCCTCCGTGCCTACGTTATGTATGAGATTTGCTGAACAGATTATGCATAACCGACGAAATGTTGCATGATGCGAGTTAGTGATGGTATTTACCATTTAGATTTGCTTAGCAGTTTACGCGCGACTAACTAAATTTTAATTAACGCACGACACTACTCTAGGTTTAGATTATATTTTCGGGTTGCTACAATACCATGTCTCCTGTTCTCCCGTCCCATCGACTTATCGTCTTCGTTACTGGATCATTAAACCTTTATTGCTGGATCATTGCAACCCACGTCTTCATAACCCCAACCTATCATTATTCTCTCATACGTTGAGATTGAAATTGTCTCGTCATCCATTGCGGTAACAGTGTCACCTCTCTACCCCAAAACTCGTACTCAATCGATGAATCGGATTACATCTCTAGCGTTCTAGGAACATCACACCTCGACAAAAAAAAAAAAAAAAAAAAAAAAAAAAAAAAAAAAAAAAACCCTCGCTAAACACAAATAATAAACGAACGACTAAAAGATCTAAAGACATACCAAGAGTTAGCTTGCAACTCAAGCCCCTGGGAACGGATTCCTAACCTTTCACTCATTCATTTGAAATACCAACGGTCCGTTCTACTACCCTCTTATGAAATAATAAACCTCGTCGTTATCTAACGTGAACTACTTCCAACTATTTTACTAATCACTTCACGGCCATTTTTCCAAAAAGTCTTAATACTGTGCCATTAAACCAAAAATTTACAACCTTACTCATACTTCATAAACAATGACCTTATTAATGCTTTGCAAACTATTCTCTATAGAGTGATAAACCGATAAATTACCTTACTATGAAACAACAAACAATGGCGATAGCAATTTGTAAACTATATCACAAAATTTTTCTGCAAGTTATATTACGGTCTTATAAACTATTCTACCCTTTTGGTGAGCTATTTTAGCCACTGTCTGATTTAAAATCATAAAACTTGGTACGCTTACCTCACAGACTATTCGCCTTTACTTTACTGACTATTATATCACCAACCTATAAACCATCTTGATATTAATTGAACTACGAAATCTTCTATTATTTGACAAACGTTAAATTGTTTTCTTGTAAGCTATTTTACAAATCATTTCACGAGTTATGTTATAATCTGAATTGTGTCCTACCAAAATACTTCACTACCATTGTTAAGCCGTTTTTTCTATCACTATATAAGCTGTTTTAAAATCACCTTACTAAGTTGTTGCTTTAACACCAAGCCACAACTAAGATTTATTATTAAACTGTAAATGATAAAAATGTTTCTTTCTTACTCAATAAAGTGGTTTTACAAACATTTTCATAAACTTTACTGCAATTTTCTTACAAACTATTTACTCTAAAAAAAAAAAAAAAAAAAAAAAAAAAAAAAAAAAAAAAAAAATAAAGGATAACCGATATTTTCTTTTGTAAATAAACCAAATTTTCGGAGTGAAAATACGCGCTTTGTTTTGAAAACAATAAATATTTTAATTGCTAAGGAACAAACTCATCCATCATCTACAAAAGTTAAGGTATTTCAAAATTATTTGAAATTGCGAAACAACTTTTGAATTCACATAAAAACCTTCAACTTGGAACCGATTCCATGTTGTCGCCTAAGACCTTATTTAACAAGTATTCATCACAAAAGCTGAAATTTAGCAATTTTCTTTACATACATCAAGTTCTTTCCTAAAATTTTAAAGGCTCTATATTTTAATTTTTTTTATATATACCCCCACCTTCGAGAAGCATAACCTTAACAACTGAATCATGCTCATAAACTTTTAAAACTTCTCAAACGTACAAACCCAACTTTCTATCCTGAATTTGTTCAGATCAAAAGCAGAATGCAAATTGCTTGCGGTCGTCAGAAGGACTGTGATTGAAAATGATGGAAATCTTGGAGATCCCATGATTGGAGACGAAGCTATGCTTAAAATCTCACCATGGATTGTGTGATATGTTTAGTAAACGTGGAAAGTTTAATCTTTGTTGTGTTGATCCTTGTTAAGACTCTTGCTAGAGTTAGACTAGTGGCTTAGAGACTTGAGCTACCGCTAGAACTTAGCTATTCATGCCGTTTACATGTGCGTAATTTGAGGTAATGCCCCGCGGTTGAAGGAAATTGTTGTCCTTGCTGGAAGATATCCATATCGACGAACGCCTAGGCAGTACTGAGAAACCTATCGAAATCGTGAATCGCGAAATAAAGCAACTTGAGCAGAGTCGTTTTCCTATTTTTACAGATCAATGAAACTTTAAGAAATGTCCCGAATCCACGTGGGAACGTGAAAACGAAATCTTGAGAAAATATCCTTATCTCTTTTCACATCTAACGGATAACTCGAATTGAATCGCGAGGACGCGATTCCGTTAAGGAGGGAAGTCTGTAACCACTCGTACTTTTCCAGATATTCGTTTTCGATAAAATTCGTCTGTTTTTCATTTGCAACTTTTCTGTGCTCGTTTGACATGAAAACGAGAAAGCTATCTCGCGAAACGTGAAATTTTAGACACAACGCGTACCGGAACAACCATAAACCTATCAATCATTTTGATTTGTTTGCTATTTCTAATTGTGAGAAAATAGTCGTGTAAATACTCGTTATCATTGGAAAATTTATTCTAAACTCAATGGCGAAGTTTTCGTGAGTCGAATCGATCGTTTGATGGTCCAAATGAGTCCCGAGCTTAAGTATTGCAAAGTTTACGAGAATTACAGCAATGGTCCCTGCGAGTTATTTCTGCCCGCCACCCTCTACTTTGAGAAATGGCAAGACTAGTCCTCCTGGGAGTATAAATACTCCCATCCTCTCTCTCTCCTCATAATATACACACTCTTTCTCTCTCATAAACTCTCACCTCCCTTTCTCTCTCAAATTTTCCGACCACCACTCCTCTGCCACCGGCTGCCGCCGCCACGCGCCGCCGTGCGCCACCGAAAAAATGTACCACTCTTCCCAAATGATAGATCGGACCCTTGTGGTCGTTTCTATGCATTGCATTCGCGTTCAATCCCTTAAACGCGCCCTAGATCTTGAAAACAAGATTCGAATATCTAGGGTTTCCAGCCTAAAACGAGTATTAAAGATGCTAGGTCGTTGGGGTCACCACCGAGAGCCAGCCACCACCACGGTCGTCACCTCAGCCGCCTCCTCAACCGCTCCTCTCCTGGTCTTATTTCTCGTCTCACTCGTTTCACGTATGGTAAGCTGAGACCCACTTTGGTTATGTTATTGTTATTCATTTTTAGTCAATGTTTTCGTGGCTTTGGTCATATTTAAATCGATTTAACAATAAGGCTAGCGTGAAAAATAAAGGTAACACATGTTTTTGAAAACGATTTCGTGTGGTGTGAACATTCAGAAATTATTTGTTGTTGTTGTCCTTGTGCTTGGGTCGAGTCGCTAAACTCGAGTGGGTTACGGGTTAAAACTGTCTTAGTCTCGGTTTGACCTATGGACTTGGAATAATTACTATACACGCCATATGGATCTGCTTATTGTGTCATAGGCCACGTTTGGTTTCTTTTGTTTGTCCGATTCATAGTGACAGCCACAGGAGTGGTGTCGTGGTATAATGTGACCACAAGGGTAGTCCTTGTTATATTTGCTTTGTAATGGTGTTGCGGATGTGTTTTGAATCGGGTCGAGACTGTCGTGAGTCTCGGATTAAATTTGGAGTTGCTTATTCTTTTTCAGTTTTCTGTCGTGGTTACTCTCGGTCGGGTAAGGAACCCACAAAGAGTGTATTTGGTTATTTATTAGTAATAAATGAAGGTGAATTTGGTTAATCTTGAGTACCTAATATTTAACAAAAACATGGAAGTAGTATTAAAACTTGAATTTGGGGTGGTAGTTGTCTAAACTTGATTTAGCTCATGACACTAATATTACATTTTTTATTGCGAATTAATTCTATTTAGCTTGTGTCAAAAATTATATTTGAGTATTGAGATAATTGGCTAATGTAAATTGTTTACTTGTTTAATTAGTAACATTGGTAAGCTCGGATAAGTGGTGATACGTGGTGCGTTTCGGATACGAATTTGGATTTGATGTTTCGGATGTGATTTATGAATAGCGAACTAAATTGGCAAATGGTGACTTGACACTTTGGACATTTATCGGATTATATTTATTGGACATTGGATATTTATTGAACGTTGGACAAATTGGACGTATTGGACAAAACGAATACAATATATTAGACTCACTATGAATTTAATATATTTGATTCGCAACGATCAATAAGGAAAAATTGTCTAATAACCAATGAATACTCGTTACTGGTTTTCTAGTTAATTGTCGGGAAATATTACTTTGAAAAATTTATGATATTAAAGTCACGACGACTTGGGAATATTTTATAAATGAACGCGTCATGCCAAAATTTATAAAATTATTCTAAACTTATATTCTTTTAAATTCAAAACCCGTTGATTGTTAAAAACCCGACAAGAATCTAAACAAGTGCTCTTTTAAGTGGTAAAACTTTTATTGTTTGAAGTGCAAATTTAAATTTATCATCATTTATAAAACATGTTTGTTTTAATCAAGGTATTTGGGATTATAGGGTAAATGCCGAAATTTACCAATTGACTTAATTTTCTTGAATTAATTATGTGTCGTCATTGTCTCGACAACTTTCTTGTCATCGTCTTCTCGACGTGAGTCTCGGTCAATACTTATTGACTACTCCTTATAATGTATTGGGATATACATTATGCCTTAGCGTGAGTTATGTTTGACGTGAGTTACATCTTTGGTGTGAGTTACCTTTTAGTATACTTTTGGCGTGAGTTGTATGTCGAGTCTTTGTCTTCTTACCACCAGACGAAACGTTAAAACTAAACTTTTTGAGATATTGATAATGGATTTTTGAAATCTTTGATACGAGTATTCCACGAAAACTAAAACACGTTGTCTTTCGGATATTATATTATTTTACTCTTTGAGACGTATTTTGAGATAATACGTATACTATTAGGTCATGACGATATATTACCTTTGTACTTGTACTCTTTGGATATCGACGTTCCTTCCTTCATGATTTGGTTGTGCTTGCTCTTTGATGCCAGTCTTGTTAGTTGTGATTCTTGTGTTGCTCGTATCAAGGTGAGTTCATAGCCCCACTTTTACTTTATTAACTGTTTTATAAACTCCTTGGGGGAGAATACATGTTACTACTGCTTTTATGATCACAATTGCTTGAAAACTGTTGCTGTACTCTTGATATTATGACTCTGCCTAAGTTGTTTGCCAAAAGTCCCCTACATCATGAACCATTAATCACTTGCGAGTGAACGCAAATATCGTGGATAGTACTATGGGAATTGACGACCCCGACTCGGTTATCGGAAATAACCGGGGCGCACTATATTTGGTATCCCTATGTAATTGGCTATTACATCTCAGAGGGGCAATTTTATTTACTTACACCAGTAATTTAGGTGTATGCAGTTAGTTTGGTGTCATGAGCTTAGTGCAATAATATCAACTATCTTTTATGGGCGTATAACAACGTAGCCCATAGCTTATTTCTAAACTTGAAAATCTTGTGATCAACTGCTTTATTACTAAACCTATGAATTCACTCAACCATTGTGTTGACTTTTTAGCATGTATTTTCAGGATGAAAAGGCGATAGCTAAATCTGGAGGCGCTTGGGCATCGGCATGGCATGGTCATAGATGACTCTGATTTACGTATGGGGACCAAACTTTGTTAATGGGCCATTTTCCGCAACAATTCAAACTTTGTAAACTTTGTTTTACTACAATAAATGAAATATTTTACGAAAAAGCTTTACTTTTCACTTTGTGTCATGATCCAATTGAGTAGCATCCCAAAAACCTTTTCTTCCGCTGCAAACCATTTTTGGGGGTGTTACAGCTGCACCTTATGAACTGTTATATGGGAGGAAATGTAGAGCACCTATTTGTTGGGACGAAGTAGGTGAGCGTTTGATTGAGGGGCCTGAGATTATTGAGATCACTAATGAGAAGGTGGCAGTCGCTAGGGAGAAGTTGAAGGAGGCTCGTACGCGGCAAAAGAGTTATGGAGATAAACATCGTCGTGATTTGGAGTTTCAGGTTGGTGATCGGGTATTTCTGAAAGTGTCGCCTTTTCGGGGTGTGAAACGTTTTGGAATTAAAGGGAAGCTCAGTCCTCGTTTTATTGGGCCGTTTGAGATTCTCGAGCGCATCGGAGAGGTTTCTTATCGTTTGGCTCTTCCGCCGCAGTTATCGCATGTGCACGACGTTTTTCATGTATCTCTTTTGAGGGGATACAACTACCATCCTTTGCATGTAGCCTCATATCCATTTGATCAGATTCAGCCTGATATGTCTCTTTCGGAGGAACCCGAAGCTATTTTGGATCGGCAAGATCGAGTCATGAGAAACAAAGTAATTCCGTTTGTTAAGATTCTTTGGAAGAATCACCCAGAGCGTGAAGCTACCTGGGAGACCGAGGAATCTATGCGAGCTAGTTATCCACATTTCTTTTCATCATCGGGTATGTCTTCGTTTATTGCTTCGTTTCCTTTTCAATTTTCGAGGACGAAAATTTTCTTTTTAGAGGGGAAGAGTTGTAAAACCCTAAAATCTCAAATCGCGTGAAATGACAATTTTGCCCTCCAACTTAAAATTTTACCAACTCGGGAAACACGTCAACATCGTTTAACAAATTATATCATCAATAATATTAACACAATATGAAAGTAATTAACTTATGATATACATTAAAAGAACATAAATAATTATACTCTAAGTATCATATAAACATGTCAATGGTACACAATTAACCTAGACTTGAAAGAGGACTACATTCATAGTAAAATGATAAACATGGAAAGTCTTTGATTTGGTCTTGAATCCCCTTGATGGCCGGCCTATTTACTCTCCCACATTAACCACCATATCAATTATAATTAATCTCATTTATCATTCCCAGTTCATTTCAAAAACTCAAAGAAACCCTAAGTCTCTCCTTCTCTAATCCATAGTGGCGGCACCCCTATTATTTCATCATTATCATCCGAAAATCCATCAAGCAAAGGTGTTCCTAGGAGGCTCGTGATCGTGGGTAATCGATTGGTGGACGTGGTGATCGTGTTTTGGGTCGAATTGAAGCTTGGTCGTGGGTTATACATTGTGGCCGTGGGGTTTGGTATAGCCAAAGGAGGTTTGGTTTGATCGTGTTGGTTTGATTCTTGTTTCTTGTCACGTACACGCTACTAGGGTAACGTATCATCATCTTAAATCTTTTCCTCTTTGTTTCTCAATCAATTCGTGGCATATATATGTCTCTATGGCTTGTAATATAAAAATGGATCACATAAAATCATGAATGCGTTGTCACATGAAATGATGAAACATGAATACGATTCTTGTTTCTTGTCACGTACACGCAACTAGGGTAACGTATCATCATCTTAAATCTTTTCCTCTTTGTTTCTCAATCAATTCGTGGCATATATATGTTTCTAGGGCTTGTACTATAAAAATGGATCACATAAAATCATGAATGCGTTGTCACATGAAATGATGAAACATGAATACATAAAACCTTGAATCTTCATCTCTATAATTCGAATAAGGCATGTAATATGAATATGAAACTTATTTTGAGTCTTTCATATAAGTCGACATATGTATGTTTGGTTAAGGGATTAAATGAGCTTATGAATTATGTGATTACGTATTTGATATTTGGAATTGATAACGAATGATTTACGAGTGTGTTTTGATTATAATAAGGGGCGTACAAATTGATTTTGGGGGAGGGATGTCTCGAATTAAATAGAATATCACATAAGGAGTTATATAATCTTGTAATAATCGAGCTAAAATGGTTTAGAACGGATATGTTAACTATAACCTAAAAACTAGGGTTTATAATGTTTATGTTGATTTAATAAAGTTAAGGGGTTGTTTTGTAAATTATGAAACTTGATGGATTAACTTGTTAATATACTAACTAAATGGATTAAATGAGTAAAATGAGTAAACTTACTATATTTACACTTTTAACCCTATACTTTACAATATTGACATTTTAAACCCTAAACTTTTGTAACTTGTCATAAATGATCCTTAAATCATAATAACACTCATTTTCATTATTTAACTTAGATAAGTAACTAAACCTGCTAATTATGGAAAGTTACTAAATATGGAAACCTGCTAATTATGGAAAGTTACTAAATATGGAAACCTGCTATTTATAGAAAGTTACTAAAAATAGAAACCTGCCTAAAATAGAAAGTTTCTTAAAATAGAAAGTACTTAAAATGGAAAGATTACTAAAATGGGAAACTTGCTAAAAATGGGAAGCCGTCTTAAACGAGTGTTTCTGATTCTTATAGAACGTTATCTAATTCATATAGGTTCCGGGCGACGTGATTGATCTCCTTTCTTGACTTTACTTTCATTGTTGATTGCTTCGAATAAGGTACAGATATTCTGACCTTTCTCATAAGGTTTCTCATGATCTCTTTGCATCTTTGATCTCTTGCCAATTTGATATTGAACCTTTGCTATGCTTTTGAACTATTGATATTTGAACCCTTGATATTGATCCTTTGCTATTTGAACCTTTGATAATTGAACCATTGATATTGGACTATTGATTTGATTTGTGAACTGCTAATATTGGACCTTTGATATTGATTGACCTCTATACTATACACCTTGACCTGTCAGTTGATACCCGAGCCATTAACTAGGCATGGGGGTTCCATGTCCGTGTCATTGATGCACCAATGGCATGACTCCAGTGTGGTAGAGTGATGTTCCACACCGTCCCCATTTTGTATTGATTATGCGCGCTTCAGATATATTGTATGGCCACTATTGTTTTGCAGGGGGTGTATGGATGCATCCTAGATTTGTATTGTATTGTATTGATATTGATATATTGTTTTGGTGATGTGGTGCGTGTGTGCAATACACCCCCTCACATTTTGGGAGCTGATCACTCCATTGGCTACTTGAGGTCTCCCCTCTTATTGATTTGGTATTCCGAGGTCACCCCTCCGAATACAATGGCTACTACAGGCTACTATGGATATATGATTGATTTGGTTTGTTTTGTTGGCTCGTGGTGGAAAACTGACCTTCCTTTCTTTTGTTTCATTTACCTACTCTATATTTCTCCATATCCTTCTTATCTTATTTATCTGGCCTTCGGTTCTATTATTGCTTTTGTATTGTTATATCTGTTCACTGGGCTTTTTAAGCTCAGCCGCATTTCTTTTCCTGCGGCAGGTTGTTAAGCTAGGAGCTGGGGCTTTTCTTGGGATTGATAGTAGGATGCTATTGAGGACTTGCCTTAGATTATCTTAGACTTTGATTTCCATTGTTATTGTTTTGGAGACTTAGACTTTGTATCGTTTCATTTCCTTTGGACATCTTTTGGAACCTTTGTACCGTTCAAGTCGTGTTGACTTATTACCCTTTTGATTATTATTATAAGACTTCTGCTTGCATGGTTTATATGTATTGTTCTGATTTGACTCCATAAATGTGATACTTCTACCCTTATCGGGTTGGGGTGTTACACCATCTCCTTAGAAAAAACGGTCACATTCATTGGGGTCAGTTGAGGCACAAATAATATCATCAACATAGATTTGAACGTGAATTAAATGTTTTCCTGACTTTCTGGTGAACAATGTCGGATCAACTGCTCCTTTGCTGAATCCAGTAGATAGAAGAAAATTTGATAGTGTATCATACCATGCCCTTGGAGCTTGCTTCAAGCCGTAAAGAGCCTTCTTCAAGCGATAGACATGAGTAGGATGCTCTGGATTCACAAAACCTTCCGGTTGGCTGACGTATACGACTTCTTTAAGATCTCCGTTAAGAAAAGTCGTCTTTACATCCATCTGATAGACTACCATATTCTTACTTGCAACATTAGCCAGGAAGATTCTGATTGCCTCGATGCGTGCAACTGGAGCAAATGATTCTTCAAAGTCAATACCTTCCTCTTGACGGTATCCTTTTGCAACCAATCGAGCCTTGTTCTTTAACACGTTACCATACTCATCAAATTTTACTTTGAAGATCCACTTTAGAGCAATGATCATAGCACAGTCAGGTGCAGGTACTAATTCCCATACATCTAGTCGATCAAACTCATGAATTTCTTCTTGCATGGCATTGAACCAGCTGTCTTCATTCATGGCAGTTTAACGTCTTTTGGTTCGATCTTAGAGAGTATGGAGTTGAAGAAGCACCATAAGGCATCAGTTGCAAGTTGTTTACGAGTGGACACTGGACGAGAAAGGTTTCCAATGATGTTGTCCAATGGATGATCATGTGTCCATTTTCTAAGGTGTTCATGTGGTTGTTGTTGAGGAACTGAAGTAGCAGAGTCGTTTTCTCCTAATGAAGATGGTTCTAATGATGATTCAGGAGCAAATATGTTCTCAAAGGGAGCATCTTCAGGAGTAGCAAAGGGATTATCTCCATCATAGGTGCCAGAAACAATTTCATGATGTACACTCGATGATTGAGGATTTATTGATGAGACAGAGTGATCAGCAGCAGGCACTTCTTGACTTAATGACATAGAAACTGAAGGGTTCTCTACGTTGACAGGGATAGGAGCAGCCTCTGTTGATGGATTTGACATATCATTAGCAATTGGCTCATAGTGTTCATCAAACATTGGATAAAATAATTTCTTCAAATTATCTTCTGACGGTGGTACATATGGAGTTGCTGGTGAGGGATTGTATACAAGAGTAGAACTGATGGGACTACTTGATGAAGGTTGTGATGCGGGTCCAGAACTGGGTTTTCCTGGAGCCATTTGACCGGTTAGCTCATCGAACTTAACGTGAAGTGTTTCCATGATATTTCGGGTCTTTTGTTGTAGATTCGGTATCCTGTGAGAATCAACTGCAACAGAAACTCTCTCTAACTATCTTTATCAACCCATATGTAGACAATTTGAAGTGACCACTGAAGAAGAAAACCCGATATACCAAACTTGACACTGAAGACGAATTCCCCGCATTTGTATCTTAAGCTTACACTAATGTTGGAAGAACGGTGTCGAGAATTCATGCTCCAAGCAAATATCTAAGTACTCAATACTCAATCAAAGTATGAGACATTAACACCTCTTGCGATTATCCACGACGACATATGCGTGTGACACTGAGTAAAACAACGTAACTCCTTAAAGTGATAGTTAACCAGGTCTTCAAACATCCAAACCGACTGTTGGTAACTAGATAAACCAAGT
This sequence comes from Chrysanthemum seticuspe, assembly GCA_019973895.1. Lineage (NCBI taxonomy): Eukaryota > Viridiplantae > Streptophyta > Magnoliopsida > Asterales > Asteraceae > Chrysanthemum > Chrysanthemum seticuspe. Next base: position 82,615,705 of record BPTQ01000004.1, read on the forward strand.
CTTCAGCTCAAATTCTTAAGCCAGAGCAAGTTGTCAAATAAGAACACGCCTTTGTGAAAGTCAACTTCAATCTCAAATAAGTGATAAATGATTAACTCCGAAGTAATCAACTTGTGTCAAATGCCCAACACGTGAATAAACATACAATCAGATGTACATTGACCCACTGAATGAACCGGAACCAATGATTCCTCAACATCAATGCATTCTTCCTAAAAGTATACATGTAGAGACTGATCTGGAAGATTCACCAATAATGTCTTTGAGCGGATGAGGTAGTCATTTTCCTTAATGTTCATGAGGTTGATTTATAGCGTGCACAATGAGAGGAACAATAATCCGTGAAGATTTGGCAAAGGAATACCAAAGAGCGGATCATTATTCAATGGTGCAACTACAATATCATGATAGTCATTATCAACGCCTTATGAAATAACTATAGATAAGGTTTCTTGAGAATTCCGAGAAGTACTTCTTAGATGGTGAGCCAGTTGAGTCAGTAGGAACCGGAGCATGAGCTTCAGAAACCGAATGATCAACATTCGTTGGAGGTTGGAAGTACTCATCAAACATATCTTTTAAACAATGAAACCCAAATAGTAAATCCCATTTATCCTTAGTGAGTGAAGTCATTAGGCGTTGGAGAGTCGTATGACCATAAATCACGCATCCATCAACATGTAGTGTATTCACTCTTCTCCCCCTCAAAAATTGCAAATAAAGTTTGCCATTTTTGATTGAGCAGGTGAATAAGAATATACACCAATGAACGTAGATCCACTTGAGAATTGAGTGAGCATGGAAAAACATGAAGCTTGTTGATGAAGAATGTCGATGAGAATGGTCATAAAAATGAAGATTTCTCTTCTTCTGAAGATAAAGCGCACTGAAGCGTACACCTTTCTTTTCTTTGAAGAACGGGGCCTGAAGTGTTATCTGCAGACGCCATTGTGATGAAGAACGAGGCCTGAACTGATATGAACAGACGCCATTGTCATTTCCCCTTATCTGTTTAGAGCAACCTTAATCCAAGTACCAACATATGATTTGTATGACCTGCATTGGAACACAGAAAAAGGTGGAAATTTGAAAACATTGGATCCCCATGTGAAAATGGGTTTCTTTTGGTTAGCGCAAACAATCTTTGAATCAGCAGAAATCCTAGTTGCTATGGCATTATCACTAGGAGCTAAAATAGTAGAATTATAGGACTTAGTTAACGGGCATCGTGTGCCTAACGGGATTATTCGACCAGTTGGCATCCAAACCTTAACAGGCACTACTCTAGGCATAGTGGATCTAGTTAAGGAGCAAGGTTTGCCATGCGTGAATATTTGACCTGTGGGCTTCCACTGAAATCCTATATTGGTAAAAACATTCCCTGTAGGTTTCCAGGATTGCTTAATCTGTTTCGCTTTCCAAAATTTCTTAACTGGGTTTTGATTCTTAGACCTCAGAAATGACACACCACATTTATCATGATTACCAGAAAATAGACATTCTTTACATGTATTGTAGACATCATAAGACATCGAATTAATTTCAGTAAGCTTAGAGCTAATACTAGAACCAACACGATTCTTTTTGTTCAAGTCAAACTTATTGTCCCTATGGTGTTCTTTCACTTCCTTTTCATGATCACTTTTAGTTTGCGAAATCTTATCCTTCTTTGTATTGCTTCTAGGTTTTGACCTGCTAACTTTAGTGTCAATTTTACCATCAGTAGAAGTGATGATGGGAACCTTAGTTTGTTTTACTGTCTTTTGCTTTTCTGGTCTATAAATGCTGGGTTCTGAGGCTTTCAGAGGCACATCAAAGGTAACATGTTTGACTTTAGGCATTGAAGTGGGTGCAACTATTCTATCTCGCCTAGTACCAGTTTTAGGACTTGTGACAAATACATACTCTAAGAGTTCCTGAGATCGTTTGCCATCCATGCAGGAATAAATGATTGCACTATCAAAAGGCTTTTCTAATCTATCATCTTCTACTATCTCACAGAGGCCCTTTAAACTATCCTTAAGTTGTGAGAGATATGTTTTATGTACCAGTTCATTATTCCTAAGAGGGGGAGGAATATATAACATATCAATAGGATACTTATCACAAGCAGGAACCTTTGGAATAGAATATTTGCAATTAGGGATTGGCAATTTTCTTTTCACCTCACGCTTCAGATTCTCAATTTCGTTAAGCAAAGAAGTTACCTTTTCAATATGTTTATCAAGATTAACTTTGAAAGAATCACATAACTCTTTGTTTAGATCATTAACTATTGAAATTTCAGCTTTAAAACAATCATTTTCCTTTTGCAAGTTATCAATAATGTTTTGAAGTTAGAAATTCTGAGAATCTAAAAGAGGAGGCACTTAGGAGCCAGTCACATCATTCTTTTCACTCTTGAGTTGTGAAATTTGGGTTTTCAATCTTTTGATCGTGTTGCAATGAGCTCGAATCTGTTCATCACGTTTGTTAATTTCAAAAACTGCATCAAACTCAAGGGCATCCGAGGACGTCTTGACATTTGAGGTTTTCACATTTTCTTTGAGATGATTTTAATTGCAAAGCAAGATGTTCAACCTCTAATTTAGAAAAATGTTTGACCAAGTTGTCATGATCATCATGTTCTATTTTCTCATGCAATTTTGAATTTGTAGTCTCAAGCTCAATGACATGATCATGGGAAACTTTTAAAGCGACAGATAATTCATGAAATTAAAATGCAGTAATAGAAGAATTTGTAACAGTGTAGAACACATCTTGAGCAACACATTGACAAGTCAGATTATCATTAAAGATGTGCAGATTCTTTCTTTCAATCTCATTATTTTTAAGCTCACGTTCATGCATATTGACTTCAACTATCATTGCATCAAATTCCCTTTCCATTTCTTTAATCTCTGTGTCTATTCCCCTTTTAAGACTCTCAAATTGACCTTTTAATTGTTTAAAGAAAGGTATGACCTCAGTTAAATAGCATTCTTTAGTTTGTTCAAAACCCCTTTCCCCTTCAGTTATCCCAGTAGGTGTGATTCTCTTTTTACACGTTTTCTCAAAATCAACAAATAGTTGGTAAACTACATAAAGGCTGATTAAGGTCTTGCTATTAGTGGGAAGTGTTCTAGGCACTAAATGAATTGGTGTATTTGGAGGATACACAGTTACTGGAGACAATTTCCTACATGGGGGATTCTTTTCAACAAGGTTATCTGCTTTTTGCTTATCCATATCCTTTTTCCAGAACACTTGTTCAGGTGTTAATAGTGTTTGAGGCTTAAACTTGTTCAAGGAGATCCAATTTTCCTTAGTGTAATCATGGGATTTAAAAGTGATGTTATATTTAATGCATCAGGTGTTAATAGTGTTTGAGGCTTAAACTTGTTCAGGTAAATCTAATTTTCTTTAGTGTAATCATGGGGTTTGACCGTTATCTTCTGCTTTTTACACTCAGGATCTTCTAGCTTCTTATCCATTTTATCCCTAGAGGCATCTTCTAATTGAATATCTTCCACGGTGCACTCAGTACAACTAGGTTTCTGTCTAGGTTTAAGAATCTCATGGCCATTATAGATTACTTTTTGAGCAGCTCTAGCTTTCTTACCAACCTCAGGATTTGGTTCATTAACAAGAGGAATGCTATGCTTATCGTTTAAGACTCTATGCTTAGTGATCATGTGAGCAGTCTGAATGGTGTTCCCTTGTACGTACAACTTGTTTTCAAGTTTGTTCTTTAAAGTTTTGAGGTTGGAAAAATTCTTTAAAAGTTTTGATTCCTTAGTATTGAATTCCTGCTTAAGCACTTTCATATTTTCTTGAAGTTCTTGTTTTTGCTTAGCAGTTTTATTAAGCTTTTCTTGTAAGGAATTTAACTCTTATTTTAATATTTCTTCCCTAAAATTACTTTTTCTGATAAGTGTACGCATTTGGGTATCCATCTCCTACTCACGTGAGGTCAACTAAAATTTAGCACGCTGTTCATAAATGGCAACTTGATCCTTATATATGTTAAGCTCAGTGGTAAGGGAATCATCAGGGATAAATGCAGAGTACTCATGCAGCTCATAATCATCATTTTGAGTAGAAGATGCACAACTAGGTACAGCAGAAACTTCCATGCAGCTTTCCTTTGCATTAACGTGCACAGGTTGTGGCTGGTCCATCTCTATCTTGGGTACATCCGAAGCTTCCATGGAGCGTTCCTTTGCATTAGCTAGCACAGGTTGTGACTGGTGTACCTCTCTCTCTTGTGAACTTGAGCACCAAGAATCCATTTTAGCATTATCCGACTCAAACACGATAGTCTGTTGTACATTGTTGGGTATCTTCTGTTCATTGATCACGTCGTATAAACTGATTATCTTAGATACAACTGAATCTGAATCGTTAGGCATGATGTTGACGTGCAACGTATTTTACAAATCTATGATTTAAACCGAGAAATAGAATCTTTCGCGGGATTTTACAAAATCAAGAAGAAACCGTTAAGCAATGACCAATAGAGCGTGTAAGATGACTGATGGATCGACACAATGATAGACAATTATGTGTTAGGACTTATAATTATTTGTAGGATTAGCTGAGATGTTGTTTGGTTGAGATTTGGGTTGGTTGTTGCACGATTATACGGAGAATTTAGGTCTAAACACTTAAAAACCTCAATAACTTCTGTTTGGAGCGGATTTAGGCCTCGAAGGTTGACCTGAATGTACTTTAGTTCATTCGGCGTGCCATTCTCCTCGTTCTCACGGTCGTTTTGATGGGTAGAACGCTGAAAACGGAGTTACGGTTCAAAAGTTATGGCCGTTTGAAGTTTTGTCGGGAAAAGTCAACAAAACGCACTGATGAAATGGACAAACCGCACTTTTGACAAGTCGCACCCAAACCAACTCGCTTAGAGATCAACTCACTTAGTGGACAACACGCTTTGAGGTCAACTCGCTTAATAGACAAGTCGCTTAAAACCCAAGTCGCATAAAGAGACAACTCGCTTAATAGACAAGTCGCTTTAAAACCCAAGTCGCTTAAAGAGTCAACTCGCTTAACAGCCAAGTCGCATAAACCAACTCGCTTCCAGGACAACTCGCTTAAGTGTCAACTCGCAACACAGACAACTCGCTTAATAGCCAAGTCGCATAAACCAACTCGCTTCCAATAACAAAGCAACTCGCTTCCTAGAAACGTAATACCGTGGCTCAACTCGCTTCGTACAATATTCAAAAACAACCACTTTATCAATAAAAAACAACCCAACCACGATGATTCAAGCCTTCCAATTCAAAACCTAAACACATATGATGATCCTAAACACAAAAGTACAATCAAAATTCAAACTTTAACACTAGAAATTGACCAAATGATTCAAACTCTCCTAAACACTTATAACCCCAAAAACCTTATGAAATCCACCAAAACAAAGAGCATGAAAGATGAGTGATCAAACCTGGCTCTGATACCAATTGTAAGATATAGAATTTCACAATCACATTAAACCACAATCAAAATGGGGCGTACAAGTTTTTAGAGAGAGAAAGTTAGAGAGAGAATGAGAAGAGAGTTGGGAACTATGTGAAACAAAAAAAATGTTATTGAAGCTCCAACCCTCTAACTTGGGAGGTAGAGGGTATTTATAGTGTCTTACAATAAACACCACCTACGGGCTGTGGATCAGGTATACAGTGGGTAAAGACCCGTCCGTCCTTCACTGTTTTACTTAACTAACTACTTACTAACATTAAATAACTACGACTACGAGCTTTCTAATGATTACACATACTTGAGGTGACCGACACTTTAATGACTGAATTTTCTAATTCCTAACAATTCTCAAATATGATTGCAGACATTATATCTAATGAGTTTTTTATGCAGATTCTTGAAGTTTGGTGTCAAATGCAGCTATGCCGATGCAGGGGTGAAGGCCATCGGCTCCTTCGCAATAGACGTTGAAGCGGATGTCAGGGCTGAGAGGGTCTGATATACACATAAAAATTATATTATTTTGAACTGGTTTTATAGTTACTCAGAACATCAGCGCATATAAATTAAGCAGTTTTATTGGTAAGCGTAATCAAGATTCTTTTTATTCTTATCAGCTCGTACTATTGGGAGGAGTGGCTTCGTTGGTTCGGCTATATGCAAGGCTGCAGCATCAAGGGGAATTGAAGTCATTAGTCTAAGCAGGTTCACCAATTTCTTTATCTAATCAATTCGCTATAGCTACATCATTAGAACCTTATAGTTAAGTCGTAAAAAAGCTCAATCTTTTTTCGTGTACTTTAGATAGTCTAAATAACTGAAAGTTGTTTTTAAAGTAATTGCGGTTCCTTTTGTGGAGGCAGCAGGTGGAATCATAGCAGTTCCAATGAACATTGTCATTGCCATGTAATTGTCATTAAAAGCCATGTCATCACATTAGTCCACCTAAGCATGGTTTTGGTGTAGATAAAAACTGGATTAAATTTGTGTAAAAATGTAATATAGAAATTTTTAGTTGGCTTTCTTTGCTTTCAAACTATGTAATTTTGTTATCTCACTTACAATGATAACATATGAGGCTGGAAAAAAAATACAAAACCGACATCTATGGTTCATGTTGGTATTAATTAGATAGTATTTTCATTTCAGGAGACAATTCATGGTGATGAGACGGTTAAGATGTGAATGGGTTTGAAGCTATGGGGAGTAGTGAGCAGGATAGGATTGCAGCTGTGGAGTGTGCCACGTAATTTTTTTTTGTTCTCATCCCAGAAGTCCATCGAGGGGAACCTGCAGATGAAAAATTGGATGTGTACAGTCTTGGCGTGATTATATCAGAGCCCCTAACCATGCAACTTCCATCGAATAGGCTTGGGGCTTCTTAGGTTTGTTCAAGCAAAAACCTTTTTTTTTTTTTTTTTTTTTTTTTTTTTTTAATTCATGGAGCACAAAAATCTTAGTGGATGAATTTGATCCACTTCAGCAGGCCAACTGGATTGTTTTATTCACTTGTAGTCTTTTTTAATTTTTTATTATTGATCTCAAATGAATCATAATTTGAGGTGGTTGGAGGCTTGGAGCTGTGGCATTCCAGAATAAGAAACTTGTAATACATGCTAATATAACTTTTCAAACTGGATATTATATTTGTTTCTAGGGGGTCGGTTAATTGACATTATGTATTTTCAGTTTTGAGTATAAACTTTTTATTTTGGTGAGGTGTGAATTTGTTCTAAATCTAAAATGGTACTCCAGTAGACGGTTGTCTTCATAAAATGTTTATTGCATGTCAACTTTGAATTCTCATAGTTGCAAGGCATAAACGGTGGCGTGGTACTTTATCATTTAGGTGATACTAAGCGGTTTAATGAGGATGATGTTCTCATTTTTATCAATTTCATAAAGGTGTTATTTCTTATTTATCTTGCTTGCCAATGTTTTGTTTGATGGTGTTTGAATCTGCTGCCATTGATGATGTTTGAAGCTGCTTTTCAGATACGTTTGCAATGGAAGTCGACAAGGGGAAGAAATACCTTTTAAGAATTGCAAACGCAGCCCTGACCGATGAGCTTTTCTTTGCTGCTGCGATGTGCAGATTAATCCTGTCTACACCAAGCCCTGTACAACCTCTGCTATACTAATCGCTCCTGGATAAACCATAAGTGTTTTGACTTATGCCAACAGGGTTCCAGCTTGGTACTTCTTGGCAGTCCGGCTGTTCCTTCACGTTCCAATTCCTGTTGACAACAAAAGAACAACTGCAATCCTCCAAGACAGGCAAGGAACAAATGAACATGATAATGTTGGTGCAACCGGATTGCTGAACCTTGCTGAATTTGTTTATGCTAAGCAGGAAAAGATCCTCATAATCTATATTTACATCCAATGATTTTAAACTACTATGTAAATATAGATTGGAAGCATTACCCCTACACCTGTGTTGAATATGTAAGCAACCATAACTTAGTAGTTAGTACCAATTTAGTCATGTAATTTCTGATTTTTTATGCTTTCTAATTGTGCTATATGACACCATATGTAGCAAATGCTCCCATGGGTTGAGGATAGAGCTGATACATAGCAAAGAATGGAGCATCACAAGCAGTGATTCAGTCTGCTCTTGCTTATGCATATGGGATTGGTGGGATTTTATTCTGAAATTTTTTTATAATAAAATTTGTGATTCGCCATCAATTTGTTATAATTTATATTTAAATGTTTGGATTGTGCAAGGGGAGTATATGAAGAATGTTGGGATTAGATTTTTCAGAAATTGCTAACAACTGATGCAAACGAATAATAGGTGAACCAAATCTTCATGTTACTAAAATTTCTATGTGTTAGATATTTCTTATTAGTTGTCATACTAATATTGACTTTTTTTAATGTAGGAAAGTAGCAAAACTTTATCCAGATGGCGCATGTGAGGTAGGAACAAGAGTAGCGCTTTGAAAATTGGTGGGGCGAGGCAACGCAGGTCAGGGAACCCAAGTAGAGCCTCCTGAGCATGTTGACTGTTACCATCCTTGAACCTAACCGACAAAAGCACTTGACCATTGTCAGTAGGAAATGGTATGCGTATTTACCTACCCAACTGATGCGTATTTCTTTTTGTTAATGCTTAAGGTTAAACATTGTTATTGTTAATGATGTAAAGCATGCATTGATTGTCGAGATTCATGATAGTAAAACTTTGCTTCAACAAATATATTAATAGTCTGTTGCTTTATCATGTTATGAGTCGATTACTTAATTGATATTTTCTTTTTGTCATTGAAGGGGCTTCACAAAGTTCAGCCGTACTGATTATATTCAGTGGAAGTCTGACAGCCGCATCATGCCTGATGGTGTTAATGCCAAGGTAATTCTTTCTCATTTTCAGGAAACGTAGGATGTCACTGTTGTGAGTTTGACTGTTCTGTCCATGTTCAGTATAAAGTATTGTAAACGCCAAGTTAATTTATTCTCATTTTCAAGAAACGTAGGAAGTTTGTGAATGTGACTCTTTTGTGCATGTTTAATAGCCTATCGTTTAGTACCTAGCTAATTTGTATAGTTTAAATAGCCAGATATGGGAAGGTGAATTGTTTTTGATAAATGTTTAATTGTGAACTGCGTAGTAAACTGACAATATGCTTACAAAGAGTTATTTCTGCAGAGGTTTTAGTTAAATGATTTCCAGCTTTGGTTCCCAATTGAGAATCACTACAAACCTCAAATTTAACAGACTATTATATCATGACTTGCACAAGATGGTAGTGGATGTATTATATTTTAACACTTTTATTAAAGAAAATAGAAAAAATAACTTATGTTTTTTATGTCTTTACAAACACTAGATTTCACTGAAACTTTTATATTTCATTGTTAGCATTTGGCAATAATTGATGTTTGGCCTATTTGCTAATGAATAGATTAATATGAGCCATGTTTCATTTTTACGTTAAAATGGGTCAATATGATGCTTAGCTTACAAGTAAATGGGTCATACGGTTCGAAAATTGCCTAAAGTGTAATTTAATGCATAAAGCATACTAAATCATCAGTTTCTAATATAGATGTCTAACAAAAAAGTGATTTTACTAGCAAAAAAATCTTTTCACTTTCTAAGCTGCAAGTGCAGTAAGTCTTACGATACTCGAAGGATTGGATCATCCAATGAATCATTGGAGAGACAGATTTAAACCCCAAGACATATTGCCATAATCCAATTAGCTAGATAGGTTGATCGATAGATATGTTCCCGCTCGATGGCACAAGTTTACTCGATAGCATCCTTTTTACCACTTTATTTTTCGTGCTTAAATTTTATGGAATTTGTTGATTAGTTTTATTTCATTTATATTAAATTGTAGGATAAAAAGTTTACATTTGTGTGCTTCGGTTCTATTTCTTAAAGTAGCATGTATATATAATGTTTCGAAATTGGTTCTCATTATAAGTCTACAAAGAACACAAGTCTTATATATTAGTTTAGCATAAGTTTTGATGATTTATAGAGTAATTCGACTTTGCTAAAGTCATGTCGCAAAAAAGAATCATGGTACTAATTATTTAGGATGTGTTTGGCATTGTGTTTTAGTTTTGGAAATCATGTTCTGTAGTTGAGACGACTTCATTTGTTTCATAGAGCCCAAGATAAAGCTTGAATCCCAATTAATGATAATGTGCACCATTGTACCTACGATTCTTGGATTTTTAAGGGTTAAGGCCGGCGGTTTAATGCCTTTTTTTTCTACCTTAATGTCACTAAGGTAGAATATACTCCTTGGCATTTGCATCCTTTAGTATCTCTTAAAATCTTTTATACAATAAGGGAAATCACTGATTTCGAATCAAATTATCAGGTGCTAAAGTGAAGGATGAAGATAGATTTTCGGTCTCTGGTAATGTTGGATTTTCTATTGTTGTTGTTTTAATTTAAATACGTGTGTAATAAAGTTTTTAATACATATTTGAAGATGTTTGTTTTTGTGTATTCAAAGATATACTACTAAAAAATAGTGAACTTATCATTTGCATTCAATTAGTTAATATTGATCTTAATATAAAAGATTATTTAGCCTATCTATGCTCTAATTTGCGTGTTACTCATGTGACATCAAACTCCAATTAGGACACTATTTACATTATGTGTTAGTATTGTGATTTTAAGATTGAAATTAAAGAAAGCTGGTCAAAGAAAAATTGCATTCTTCATATGCGAGGTTCTTCATCACAATAGCCCAAGTAATTTCTTACTCGATCTTCGTTCCCTTATTATTAATTGTGATTTCACTTACAATTACTCCTTATTATTATGGAATGTATGTGCTGGAAAAACATATCTGCTGCCAAAAAAATCAAACGTTTCTTTTCCTTAATTATAGTTTCATAGTTATAAAGTTTAACCTAATCCCATCACACCAAACAACTTTTTTTTTTTCTTTTTTTTTCTAATGCTCATCTAATTCTATTCTTTTTCTAATGCTCACCTAAATGACTTCTTGCGTACCACTTTGAAATTTTTTTCACTGACATATTCGATAACCATTTATCTCTTTTCGTTCTTAATGCATTCAATTAAAAATTTGATATGTTTATAGCTTATTTTTTGTTAACATAAGTTTTTTAATGATATTCATAAGGCTTGCTCACCTATCGAGCGGGCTATGCTTTGATACTTTATTCTTGCGTACCACTTTGATTTTTCTCTCATATTTGATAACCGTTTATTTCTTTTCGTTCTTAATGCATTCAATAAAAAATTTGGTATGTTTATAGCTTATTTTTTGTTAACTTATTTTTTGTTAATTTGTTTTTTTCTGACAATACTCATAAGTCTAGCCCGCACATCGGGCAATAATTGTTTATCCTCAACTATTTCCTTCTATATTATTTTCCGATAACTAATACCTTCCAACAATAATTATAAGTCATGTCCGCCTTCCTTATATGTTATTTTACGTTAACTAATACCTCTGTTGCAAAAATCGGCTTAGGCGGCCGATTAATCGTCGATTAATCGCTAGGCGGTGATTAGCCGTTCCGATTTTCATTAATCGGCCTTATTAATCGGTTACTGACAAAAATCGGATAAAAATCGGATTAATCGGCCTAGGCGGCCGATTAATCGGCCAAATCAGAAAAAATCGGATAAATCGGAAAAATCAGTTACGGGTAAAAATCGGCAAAATCGGAAAAAAAATCGGCAAAATCGGAAAAAATCGGCTAGATCGGCCAAATCGGGCATATAGTTTCAAAATTTTATAATTTTATATATAAAAAATCTAATCCGATTAATCCCCGCCTAACCGATTAATCGTTAGGCCCTACCCGACCGCCCAGCTACCGCCTAGCGATTTTTGCAACCTAGACTAATACCCTCCAACGATATTATAAGTCATGGTTTAGAACAAAATTTTAGAAAGTATTTACCTCCTTTTAGCCGTTTTTTGGATTATGGTAACATTAATTATAGTTCTTAACCGTTTAATTTAACTTTTAATAACTTTTTACTATATATTTGTTCAACTAAATCTTAAAAATAAAAACCACAAATCAAAGTACTTACCTGCTTTTAGTCGTTTAATGTATTATGGTAAAATCAATTATATATCTTAACCTTTTCATTTAAAATTTAATTACTTTTTAGTATATATTTGATCCACAAAATCGTAAAAATAAAAACCACAAGTCATACCCGTCCATCGGATGGGTTTTGACACTAGTGTATATATATATATATATATATATATATATATATATATATATATATATATATATATATATATATATATATATATATATATATATATATATATATATATATATATATATATATATATATTATATAACAGGAGGCATTTGGCATTAATGCCACGTCAATGCCACCTCAATGTCACCTCAATGCCACCTCAGCATTATATGTCCACCTAAGCAATATTTTTTAATTTATTAGAAATTTTCGAATTTTTTTTATTTATTAGATTTTTCGGAATTTTTTTAATGCCACATAATCATTTGTTGTCCAACTAATCAATATTTTTGTCCACCTAAGCACTAATTTTTTAATTTAATTAGATATTATATAAATTTCGGATTTTTAAGAATTTTTTTTGTAAATTTCGGATTTTTAATAAATATTTATAAAAAAGGGGTCTTGCAAGGATTGAACCTTGGTCATTTGGATAAATAACTTGTGTGTTTACCACTTAGGCAACAAGTTATTTTGATAATTATGTTGCATATTATAATCTATAAATGCCTATAATTATATTAGAATCATATACTAAATACAATTTATCTACAAAAATTATATTAAGTAATTATCTTTTTAAAAACTTATTATACATATCTTTTCCTTAACTTAGGTAACCTAAAAGAATATATGTAAAAAAAATCTGCACTTCATTCATAATATATTTTTTCTCAAAAACCCTAATATCCTTTTTTTTCCTCACAATCTCTTCTAATGTTCGTTTACTGATTTTTGTGTTTTATTCATCACAGGTTTGCAACCATGAATTGGCACTGCAAGATTCAAGGTTGCTTGCACAGGTAATGTGAGTTTGGATTTTCTTATTTTCTATTTGTGCATGTAAGATATGTGTCTGTAACGGCGTCATTGCAGGAATTCTTGGATAGGTTTATGCCAATGCGAAAAGGAGGAGTCAGTTATGCATCGACGATGACACCGATATTCTTCTAATTTGGTATGCGTTGAAAGTAAATATCTTAAATCGTATTATTTTTAGTTTATGTTGGAAAGATCCCAACACAATATGTGAGATCACATTATTCAGCATTACAGGGTGAATTTTTTACGTTGTATGTGGTGTACACCATCAAGTTCCCTTATGAATGTGATGAGACTAACAATTGGAATATATGCATTCAGTATTCCTGTTTTCTATAACTTATTTTTCGTTTTTATGAAATAATTTGCAGCTTCTCTTTGCATCAGTGGAACTACTTTCACATCAACAGAAAATCATATTGTAGGGTAAGGTTTTTTGTTAATGTCGAGGTGTAGATCACGACATATAAGTGTATCACTACGGTAGTGGTTGTAAACCTGCTACACAACCCTAATCTGTTTGATTTTGGAAGATATTTAGTTTGACTTTGATCCCTAAGGGAAAACTGTGTCACTTTCTGGGAACATAATAAAAACAATTTTCAGAAATCATGCGACTACATTCATGCTCCATTCACACAGGTTCATCTCACTCACTTTCTCTCTTTATACATTTATGTTTGCTCAATAGTGAATTACTTGGTATTCGTTTATTCATAGGATCAACCAATTATGATTTTCAATTTACCAGGTTTGTGAGTTTATTTTTTTTGGGTAAAAGGGTTAATTCACCCCGGTAAAATTAACCAGGTTTGTGAGTTGTTATTTTATAGAAAATAAATTGATTCATTTGTTTGATTGGGGTTTGATTGATTATGGTTTTGTGGTTACTGATAAGTATTCATAATTAACAAAATGTATGAATGGTATGAACTTTGTTTTACCAAGAAGCTTAAAATTTTGAGAGTACTTAACTTTTTGTAGCTAACTATCACTCATGATACAGTTAAAATATTAAAACTTGCATGAGACTGATCGAACAAGTACTAACTAAAACAACAAAGACCAATTGCTTAAAATTCCAGGATCAAAGCTACTCTGAGGTGGTTCGCAGGGTCCTGCAAGAAGTGTGGCTCATTTGACATTCCAATGCAGAAATTTCTTAAGCATTAAAGATGACAAGGACAAGGATACATAAGCTATTCAGCCTACTGTCATGTCGGGTTTAGAGAAAATTCCGATAACTCAATGTAAGGATTTAGCGCTTTGCAAGGCATCTCTGGATCACAAAATTTCCAGATTCACAAAGCATATGGAAGACCCGATCATTTGCCTTCTGCTCACACATGGTAACGATTATGTTTGGCTGTTGATTTTATATTGACTTTACTTTGCATCACAAGAATTACAGACATGGTTTTTTAAAATGCTACTATAATTGGATTCAAATATTATATCATGGTGAATGCAGTTTCAGTCAGTTTGATGATTTTATATATTTGAGGGTACAGTGAAAAACAGTAGTCCTTTAGCTGTCTAAGTAAGATGTCTTTGATTAGTCAAGCAGATTTTACATAAAGATTTTCAGCAGCATGTTTATATGATACATGCAGAAGAAGCAGAAAGTTTCTAAATGGTAATGGATATGTTTTGAACCTGTTAACCTCATGTCAACTGTAGCTTTGGGCAAACATTTTTGGGTTTTGCTAGCCCTCAGGGGTATGTTTTTAAGAAATAAATCATGCATAAAGTGCGGCACATCAAGGTGGTTGAAGTGGTTATGATCTAGGTGAGTGGGTGGTTATCATCAAAGTTTAACAAGATAATGCATGACCTAATCTCTTAAACATAGCCTTAAGGGCTTTGTATAGCATTTTTCATATTTTTGTCTACTTTCTTTGTAATACTGCATATGAATTTTCCCAACTATTTGTCTTAGTTGATAGTATGTGTTATGATAAGGGGATTCTTTTGTTTCCAATATTTACACTAACTAATGTGACAGGAAATATAAAGATCCTATTGAAGAGCATTCTTTGATTCCGGTGACTAAAGGTACTCAGTAAAAGTAATCATTTTTTAGCCTTACTGACGTATTTATCGAAGCTCACAATGAATTCTTCTGGTGAGCTAGAAAGTATGGCTTGGGTAGAAGAAAGTAAAAAGTGGCAGACATTCTTGTCATTTCCAAGAGATACATGTGATGCATACAATGTCTGTGGTGCTTATGGTATGTGCACTACTGTTAATTTGCTTGAAAAGTCTTGTGCTTGCTTGGATCAGTATAGATTTGTGCCAAAGAATGATAATGATTTGTCAGGTGGGTGTGTTAGGCGAACACCATTGGACTGCAAAAATGGATCAGAAGGGTTTATCAAACTGCCGGACACAAAGAGTACTTGGTTTAACACGAGCGTGAGTTTGAAAAATTGTGCAGAAAAATGCCTACAGAATTGTAGTTGCATGGCTTATGCAGATACAAAAATTAGAGGAGAAGGAACTGGTTGCTTGATGTGGTTCAATGACCTTATAGACATCAAAGTATTAGTACCTGTAAAACTTGAAGTCAAAGAGACCACTGCCTGCTAGCACTTTTACCACCAGCCACCTTCATCACTTTTGATTCAGAAATATGGATCGGACTCACCCAAAACGATTTTAAAACCTAACAATAAAATCCATTAAACCAATGGATCCACCATGGTACCATATTTCCATAAGATTCTTCACCTTTACCTTTAAGTTCGTTGTTACCATTCTATTCTGGTGACCTTTACTGTTCCGGATAGAGATATAAGGTTGACAAATTAAAGAAGGCTTGCAAAAGCGCCGGAGTGGCAGCACGCCAGCACCTGAAGCCAGAATGGCGGAGTGACTGTTGGATTGCTAAAAGAATGGGTTAACAGGTAATTCAGTTCACCCTTAGATAATTAGTATTGTTGATTATCCAGCAGGTATGTAATATGTTGACCTAAACAGTACTCAGTAGTTAGATGATCACTTCCGAAATGCAAATCCATACACACAAATAACTATGTCTTTTATGTTAAAAAAGGGTTTTTATAAATATCTTCTTGAACAACATATAAGTATGGGGCATGATCTGGATATTGTGATGGTGAACACTTTATCTCCATGGGGAAACCACCATCTTACACCCTTTGGACCTTTACTGGAACCTTTGACAGCATTTTTCCGCACTGGTGTCGCTGTAATCCATCACGCAAAATGGTACAAAGAATCCTTAACTTGAACAAGACTGAATAAATTCTGCATTAGTGTCCTAAAATTTTCAAGTGTTTGTTAAGGATTGCAGGTACCTGATCCGAGTCTTTCTGTTATTGAGCCAACAATTCTTGGAAGGCATTGGTTTCTTCCTGTATATTATTGATCTGCAATGACCCCCTCACAATTTTTTGAGGCACTAAATGTCTCGCCTCATATTCTAGCTTCACCGGTACCTACTAAAAGGTGGTTTTTATTGAGTTCCATTTTTGTCAAAACCTCTTTATTGTATATCCATTCCCGGAAGATGAATGTTCACCCAGATGTATATTAAACCTTCTAAATTAATTTAAACTTTATCTACATGTACAACGTTAGGTAAGAAAGGGCGAAGAAGTCAGCCTTAGTCCTAATATACCCGTTTTGACCCGTTAACCAACCCATCTAGGAGGGTACAGAACTCGGGGTCTAAGCCTTCAAACTGAATCACAGTCATTCTTAAACAGACCAACATACTTGATCCTGTCCGGTACTCGGTCCTAATATTTTGAATTTAGCAGTTTTAGTTCAGTCCCGGTTCCACCTCTAACTCAAATTGTTTTTATTTCAGCCTATGATTCACAATATTAGGTTGGTCAAACAGAAGCACGTCCGACCACTATCTTATGTGGCCTATCTAATTTTGATTAACACGTTATATTTCTACTAAGTTAATGATTAAAACGCGTTATATTTCTATTAATTTAATGATTGATTTCAGATTTATCACTGAAAAGTGAAGCATTAGATTGGAACACGCGAATGAAGATAGTCGCTGGTGCAGCTAGAGGTTTAGAGTTTCTTCACGATAAGGCTAACCTCCTGTTATTTATAGAGACTTCAAATCATCCAATATTTTACTGGGTGAAGGATTTCAGCCAAAGCTCTCAGACTTTGAACTTATTTCACCAAAAGGATACATGTTGTGAAGATGGCTAGGGCTTTCAGCCATAGAAGTAACTGTTTTCAGCACATCTATTGCTAATCGATTTTCAGGTGAGATCAATGAAATATGATATTGAGTAACTAGAAAGGTATACTAAATAAGATATAGATTAGAAGATAATCTAACTCAATGTGCTAGGCCTGAAAGTTAAACTTTGTGATTAATTGAAAGCAGACAGTTTATATGTTAATGTATTAGGTGATATACTGATGTGTGTTATAATTGAGGTGTTGCAGCTGCAACAACCATTGTGACCAAACATCCGTAATATATGTTTTGCTTATTCTAGATAGCCGACATAAACATATATATATTCATCACTTGCATCTTTGGATATTGAAACAGGTTGATGCGCAACTGCCAGTAATAAGACATTTTCAATGTTAGTTGGTACCTTTAATATCCCCAAATCTTTGCTGCAGACTGCTTCCTCCTTAGAGTTACAGGTAGCTTCAGCAGCCTGGTAACCTGACTAACACATACTTCCTGTTTCAAATTACTTAGATAAAAAGAAGATTGATTTTGATCTCCAGAATGAGTTTTTTCATCATTAGGCATGTATAATTCAGTCCCTTGATCCACTAAAGAAGTGACATTTGGGCTACCACCATCTACTGTGACATTTAGGCATGTATAATGAGTTTTTGTTTTGATATTTTGAGGTAGAGCAGCACATTTTGGATGTTTTTTTATTACACTTGGAGCTACAAAGGATCATCAAAAAGGCATTTGTGTTTTGGACTGGTCTAGCTCAATTCGCAAAATAATTTATTCTGTGTGATTTTCTGGTTCATGTTAACAATTTCCTTAGAGCTATCTGCTTAAAGAGTTCAGTTTTATTAATAATGAAACTTCATTCCGATGAGTTAAGGATACTTTTATTAACATATGGTAAAAGTGCCTTATTTGTAAATCTGAAATATTTTTATTTACGCTTTTCTCGACCTTTTAATTCAAATGACTAAAATGAGAATGTGTTGACTTGACTACATAGTTCAAATCGTTAGAGAATTTTCGTGTTTTGATTAGTCGAAAGTTAAATTTTTTTTATTATTATTTTTTTGTATCATTCAAAGGACAAAATGTAATTAGATTTGATGCAAGATTTTCGCCTTGGATTATGAGTTTTATTTTTCGAAACCACTGGAATGATCCATAGTACAACCTTTGGTGATTAATTATGATATGAAGGTCAAGCTCAATAAACATAAATGTATATAAATTTTATTTGATATAATCTCATAATTGTACGAAACGGGATTGATTCTTATAGGCGTCTAAAATTGCTAGAAATGAAACAACTATAAACTTTTTTTTTTTTTTTTTTTACACTAAAACCCACAAAGCCACAACTTTAAAACAAAAAATAGGGCAATCTCCAATCATCTGACGTAAGGCCACAACGCTCTTTATAATATATGAAACCAAATAATACAATCATTGATCTTTAATGGGTTAAACGGGGCAAATAACATTTTCATTCTAGGAATGTATTTAAACTAAAAGCATATACTTTGTAATGGCGGATATTTTATTAAGTTTTCTTTACTCTATCGAATTACCATTCATTTCGTTTTTTTCTATTCACCGTATAAATATTTTACAATGTTTGTTATTCATCAACTGTTACTTAATTTATTCATAGGACACTTTTTCAGCCATTTTATACCCACCTTCTTTCGCTATAGTAAAATATGTCAACGATAATTATAAGTCATGCCCGCCCATTGGGCGGGCTTCGAAAACTAGTATATATATATATATATATATATATATATATATATATATATATATATATATATATATATATATATATATATATATATATATATATATAATCTAGATCGATTGAGAATGTTTTTATTTTGAGAAGATTGAGAAGGTTTTCATATAGGGTACCTTTATTGTGGTGGACAATCTTAAAATAAAAATAATATGGACCAATTTGGAACATTGGATGTATTAGGGGGTGTTTGGCAACCCTTTGAAAACGTGATTATTTGATTATCACGTTTTTAAAACGTGAATAATCAAGTTTTGGTGTTTGGTTGCAAACGTGATTATCACTGAATTTGCCTTCAAAACGTGGTTTTGAAATTGGAGGTAGGGACTTACTTTTTACAAACGTGGTTTTGCAAACGTCATTTGTGCAAACGTGATTTTTACCCAAACACCCCCTTAATGATGATGTCACTAGATCAAATTAAATATGATGGCATTTTTGTGAATAACAAGAAGTTTATGGCAAAATTTGAACGCAATTTGTAAAAGCCTGCGTGCCTTTCTCCTTTTATTATTTTAACACAGTAATTACTAACTGATTCACAGTATTAGAAGTTTTTTATTAATGAAATCAAACCAAATGTTACACGTTTACTAGATCAAATTCTAATAAATGAAGACCGCTTTATACAAATTTGCAACGATTTTAATATATAAAATTTTATGATACACATTCTAATAAATGAATACACCGTGATAGAAATATAATATATTAAAATGAGTTAATTACATAATTTTCTTTAAGGTTTATCAGATCCTGCATATATTGTTTTTGTGTTTATTTTTATGGGTCATGTCCTCGTGGTATGCAAAAATTACGGGTCATGTTCAATTTACTAACGATGTTTAAGAGGTCTTTAAAAAAGACTAACGTGATATGTTTGCATAACGTGAGGGGCTAAAACTGTATATGTGAAACCCGGTAAACGTTAGGGACCATTTATGTAATTAACTTGTTGTTCCCTGTTCACTATCGTTTAAAAACAATTAAGTACTTAAAACAATTTAATAGTGAATAATGACTGAAATTAACGTAAGTAAAACACACAAAGTAATTTTCAACATCATATTCTTATTATAAATAAATCAAAAGAATACGTTACCCAAGTACTTGCGGAATAGTACTTGGGATTGAAATGACAAAGTTTGGGGTGACTCCTCTCTAAGCTCAGGCTAAGTCTGAGCACAACTCTTAGAACCCACTGAGCTATCTCAAGGATAAAGTTGTATTTGGAGGAGTGAAAAGTTGGCTTGTGTGTGTGTTTTTTACAATTCACAAGCTTAAAACTTTTCACTCATTCTCTTATGTTATTTATACAAGTATGATTTTAACTTTAACCTAGAAGACAAAAACATTGATCACAGTAATCACAAATATAGATATATTCAATTACTGTTTACTTTGCTATTTGTAGTCAGGCGACGAAGCTTCTTTCCTTAACAGAGATCCTTTAGTATCGCCGCTTACTATAAATGGGAAGATATGGCTTTAGTAGATAGGGACTTAGTTTTATCTGGGTAAAGCACTTGGGGACTTAGTTTTATCTGGGTAAACTTTTCCCGCCTAGTCCCGCTCATTCTTCAGTCTTCAAAGCCTTCAGTCTCTTCCTTCAGTTTGTCTTCAGTGCTAACCGTTGGAGAGGAGTCTTAGGGATTCAGTGAGTTATTGTCATCACTCACTGAATCCACCATCTTCTTCTTGACTTAGTCTTCACCCATTAAGTTCCGCCTTGCTGAGTGGAGAGGCTTCTTCTTCGCCTCGTACTGAGTATCCTGAAGATGGCTCACTGAGAGACTATGCACTCAGTGACCTGATAGTGTTTAACGGATTAAACACTTAGGTTATTTTCTATTCAAATCCTAGATCAAGGGGTTTGGGTATTTACTGAACCCAACAGTCTCCCCCTATTTGGATATACAAATAGCCTAAGTGTTTGATCAGTGTAAGGGAGCAAATGGCTTCTTCTTACACTGAATGTACTAATGAATATAATAAGGAACACTGAGTATTTTAGCAAAAACATACATCGTTTATTGATCCCATTACATGGTTCCTATCACTAGTACAAGAAAATAAAATGATGTCAGTCCAGATGAATTCCCAGTGCTTCAAGCTTAACTTTCTTGGTGATAAGTGTTTCCCTATCAGGATGGTCTCTTATTTTGGCATTCAGGTCTTGACAAAACCTGATGTTTGTTGGGGATTGGATCTGAGAGGCCACTGGAATATAGCTGATCATTGTAGCCACTCCTGCCTGATCGATATCACTACACCTTTGGAATGATGGGTTTCCATAGACATCAATGAAAAATAGCCCTCTTTCAGGCTTTTCAATCAGTAGACAGTTTACAAATTTCAAACCTTCAGGCAGCTCCCTGTTGCATTCTAATCCAAGCACTTTGATTTCAGGATGGAACTCAACTTTCTTCCTTTTGCCAGTGGATGCTTGTAGTTGAGATCCTTGAGGTGCAGTCAAGGCAGGCTGAATTGCCAGTTGGGCTGGTGCATCTCTCAGCCTTTCATATCTTTTACTGAGCATCTTCATCAGCTCCTTGACCACCTTATTTTGCTTCTTTTCAATAATTAGACCAAGCTCATCGAGTTCAGTGATCCCAAAGTCAACAAAAGTTAAGGGATCATGAATCTCGAAATGTCTCTTATCATCCCCCCTGTAGACATTCATTGCTAGTGGTTTGGAGTTGGGGATGATTTTGACATCAGTGATTTTCTCAGGCTTCCTTCGGCTTGTCATTGTCCAGTTGTAATGATCAATTCGTTCTTGTCTGACAGCTTCAGCTTTCTTTTTCTTTGCTTCAAACTGCTTTCTCATTGCAGCCATCTGAGCAGCCTGAGCATCCTTGAACTTTTGTCCTGCCTGACCCTTTTGAAGCTTGCTTGGATCTAATCCCATGTTCTCAGCTTCTTCGGCGACAACCTTTTCCAGTGCTTCTCTGTTCCTTTTCTCTTCCTCAGCTAGTTTCAATCTTCTTTCTTCTTTAGCAAGATGTTTACTCAGCTGTTGTGTTGTGAGCAGGTATTCAGTGTCGCTGATTTTATAGGGAATCTTCTCAGGCTCAGCAGTTGTCATTATGCCTTTGCCTTTGTCCTGGCCTAAGGAAGATGATGCAACTAAGGGTGGTGTTGTTGTCATGATTGATGTTGTGACCGTCAGTGTTGTTGTTGTTGTTGATGTTTGTGGTGGTAGTGAGGAGATGGGTATTGCTGAGACTGGTGCAGATGATGTGGGAGCTACTGAGACTGGTGGTGTTTGCTCCCCCTCAGTGTGAAGAAGAGTTTCTTCAGCAGTATTCTCCCCCTCAACTGTTGCCGGAGCTTCAGTGAGGGCAAGAGTTGGAGTTGGTGCTGAGGGGGACTGAGCTGCTTGACCCTTGAAGGCCTGATAGATTTCAGTGATCATAGCCTTAATCTCTGAAGTATCTGCCTGAAGACCAGTGACCTTTGTATCCAAGTTAGCCTGAGAAAGCTCCAAGGCAGTCATCCGGGGACTAAGATTCCAGGCCATAGAAGATGAGGCCTGAGCCATAGCAGCTACCTGAGTGTTCAAAGAGTCCACTGAGGTCTGAAGAGATTGAACTGACGATTGGAGACCCAGAACATTTGCAGATTGGAGAATTTCAATCAGTTCAGTGAGTCGAGATGAATTTTTCACATACACCTCAGTGGCCTCCAGCACTTTGGCATTGAGTGTTGGGTCTTCTTTAACAGCATCCCTGATTTCATCAATTTTAACCCCACACGATTGAAGATGCTTGAGAAACTTAACCAGGTTTTCATCCAGTCTTATAAGGTGTTGGTACATAAGATCTCTGTGCTCACGAACATTTTTGTTGAAGGTGAGCACATCAGATCAAAGATCAGCGTAGCTGGCAGCCGCTTCAGTGTGTTGATCCCAAAAAATTTTAGTGACCCCAGTGTACAGCTTCCTTGAGGCTCTAGTGATCCACTGAACTAGCTCTCTTTCAGTGACTGGAAGAATGTTGTCAAAATGGTTAAATTCCTCAGAGCTGGATGATGAGGAGTCTGAGTCATTATCTTCTGGATGAAATGGTGACTCAGTATGCTCCTTGGGATCAGGCTGAGGCTCTTGTTCAGATTGAACCTTAGCATCCACTTCTTCTCCAGCTGATAAGATTTCATCTTCAGTTTCAGTAAGTTCAACCTCTGAGAAAAGAATACCAGTGACATCAGCAATGGTGAGTAAGGGGTTGGTGATGGGTTCCATATCAGCGGGTGGTATATATCCCTCTGAGTCTTTGTCCCCCGTGGACCCCTCAAACAATGGTGGGAGTTTCCCAGTGCCTTCTCCTGAGTCAGGATTGGTTTTGGGTTCCGTATCGGCGGGGTTGTTTCTTTCCCTCCGAGTCTTTGTCCCCCAATGACCCCTGAGACACTGGTGGGTGTTTCCCAGTGCCTTTGGCGGAGTCAGTGATTGTTGTATCCCTATCAGTGGGTTGTTTGTTTCCCCCTGAGTCTTTGGGATCGATCAGTGTGCCCTCAGACAAAGGCTTGGATTGGCTAATGTCATCATCAGGCATTGTGGAAGGCACTCCCCTACTAGCGGGTTGTTTGTTTCCCTCTGGATCTTGGGGAGTAGTAGTTGTGACCAAGGGCACTGACTGTGATGTATCAATGTCCTTCGTTTTCACGGGGGTGGATGTTGCCTGGTCAGTAGGTGTCTGTTTAGTCTCGGGTCTTTTGTGCCTTTTAGGCTATGTTCCTGAAGCCTCAGGGCCCTGAGACTTTGGTTTAGTCTTAGTCCTAGTCTGAGACTTCCCCTTTCTCTTTTTGGGAGCAGGGTTTGGAGACACTGATCTACTCTGATTGTTTACAGCAATCATGTGGGCCGTCAATTCAATAGGAGTGACAGGGGATGGGTCTTTTTGAAAATTTGATTGGCTCAGGATGCCTGGTAAAGCACCAAAATTTTCTTCCTGAGGATAGTTTGTACCCAGTAACACTTGCACAGCACAAGAGACAAACCTAGGATACGAAACGTATTTCGTCCTAGTTTTGCTCTGTAGCTTGGTCACGAGATCACTGTAAATGATCTCCCCTATGTCGACAGTGACCCCATTCATCAAGCAGTATGCCATCATCAACTGAATAGAGTTAACTTGTTCAGTGGATGAGTGGTTCCCGCCGAGGACCTGAATCACGAAAGTGAATAGGATCCTCCAAGCCATGGGAAAAGAGCTTTTGGTGACTGGGGTCTTGTCCAAAAAATTTGGATCTAAAATGATTTGTTTTAACCCATCCTTCACTGTGGAAGGTTCAGGATGGGCGACATAAACTCCTTTATTGTAATCCAGCCCTGTTGAAGTGCAAAATGTTTTATAATCTAGGGTGAATTGTTGTTGCCCCCCATGAAGACTGAATCTGATGAGATATTCCCTGAGAGGTCTGAGGTTGTTCTCATCAGTAGAGGGTGTCGGGTCAAAGGCCTTGGCTGTTGCCCAAAACTCTCTGAGGAGATTTTGGTAAACGATGGAGGGACACTGAACAAAGGCCGTTTTCAGTGGGCAGTTAAATAAAAATTTCATAATGTCTTTGTAGGCTGGGACAGTTTCAGGGTATTCAAAATTTCCTATGACATTATTAGTTTTAAATTCAACATTTGTAAGATCTCTTACCCACTGAGAAGCAAACTGGAGAGATTGTGTTCTAGCCATTTCCATTAAAAAGGATTTTAGGGTTTGAAAAGAAATATTTTGACTAGAACAATCAAAGATTTAAGATCTCTCAAGTTTGTGATGAAAAACTTTTGTAAATGTTTACAAGGAGGGTTTTCCAAAAGAAGGTTTAATGATTTTTTTGAGCACACACAAATTATTCTGGATTTGAGAAAGGATTTTGACAGAGTTTAGTTGCAGAAAATAATTTGTGTGTGTTTTTTGGTTTAGAAGAGGGTATTTATAGAGTAGTGAGAGGGGTGATTTTTGCATAAACGTGGATTTGTAAAGACGGTTTTTGAAATCGTTTGAAATTCCACATTTAATGCCACCCACCACTACCCGCAGTAAAATCCCGTATTTCAAGGGAACAGTTGCAATGCACAGCAAAAGTGCACTTTTGCAGCGTTAAAATATCCATAGGATATTTTATGTGTGAGAGGGCATTTAATGCCAAGTGGGTAAGTGATGAGACCCCTGACAGTAAGGCATATATTCCTATATTAAATTGGTGGGATTACCAACCTAGGACATTTAAGTAACTAATACTTGGAGCATTTAGTTACACATTCAATGCTTTATGTCAGGGACCCTGAGTGAGTCTTACTCATTCAGTGAGAGGTTGATTTTGGATGTTCAGGGAGACGAACCAATTCACAGAATTTACTGAGATTGGTTTTCAGATGCCTGACTTTCAATGTCAAGCATTCCCAATTCAGCTTTCAGTCTCCTGAAGGTAGGTTCATCCAAAGGTTTGGTGAAGATATCAGCAAGTTGATATTCAGTAGGGATGAAATGAAGTTCTATGTCTCCCTTCATTATGTGATCCCTGATTAAGTGATATCTGATATCAATATGTTTGGTCCTTTGATGGAGGACAGGGTTGTTGGAGATTGCAATTGCATTGGTGTTGTCACAGAAGATAGGTACCATTTTGTAATGGATGTCATAGTCACTGAGTTGACTTTTCATCCATAAAACATTGGCACAGCATCCTGCTGCAGCCACATATTCAGCTTCAGCTGAAGACATAGCTACTGATTGTTGTTTTTTAGCACTCCAACAAACCAGTTTTCCTCCAAGAAATTGACATGACACTGAGGTACTTTTTCTGTCCATGTTGCAGCCAGCATAATCAGAATCAGAGTAACCTTTAAGGTCAAACCCTGAGCATTTTGGATAGTAGAGTACAAGGCTTGGTGTTCCCTTCAGGTACCAGAGTATTCTTTTGGCTGCAGTGAGGTGGGATTCTTTAGGATTGGACTGATATCTTGCTATTAGACAAACTGAGAATTGTATGTCTGGTCTGGA
The DNA here is from genome assembly GCA_019973895.1 of Chrysanthemum seticuspe. NCBI lineage: Eukaryota > Viridiplantae > Streptophyta > Magnoliopsida > Asterales > Asteraceae > Chrysanthemum > Chrysanthemum seticuspe. The sequence continues at coordinate 82,641,732 of BPTQ01000004.1, forward strand.
AGCAGTTAGATACATCAGTGAGCCAACAATCCCTCTGAAATGGGTTTGATTTACTGATTTGCCAGTGAGATCAGGTCCAAGATTATTAGGTGGGACCATTGGGGTCTTCACTGAGGCACAGTCAGATATCTCATATTTCTTTAAGAGATTTCTTGTGTACTTCTCTTGACTGATGGAGATTCCTTTGTCAGTTTGCCTGATTTGTAGTCCAAGGAAGTATGTGAGTTCACCCATCATGCTCATTTCAAACTTCTTTGTCATCAGTTTTTCAAACTGTTTGCAAAGTTTGTAGTTTGTTGAGCCAAAGATGATGTCATCAACATATACTTGGACCAGTATCACATCCTGCTGTGTTCTATAGGCAAACAGTGTATTGTCTATCTTTCCTCTGACAAACTTGTTTTGTATAAGGAAGGCTGAGAGAGTTTCATACCATGCCCTGGGAGCTTGTTTCAGTCCATAAAGGGCTTTGTCAAGCTTACAGACATAGTCAGGGAATTCACTGCTCTCAAAGCCTGGAGGTTGTTGAACATAAACATCTTCCTTGAGTTCACCATTTAGTAATGCACTTTTTACATCCATTTGGTAAACTTTGAAGTTCATGTAGGTAACATATGCAAGGAAGATCCTGATGGCTTCCATTCTTGCAACAAGAGCAAATGTCTCATCATAGTCAATGCCTTCTTGTTGACTGTAACCTTTGGCTACAAGTCTGGCTTTTTTTAATGACAGTGCCGTTTTCATCTGTTTTGTTTCTGAAAACCCACTTCATTCCTATGACAATGACATCCTGAGGACATTTGATCAAGGTCATGACCTTGTTTTTGTCAAACTGTTGAAGTTCTTCTTGCATGGCCTGAACCCAGCTTGGATACTTTAGAGCCTCAGTGACACTTTTTGGTTCTATATCTGATAGGTAATCAGCATATAGACATTCATTGGCTGAAGCTGCAGTTAACCTAGCAGCCATGCTTCTAGTGAGCATGCCCTCAGTGGGTTCACCAATGATGTTTACAAGCTTAATGTCCTGAGTTCTTGTCCACTTACTCTGTGTTCTAGGTTCTGAGCTTGAGGAAGTAACTGGGAGTTCAGGTGTGAGTTCAGGTGCAAGAGCCACAGGATCATTTAGATCATCTGTTGAGGTGTCTTGTTCTGGTAGAGGTTCTTGAGTTACAGGATCCTGATCATTTGGATCAGTGTTACCTATCTCAGCAGGGACTGACTGATTATCAATGAATTCATTGATAGTTGGTTGTGACAGGTTGTGAGGCAAGACATAATATGAGATGTCAGCATCAGCTTGGTAAGAGGAATTGGTTTTCAGAGTTGTACTCATCAGGAGGATATCTTGATGAGTTGTCAATTCTTATATCCTCCACTGAAGTGTTGGTGAACCTGATGCTTTCTACACTTTCATCAAAGGTGACATGAAAAGTTTCCTCAACTTGTTGTCTCCTTGTGTTAAATACCCTGAAGGCTTTGGAGATCAGTGAGTAACCTAGAAAGTATCCATCATCAGCTTTAGCATCAAACTTGCCTAGATGATCCTTGTGGTTATGAATAAACACAGGACATCCAAACACATGAAAGTAGCTGATGTCAGGAAGTCTACCTTTGAATATCTCATATGGGGTTTTATTATGTCTTTTGACAATGATTGACCTGTTTTGAGTGTAACAGGCTGTTTTAACTGCTTCAGTCCAGAAATGCTTTGAAAGGGCTGAGCCATTTAACATGGTTCTTGCAGCCTCAATGAGAGTTCTGTTTTTCCTTTCAGCTACCCCATTTTGTTCAGGGGTATAAGGAGATGAGAAATTTTGGGAGATTCCCTTCTCATCACAGAAACTCTCAAGCTCAGCATTTCTAAATTCAGTACCATTGTCAGTTCTGATTTGTTTCACTGTAATGTCATTTTGGTTTTCAATGTTCCTGATGAATGACATTATAGTATCAGCTGCCTGACTCTTTTTGGAAAGAAAGTATACCCAAGTGTATCTTGAAAACTCATCAACAATGACAAGTTTATACTTCTCATGCTGGATTGATCTAGGACTGACTGGTCCAAAGAGATCCATATGCAAGATGTGAAGGCAGCTTTTGATAGAGAAATTTTGCTTGGTTTTGAAAGATGCTCTTTTATGTTTTCCTTTTTCACAGGCTGAGCATGGTTTATCTTTTGCAAAAACCAGTGATGGTAAGCCAAGGACCTTGTTTTGTTTTACCAAGTTGTTGATGTTTTTGAAGTTAAAGTGTGAGAGTCTCTTGTGCCACAGCCAGTTGATAGTTTCAGTGGCTTTGGAAAAGAGACATGTTCCATCTTTAGAGAGAGTTGACATGTCTAAGACATAAACATCGTCTCTCCTAGGAGCAATCAACACAACTTCCTTGTTGGCATTGAAAATGGTACCTTGTTTGTCATTGAATTGTACAATGTACTTAGCATCACATAGCTGACTGACACTGATGAGATTGTATTTGAGACCATTGACATAAGCAATCCTAGAGAAAACTATTCCATTGCAGCTTACTGAACCATAACCTTCAGTGGGACATGATGAGTTATCACCAAATACTACCTTGGGCCCTGGTTCCTTTACATACTTGTGCAGATATTCCTTCACACCAGTCATGCTTCTTGAACATCCACTGTCTAGATGCCAGATAGGCTCCCTGGCATGCCTCTGCACAAGCAGTAAACTGAATTAGTTTCTCTTCGTGACCCACTTACTAGTGGGCTTGGGTCTCATGGTCTCTTTGAATTGAGCAATCGATTCATGGTCAGTGGTGGAGTGCAATGAGCTACCACAGGTTTTGCATTTAGAGACTGAGGATGACTCAGTGGATTTGGGTTGCTTTGAACTTCTCCTTACATGGATGACACTGTCATGCTGGGATGTCTTATGAGCTGTGTTACCGCAAATATCACAGAATATGTTCATAAGACAATCATCAGGGCGATGATCATTAAAGCCACAATGTGGGCAAGAAGGAAAAGGCTTTGCTCTCAACTTTTGAGCTGACTTGGATGAAGAAGCATATTGATGACCAACTTTGGTGTAGTTTGCTTGACTGAGAGAACTTACATATTGCAAGTGGTCAGCAGTTCTGTGATCATCCTTTTTGCAGATCATGCAAAAAATGATTCTATAACAGTTGTCAGTGGTGTGACTGGTATAGTGGCACATATCACACTTCTGTTTGTTTTTGGTGGTGGCTTTTGACTTTGAGGAACTAGAGGAAGCTGACTTTTTCTCCTTGATTGATTCAGGGACCTTTTCAATGGATTCCATTTTGTCAGTTAGCTTCCTCACAAGTTTAGTCAGTTGTTGAATCTAATCAGCTTCAGTGGGGACTGAGGATATGGAAGTTTCAGTGGGGTTGGATTCTTGTTGAGTTGGTTTTGATGGTCTTTTCAGGATGGTTCTACCAAGTCCAGACCTTTCTTTAGGAGAGTGTGGATTGTATTGTAATGGAGTAAGCTCAGAGCTAGGATCAGCACCCTAAAGAGGTTCCAAAGGTGGAAGTGGTGCTTGAGATTCATCTTCAGACTCAGAGATGTGTTCAGTGCTACTGGGCACATCTGGGAGTCCAAGCATGCTCTTTAGAGCTTGACTTTCAGGCTCTAGAATTCTTCCAGAGTCAAAGTTAGGAAGCTTACTCTCAGGATTAAGTCTTTCAATCCAATCACTGGGCTTGGGAACAGACAACATATTGGTAATCATGCCACCAGACACAAATGGTTTAGGACTCTGGTCTTTGTTGTGAGAGTCAGAAAGATGATGTTCACCTATGACTCTCTTTTTGCTACTGGGGGCACCCACAGCATCAAAGACTCTTGGATTCTTGTTGGTCCAACTATCAATGATTTCTTTTTCTTTCTTAAGTTAATCTTGAAGAGCCTGCTTTCTTTTAACTAATTCAGTGTTTTGAATTTGTAAGGTGATAGCCTCAAGCTTGTTTTGTTTTAACACAAGTAACTCATCCCTACACTTATTCAATTCAAAACTTAACTTGTTGTTCTTAGAAAAAAGATTTAGACTTTGCTCCTCTACAAACTTAAGATCAACATTGATATAGTTCATATAGGACTGCCAATCAGAATCATCATCCATAGAAAGTAGAATATTTACCTTCTTCATTGTGATGTTGACCGATTCTCCATTTCTGGCATGATTCTTTCCAACAGCTAGCTTGTCTTCCTCTGAGAGGGCCATCAGTGCACTGACATGCACCATTTCATCATCTGATGAGACTGGCTCTTCATCCCAGTCAAAGGTTTCAGCAACAAGACCTTTGTTTTTACCCTGCACAGATTGAACACTTTTTGGTTCTGAGGGACTGGCCTCAAGTAATGCAAGCTTAGCTTTGATTTTCCTATACTTAGCTTCAAAATCTATTGTTTTGTTCTGGTCAGATTTATTCTGAAAGTTTTGATGAGACTGATAGATTTTAGGTTGAAATTTGCTAAAGCCTGAGGACTGATTTGACCCTCTGTAAGAGGGTTCAGAAATTATTTTTGAAAAACAGTCCTTTGCAAAATGACCTCTTTTGTGACACTTAAAGCATTCAGTGTCCTCATTTGCTTTAGCAGTTGAAAAACCTTTGTTTCTTTTAATAAACCTTCGAGAGTTTGCAAGGAGTGCCCTTTCCTGAAATTTAACGTTCAGGTCATTTAGGTACTCCTCACTTGATCTCTCATCAGACTCATCATCAGAATTTTCTTGAAAATCTTGAACCACATTGTTAGAAAAGAAGGAAATTGATATAGGTGAGGTGATGGTCAGGGACTTCTTGACTTCCTGAGACTTCTTTAAGTCAGGGTATCGTATGTTGATGAGGTTTTCCTCATAGACAAATTTCTCATAAATTTCAGGAAGTTCAAGATTTTGAATGTGATTTGCATTTCTAAGTCCCTGAGAGAAGTTCAACCACTTCTGAGGGAGACAATTGACAAAACCAACATTAATCTCATGTTTGGACAGCTTAACACCATCATTTGCCAGTTCATTTAAAAGAGTTTTGTATCTAGTGTAAGTTTGTGAGAGAGTTTCAGAGTCCCTAGCCCTGAGGGTATTAAACTCAAGTTTCAGGTCCATAATCCTATTTTCCTTGGTACAGATGGGCCTTCATGGCTATGGACTAGGTCATCCCAGGTTTGTTTAGCTGTATTTCAGCTTATAACTGACTCCATTATATCATCAGGAAGACATGATATGATGATACTTTTGAGTCTTTGGTCCTGGTTGACCACTCTCCTTTCATCCTGAGTCCACTGAGCTTCAGGTTTGGGCAAACCTTCAGCAGTCTTTGGGATAAATGGACCTTCATTTATGCACTTGACATAATAAGGTTCCATCCCAATCAAATAGCAAAGCATACGCTTTTTCCATTTGTTGAATTTACCAACTTCAAGTCTAGGGGCAACAACTGAATAAGCTCCACCCTTTTTATCGACTAGTTGGGGTACATCAGTTTCAGCCATAGGGATCCCAATTTAAAAACGTTTTAGAGCGGCTTAAAAGGTTTTATAATCAGCCTTGCTCTGATACCACTTGTTGTTCCCTATTCACTATCGTTTAAAAACACTTAAGTACTTAAAACAATTTAATAGTGAATAATGACTGAAATTAACGTAAGTAAAACACACAAAGTAATTTTCAACATCATATTCTTATTAGAAATAAATCAAAAGAATACGTTACCCAAGTACTTGCGGAATAGTACTTGGGATTGAAATGACAAAGTTTGGGGTGACTCTTCTCTAAGCTCAGGCTAAGTCTGAGCACAACTCTTAGAACCCACTGAGCTATCTCAAGGATAAAGTTGTATTTGGAGGAGTGAAAAGTTGGCTTGTGTGTGTGTGTTTTTTACAATTCACAAGCTTAAAACTTTTCACTCATTCTCTTATGCTATTTATACAAGTATGATTTTAACTTTAACCTGGAAGACAAAAACAATGATCACAGTAATCACGAATATAGATATATTCGATTACTGTTTACTTTGCTATTTGTAGTCAGGCGGCGAAGCTTCTTTCCTTAACAGAGATCCTTTAGTATCGCCGCTTACTATAAATGGGTAGATATGACTTTAGTAGATAGGGACTTAGTTTTATCTGGGTAAAGCAGTTGGGGACTTAGTTTTATCTGGGTAAACTTTTCCTTCCTAGTCCCGCTCATTCTTCTGTCTTCAAAGCCTTCAGTCTCTTCCTTCAGTTTGTCTTCAGTGCTAACCGTTGGAGAGGAGTCTTAGGGATTCCGTGAGTTATTGTCATCACTCACTGAATCCACCATCTTCTTCTTGACTTAGTCTTCACCCATAAGTTCCGCCTTGCTGAGTGGAGAGGCTTCTTCTTCGCCTCGTACTGAGTATCCTGAAGATGGCTCACTGAGAGACTATGCACTCAGTGACCTGATAGTGTTTAACGGATTAAACACTTCGGTTATTTTCTATTCAAATCCTAGATCAAGGGGTTTGGGTATTTACTGAACCCAACATAACTAAAAAAAAAAAAAAAAAAAAAAAAAAAAAAAAAAAAAAAAAACTTAAGAAAAAAAAACACTTAAAAAAAATTTGTTATACTTAAATTTGGGCTTATATATAATGTAAGGGCCTATAAAATAAGTATTTTTTTATGTATTAATAACAAATTTTAAGCCCTCACGTTGTACATAAGCAAAAAAATTTAAGTGTAATAAACTTTAAAAAAAATAAAAAATAAAAAAATTAGGCCCTCACATCGTACTTAAACCCAAAATTTATTTTTTATTTTTTAAAAAAAAGTTTATTATACTTAAGTTTTTGGCTTATGTACAACGTGAGGGCTTAAAAAAATATATTAATACTTAAAAAAAACTCCTTTTTAATGCATATTTTGTACGATTTTTGTAAATTTTCATGCATTTTTATATGTTTTCGTCTGTTTTATAAATTTTTATACGTTTTCATCAATTTTTATACTCTTTTTTTTTTACGTTTTTATACGCTTTCATCAATTTTAATACGTTTTAAATTTTTTTTAAGTATATACGTTATATATAAGCCAAAATTTAACTATAATATATATATTTATTTTTAAAGGTTTTTTTTAAGTATAATTAAAAAAAATTTGGCCCTCACGTTGTATATTAGCCCAAAATTTAAATATAATATTTTTAAAAAAAAGAGAAAAAAAAAAGAGTTTTTTAGGCCCACACATTATACATAAGCCCAAATTTAAGTATAATAACCTTTTTTAACGGTTTTTCGTTTTTTTTAAAAGTCTTTTTTTTTCTGAGTTAATTACATAAATGGTCCCTAAGGTTTATCGGGTTTCATATATACAATTTTAGCCCCTCACGTTATGCAAACATATCACGTTAGTCTTTTTTTAACAACCGTTTAAATATCGTTAGTAAATTGGACATGACCCATAATTTTTGCGTACCACAAGGACATGACCCGTAAAAAAAAACTCCGGGACAATATATGCAAGATCCGATAAACTTTAAGGACCAATTATGTAATTACACAACAACAACAATAACATACCCAATCCCGCCGAAGCGGGGTATGGGGGAGGTAAAATGTAGACAGGTCATACCCCTGCCCCAGGATAAACCCGGGAGTAGAGAGACTGCTTCCAACGAGACCTCCGGCAAGTGCAGGTGTGCGGGTGAGAAAGAAAAGAAAATAAAGAAGAAGATAGAAAGCAACACGTACAAGTAGGGCAAAAAAAGCAGGCAAGGCAGCAAAGAAAAGTGGAAAGAAAGCAGGTAGACATAATAGGGCAACATAGAGCAAGCAAAAAGATGCACGGGCCAAAAGCTAAGGCAGAGCAAAAACAAGGCACCAAAAGCAAAAGCAAGGCAAGAAAAAGCAGGCAAGCCTAACGGCACGAGCAAAGCAAAGCAACGCACGGGGCCTAAAACTACGGGAAAGTAACACCAGGGCAAGGCAACAACGAGACGCCTAAAAGCTAAACCCACCCAAACTATCTAAGCCCACAAAGCTCCAAACCAAAAACTATCCGCCGATCCTAATCTTATCTCTCCACCCTTTCCTATCTGAGGTCATGTCCTCCGACAAGTGAAGCTCCGACATGTCAAGCTTAAGTCTATCCTCCCACCTGAGTTTGGGTCTGCCCCTTCTTCTCACGCCATCTACTACTATCGTCTCAAACCTTCTAACCGACGCTGTTTGAGGCCTCCTCTTGACATGGCCGTACCACCTCAACCTCCTTTCTCTCATCTTCGAAATAATATTTCCGACTTCAAGTTTTTCTCTGAAAACTCCGTTCGGGATCATGTCAATCAAGGTTTTACCAGAAGTCCATCTTAGCATTCTCAGTTCTGCCACCTCTACCCTGTTAGCATGGGCCTTGGAGATGGGCCAACACCCGGCCCCGTACAACATAGCCGGTATAATCGCCACCCTATAAATTTCCCCTTTAACTTTAAGGGGACGTTCCTATCACAAAGGACCCCCGACGCCGCCCACCATTTCCCAACCAGCTCTGATCCGGTGGGTTACGTCCTCATCTATCCTCCCTGATTTATGAATCATCGATCCCAAATATCTAAAAGCCTCTTTGGGTGGCAAGATCTGGTCGCCGATACGAATATCCTCGTGGTGACCTGACTCGCTCCTCCCAAAATCACATCTCAGGTATTCAGTCTTATCTCTGCTCACCCGAAGTCCGTTGTCTTCAAGAGCCTCCCTCCAGCGCTCAAGGCTGATGTTTAACCCTTCCGCCGATTCAGCCACCAACACAATGTTGTCAGCAAATATCATGTTCCACGGGATGCCTTGTTGTATCCCTCGAGATAAGTCATCTAGAATCAAGGCGAAAAGGTACGGACTTAAAGCAGATCCCTGGTGTAGCCCAACTTTCACTGGGAAAAACTCAGAGGTCCCCACGGTGAACCGCACACAGGTCTTAGCCCTCTCGTACATATCCTTAATGACTCTCACATATCTCCTTGGTGTTCCCTTGCCAATAAGAGTTCTCCAAATCAGTTCTCGTGGGACACTATCATAAGCCTTCTCAAGGTCGAGGAATGCCATATGTAGGTCCTTTTGTCTCCGTCTATACTTCTCCATGAGGCTTCTGAGAAGGTGTATAGCCTCAATCGAAGATCTTCCTAGGATAAAACCAAATTGGTTCTCAGACACCCTCCTCTCCCTTCTCAGCCTCCTCTCAATAACTCTCTCCCAAAGCTTCATGGTGTGGCTAAGGAGCTTGATGCCCCTATAATTGCTACACACTTGCACATCCCCCTTGTTCTTGTAGATGGGAATGACTTCACTGAGTCTCCATTCTTCCGGCACCTTAGCCCCGGAAAAGATCTTGTTAAAGATGCAAGTCAGCCATTCTACTCCTTCCTTCCCCAGGCACCTCCAAGCTTCTATGGGTATTTGGTCCGGCCCTACCGCTTTGTTTCTACCCATCTTCTGTAGTGCAACCTTCACTTCTGGTTGGCTAATCCTCGAATAGTAGCATTCAGGTCATTGGGTATAGTACTCTTCTTCCCCGCTTCCTTCAGTGCTTCCTCCGTTAAAAAGGGAGGAGAAATACTCTCCCCATCTATTCCTAATATCTTCTTCGTGCACAATGGTCCGCCCGCCTACATCTTTGATATATTTGAAGTTTCCTAAATCCCTCTTCCTTCTCTCTCGGGCTTTAGCAATCCTGAATATATCATTTGCCCCCTCTTTGAAGTCCAATTATGTAATTAACTCTATTAATTTTTTTTAATATAAATTTTACGCTCATTATATCAACGATTTTAACAAATTTGCAACAACCATATAAATAAACAAATTTTAATGATACACATACTTTTATATTAAAATTTGATGCATGAATAAAGAATTAACCAAATACATATAATATTTTGTTTATCCACACCGATCTATTTGAAACCATTTTTTTTAAACGGCAATTTTTTTTCCACACATATACCACCTATCTCTATCACATACAATTAGATCAAAAGCCTTGGGTATTTGCCACACATAATTTGTTTCACCCTGAAAGATGACACGAGAAGAATATTTGCAAAATGATACATAGTTTCTTGATACATTTCAAGTGACACTATAATATTTGACACACGTAGTTTCATGATACATTTTAAGTGTCACGTTTAGTTTATTGATACATTTGAAGTCACATTTTAAGTTTTTTTTTAACATACTTAGTTTCATAATACATTTCAAGTGACACACTAATTTTTTATTGACATATTTGAAGTCATGTTTTAAGTTTTTTAATACACTTAGTTTCATAATACATTTCAAGTAACACAATATGAATCACTTTAAAACCTTATAACTATACCAGTATGAATCACTCGAAACTCTTAAAGCGTAATGTATCACTTGAAACCTTATAATGTACCAATATGAATCAACAACACTAATGTAACCTTAAAAATACTACGTAATCAAGAATAACAATTATACTAAAGTACATTTACGAACGTGACTAAAGCCATTCTTTTCTTTGCTAGCTCCACACCCAACAAGCATTAGCTACAGTATTCTACGCATGAACTATGCCAGCGAGATTGCTAGGGGCAATCCTGTTTTTGCTAAGGGCCTAATGAATAGTAAAAGCTACAGTACTAACGGTCGTTAGTTAACGTCCGTTATCTACTAACGGTCATTAACTTCTTCTTTTTTTAAATACTTTTAAAAAAAACTAAAATGCTACAACAGTCCCCGAGGTTTAACTTGCGTTGCAAAATACGTCCTATAGGGACTAACAATGTAACCAATTTTGCATAATTGGTCTTTCATGTTAGATGTTCGTTACACAGATAGCCCTACTAACGATCGTTACCATGGAAAATTGTAAGACGAGAGAGAGAATGAGAAATGAATAGGCTATGTTTTTTATTTAAGTTTTAGATATTGATATTATGGATGAGAGAGACATGAACGGCATTTATGAGGAATGAGTGATAGAGGGTTAAACAGAATAAAGATATAAAGATATGTCAAATATCTATATTACCCTTCTAAGCTAATTAATTAGCTTAATTTAATTCTAGAGAGAAGTGCCACTTGTCACACATCTATTGGTGCCTATTATTTTTATTTTAATAGTGGTCACCACATAAACGCAAATATATATATATATATATATATATATATATATATATATATATATATATATATATATATATATATATATATATATATATATATATATATATTGGTGCCTATTGTTTTATTTTAATAGTGGTCACCACATAAACGCAAATATATACTACCTCCGTCCCAAATTAATTGTCCTCATTTGACTTTTTAAAGTCTTAATTTCTCAACTTTGATCTTAAATATTTTTATTTATGTTATATAATAATTGATGCAAAATATATGAATGGATTGTTCTTTTAAATGTTTTTTCATTAGTGTAATTTTCATCAAATATTACATAACACATACAAAAATATTAAGGATCAAAGTTGAGAAATAAAGACTTTAAAAAGTCAAATGAGGCCAATTATTTTGGGACGGAGGGAGTATATATATATATATATATATATATATATATATATATATATATATATATATATATATATATATATATATATATATATATATATATATATGTGTGTGTGTGTGTGTGTGTGTGTGTGTGTGTATAGCTTTGAAATAAAAGAACTTTAAAAATAAACCCTTAATCTATCAAATAACTTTAAAAATTATCTTAAACTTTTTTTAAACTACAAGGGTCAAAACCGTACATCTCTATAAAAGTTTATTTCTTTTTTTTATATAACAAAGTTTATTTACCAAATATATGATAAATATATATCGATTTCATTAAGAAAAAATATACCACCAGAAAGGTCACCATATTACAAACAAAACGAATCCAATATTGATATACTTTTAACATACGTGCAATTTTATAAAAAAATGTTGAAGTTTAGCATATATTTCTTTTAGGAAAAAAAGGAAGATATCTAGCAATTTTTTAATAAAAGTCATACCTCCGAAAATGTCACAGGATTACGGACAAAATGATCCCGATATTGATTTTACTTTTGACATACATACAATTTTATAAAAATATTGACGTTAAATATACTTTAAAAAAATCAAAATGCACCCTTAACCTACTAATGACAAAGAAAAGTCTGATGCTACATATCTTGTCAAATGAAAAAAAAAATGATTCATGGGCATTTGTAGTGTTTACAATAACTTAGGTAGACAAATGTTAGGAGTGGCAATCGAGTCGTGTTCGTGTTGACCTTGTGGAAAACTAGAAGAGGGTTGAATAGTTTTACCGTTTAAAAAACTTAATTGTTTCGAAAACTTATTGTGAGATCAATGAATATAGATAATTGATGTGTTAGTGAAGAATGAATAATATGTAAGCAATAGATAATATGTAAGTAAAGAAATAAACAATCAAACCACGACAAGTTGTTTATAGTGGTTCGGTCTACAAGGACTCTTTTTCCTTGTCCTACTCCACTCCCCGAGTCTCCAACTCGAGAGTTATCTTCATTAATCAACAAGCTCCTTTAACCCGCGGAGAAAACCTTTACACATCGCTTACACAATATTTCCGACACAAAGCTAGATGTCGAGTTCTTTTACAAGGGTACAACCATTTCCAACACTATATATTTTAAGGACTAAAATACTAACCACTCACACTCAGAGGTTTAAGATGGTTTGGTACAACAATGATGTATGAACAATAAAGATTCATACAACAACAAAACAAACAAGCCTTCCAACTATTTGTTGAAGCTTGATTATGCCTTGATCTTCTTTGCTACAAAAGATGATCACTAAAATAAAATGAAACTGAGTTAGATGTAATAGAATGAGAGAATGTACGTGTTTTATGCTAATGAGGGATGAGAAAACAACTTGGGTTGGCTTGCTATTTATAGGCCAAGTGATCAGCAAGACCACGGACTAGACGGAACCAAAAAAAAGGTTCTGCCCTTTATAAAATTTGGTTCCGCCAGTCTGACAGTAAAGATCACAAAAAATCTCTCAAAAATCATCCAAATCTCTCCAAGATTATGTAAGATATAATGAGTGAATATCAAAACAAAATATTCTATAAAATCTTCTAAAGATTTCAAATGTGATGCAAGCAATGATGTAATATGTAGTTTTCCATTTTTAGAATTAACATGTTATATAAGTAATACTTATGTAATGTTATGTTTAAGAAACTAAACATACTTGTTCTAAAAATGTTGATGCACATTATAGTTTAGAAGGATATCAATGTTAATTGATATGTAGCTAATCAAAATGTGATAAGATGTAATACTTAAGTGACGAATACTTTATTTAAGAAAAGCTTATTTTAATGTCTATTAATCTTGACAAGATTTATACTTTACAAAAATGAAATTTACTTTTGTCGTTAACAAAACAAGGTGAAGATCATAAAATATAAATAACGTTTTAGGACGATATTTGTATTAACAATCTCCCCCTTTTGTTGAGGACAATATAAATTTTATTTTTATCAAAGATGTAAAGATGTACAAGAATTATAAAAATATGAGATTAATTTAAACTTGGAAGAACTAGTTAAAAGGATAATTTTATGTTATGACTAGTTGGACTTTTCTTTGTCCAATATTTGGTCTTCTACAATTTTGACTTTTGAAAGTCAAAGCATGATGTTGACTTTTTGAAAGTCAATGGTCAAGTTCAATAATATTCTCTCATTTTTTTAGAAAAAAAAAGAGGCGATGCGAAAAATGCAATGAGCCCGAGCCAAATTCTCCCATTGGCCCATGCTTCCCCTTAATTGGGTGCCAAGAGAAAGATACATGGATTGTGAAAAGCTACAAAAGAAAGGTTAGTAACATTCATCATCACAAGTATACAAATAATTCCAACCAACAAGTAATCACCAACAACAATATAATAAACATCATTCATTAGTTAAAATTTTTATGACTTAAAAGTCATAAAATGGAACATAATAGAGATGTTGATACATAAAAGAAATCCAAAAAAAAAGAAAAATAACTTAGAAAAATAAAAATAAAAATCCTAGAAAAAAAATAACTTAGAAAATAAAAAGTCCTAAAAATAAAGTAAGAACCATCCTATTGAGGAGGAGGATGAGAAAGAGCGTTAATATGCTAAAGGACATGATTGAGGATGAACCTCATTTCATCTTGTAACTCGTGGACCATTATTCGGGTTCTTCCACTAAAATGGGCGGTGCGCTCACAATGGGAGCAACCACGTCGAGGTAGGAGAGTAGGATCATTGTTTGGTGGTGAAACATTTGTGGAAGTATTGTTTGTATTTGATGGAGCAATGAAGGAAGAAAGCAAAGCAGTTTGCATTTGCAGTGCTTCATTTAGATGAGAGTCCACTATGTTTGAAAAGGCATGAAAGTTTTATAGATGATCTTGTATCTCTACTTGAGATTGTGGGTGGTGTTCCCACATTGACTCATCAATGTCATCAATATGTGGGGAAAAGGATGTATGTGGTAGAGCATGATCTCCATAGAGTGGCCCATGGATATCGTTGTGGATTGGGTGGAAGAGACGGGGTCTAGGTTCATTTTGAAAAGGGGCATTTGGTTCAAATGATGCTCTTGGTGGTTCATGAGCAATATGTTCAATGGTTCCGAAAGATGGAAGAGGTGGTGGATTTGTGGGCCTAGGAGGTAGGTCTTCCAAGTCATCCAAGAATGGATTTGGAGATGTTGGTGGAGTTGAGAAGAGTTCTATATGTACAACCTTTGGAGATTTTGGTGGTGATGGTGTTTTTGATGATTGTATTGGAGCCGGTGGAGGAGAGGTGACAATTGGTGTTTTACTAGGTGGTGGAGTGGTGATGATAATAGGTGATTTTGGTGGTGGAGTTGGAGTACTCAAGGTGAGGAAGTTTTCATCTCTTATTGGAGATGAAATGTTGAGTGGTGATCAGTCTGAGGAGGAACTAAGATTGACAAAACAACAAGGTCTTACACTTATTCTTGCGGTTTTCTTGAGAGGTTTGGTTAATGGTGATGTTGTAGATGACTTTGTCATTGTGATCAAGCTTATGCTAAGAGAAGAAGGAATAAATTGTTGAGGTGTGAAAATGACCATCCTTGATGTCTTAATTTATAGGATCATGAGATTATGAAAATTCGTGTTTGATTTGATGTTAAGCCATACAAGTGAAGTGGTTCCTAATGATTTGTAAGAGTTTAAATGCATGTCAAATCTCCCTAAGTCAATCCATACAAGAAGTGTTGAGTAAAATGAGCAAGATATGCAATAAATGAACTTCAATCATTGCAAAATCCTGGAAATCAGTCATCCACGGATTACAAGGAACCAAAATAATGGTTCCTTCCTTTATAGAAAAGGGTTCCTTGGGTGAATTTTGAGAATTTTTGAATTTTGGTGGAAAATGGATATCCTATTGGTCTAAGTAAGTTAAACTAGTCTTAATATAAATGAAAAGCAGTAAAAACTATCCTAGAAACAAAATTAAGTAAATTAGAGTGCGGGATTTAGTAAAATTCAGCAACTTACCTGCAGTGATCCACGACACCAAAAATTATCAAAGACGGAACCCACATTTTGGTTCTGTCTGGTCCGGCAGTATGAATTTGGCGGTACCAAATTTCAGAACGGACGGAACCAAAAAATTGGGTCCGTCAAATCCGTGCTGTGCAGAATTGTTCACAAAGGCGTTTTTTAACTCTTAGGAACTTTTCCGAGTCCCGAAATTTTTCTTAAAACATATGAAGATAATTATTTTTGGTTAGGAACAAGCAATAACACACAAATAAACACACGAGAGCATGTATTTCCAATAGGGGCTAGTGATTTTCACTAAAAAGTGAAAACGTGAAAATTTGATAACATCTGAATGTTATCCCCCTGCATGACAAAGTTAGTTCACATTATTGTTTTAAGTTTAGTTATCATCCTAGAAATTGAAAACACATAAATTAAATCATACATAATTGTTTTTATCCTTGTACCAAACACTCCTTAAAATCTCCCTCACTTGTCCAACTTCTTGTTAATCTTGGAAATCATCCTTTCAAGACACTTGAACATACCCTTCGTTTGCTTGAATTCCTCTGAGGGGTTCTCAATCTTTGGAAGTGAGGCGTAGTACTCGTGAGGTTGAAGCCTAGAGTTGGGGAGTCCGTCTTTCGAGCTATTTGACGATGAAGTTGAAGGAGTAGGAGGTTGTGGCCGTTTTCCTTTGGTCTTCGTCTTGGATACCCTTTCATCACTCAATGACACAAAGATGTGAGGGATAAGAGGATAATCAAGTTTTACCCCTCTAGGACTTGGTGGAATGGGTGCAAAAGTTCTAACGAGACGGGTAAGAAGCATCCCGTAGGGAAAGAGGAACGGTGCCTTGAGTGGGAATGTCGGCCATCCTCCTAGCAATGTAGTATGCCAAGTTGAATGGTTGACGAGTAGACAAGCTATAGAGCATGTAGCAAAGGCAAGAATTGATATGGTCACGATTTCCTATGGTGCTTATAACATTTGCTCTTAAAAGTTCTTCCCATTTCTTGAAATGAGGCTTAAGCTCATTGAGTTCCATTCCATATATTTGTATTAACAGACCTATTCGGGTTCCCGTGTTGGCGGGTTGGTATATCCTCTACCCAAACACGACCCATTTATTAATCGTGTCAAGAAACTCAACCCTAACCCAGACCTGCATAACACGTGTAACCCGTTTATGACCCGTTTAATCTATTTAACTAAATAGATCAAGCAGCGAATAAGGTTGGTGATTTATTATTTTAACTAGTTTAAATGAAAAAGTGATATAAAGGATCTAAAATATAATAAAAAGAACATACAAATAACTATACGACAATTTTCAGAGTTATAAGTCTCAATTTCAATGATGTTTGAGGTATAATCGTAATTCACTCATATTAAGTACATAAAACATATATATTTAATCTACATCCAACATATAAAACTAGGTTATATTTTTTATTTTTTGAGTCTTGTATACTTAAACGGGTTCACGGGTTGACCTGTTTAATATTTACTCAACCCAAACACAACCCGTTTATTAAACGGGTTAGATGGGTTGACATGTTTTTTACCCAAACATGTCTATCCTCAACCCAAACCCGTGTAACTTCGTGTCGTGTTCGTGTCGTGTCTAGAATTGCCGCCCCTAACAAATGTATCTCGACTTGCATAAACTTTTGTGACGTAGTTAACCGTAATATTAGAATTTCTAACTGTACATCTAAATTCTACTGCCCGCAAAGTAAGGTATTACAGTCGTACTTGACAGCAAAAAAAGCCTTATTGTGAAAAACGACGGCGTTTTGCCGTCATTAATATATTTTTTTTGGCCAAACAGAACTTGCAAGATTGTTTAAGCTACCATAGACGCACACGTAATGTTCCAATCATTTTTGAAAGACACAAAGTTGAAAATGGTTAATTTTCACCACTTACTTGTACCACTACTTTCAACCGTGAAAGCTGCATTTTGTATTCTAATACAAGAACGTCATTCACAGGTCTGAACTACACTATTGCATGTACCATTAGATTACAAAAGCGACGTTGTAAGGAGCATCCATGAAGTATATATTCATATTTTGATGTATGATATTCTATATCCAACCTCTGTTTCTGAGCCTTATGGATTGCACTAAATACAATAACTTTTGAAAACATTTTGTGTTGCTTTATATACACATACTCGACCTCGGAGACACATCTCAAACAAACGGGTTACAATTTAGAACACGTTAAAAAATAATTCTCTGCCGCAACGCTACTTGTTAATATTATTGTACACACTGTACACACTTTTTAGTTAAGATTTTATCATTGCAGTTACAAAAAGCTTAGATGAGTGAGGATTTTGGAAAAGACAAATTACAAAGTATACGTCAAAATTTCTTGTTTAGAATTTGAATCTATAGAATGAATATTAAATGTCATTTCTAATTTAGAATTCACGTTTTTCAATTATTTACACTATTTCTGTTCTTAAACATAACATAATAGTTTTTCGATATAGGAGATACTCACAAATCATGATCTAACACGATATTGTTTTTAAAAAGGTCAAAAAAAATCATGATGTACAAATGATAAAAGCTTTGGTTGACCACTAAAACTCGGCAACTTTGTTATCTCAAAGAGGAAATGCTGCAGGGTTGTGGGACCTGCTCATGCGTTAGGCTTGAAGTTCATAAACATCTCTCACACTCTTCATTTTTTCGGCTCGAAACTTATGTGGTGCATTTATATCTTTTATAAATATTAGGGTAATGATATGTACACATTGAATTTTACTTTGCACACATACAATTAATGAATAAAACAAACAATAACTCACGTAATTTTTGTTTGTGCAAAGTAAAATCCTATGTGTACATATCAATTCCCTAAAGTAAAATCCTATGTGTACATACCATTTTTTTTTTAATTTAAACATTTTAAACAACTAATTTAAAATTCATTAAAAATAAAAACATTACAATACTGAATAAAAACATTAATATATTAAAAATAAAAACGATACGTAATACATAAATTATAAATCCTCATCTGAATGCTCCCCGCATGTAGAATCATACGAAGGAGACCGATAACCAGCAAATTCCTCGATGCGAGCCAAACGTTCCTCGCCTAACAGAGGTTGCCCAACAAATCTAGCAGACGAACTTGATGCACCTACACCATCGGTTTTGTTCTCCCGATAGCTCCAATTGATTTTGGTGCTGATGTTGTTGTGTATTTGTTGAACACACCCCCACAACATGTCAGCAATGTTGTCGTCTTTGCGGGCTTCATCCATAAGAAAATTATCGATCACATCTTTTCGTTCAAGCGTAATGTCGTTGCAAATCGTGTATTTTTCTCTCGCACATTGCTTCTCTGCCCTTGCCTGATCAAACAGATTGATAGCGTCTATAATAGCGTTTTATCGAGCCTCGTCGTCTTCTTCACATTGTTTTTAACGTACATTTGCATATCTTCAACGGAATGCGGGAGACGGCAAGCCATAATAATCTTGTGTTGAGAAGTAGTTTGAGGTCGAATTGTGTTTGAAATTGTGTGTTTAGATGTGTGTTTGAGGTTGGCATTTATAGAATGTAAAGTGGTAAAGTTTTTTTTAAAAAAACTTTTTTTTTTTTTTTTTTTTTTTTTTTTTTTTTTTTTTTTTAATGAAACGGTAACAAAGTTTTGGGAAAAGAAAGAATTTTAAATCAGTTGAAAATCCAATCGATGTTAATTTTTTTGCCCCTTGACTGATTTGCGACCCATGTGCCACATTCGAGTCGACCGACTTTAAAGTCGATCGTGGTGTTTTTTTTTGTGCCCGACCGAATGTCGACCCACTGTTACTAGCCTTAGAGAAATTAAAATCTATCAATACATATAGAGAAGATGCATTATTATTGCTCTTTTCATTCTAAAATAATTGTTCTCGACAAAAAATACATAATTTAAAAAAACATAATTTATTATTTTTTTCTCTTTTTTTTTTTTTTTTTTTTTTATTAGTAGAATGACAGTTTTATTCTTAATTAATTAATTATTGTCTTGTTTAAAGTTTATAATAATAATTTTAAGAAAGGGTAATGTAATAAAGTCATTCAAACTTCCTCATCTATTTTTAATAGCAGACAATTAAATCAAGATATCCCGAAAAAGAAACATAGACTATTAATTTAGGACATAGAGATTAATTGTTAAATGAATATAGCTGTCACAAAGATCTTTATGTCCATAAGATTACCATAAGTTTGATGTGTTTGTTTTCTTCAGGTTCAGAGACTTGTATTTATGATTTTTTGCGACGCAATATTTAATTTTTTAAAAACTCATAATTTTTTGAAAATGCATCTGATCTAAAAAAAATGTTTAATATCTCATTTAGTTTAACATAAAGCATCTGGTCATTTTGAATTATGGTTCCTTTCCCGATTATGCACCGATCCGTGTTGCCGGATATTAATTTTTTCCAACTTAGAAACTAATACATCATATATAACTAAACCACAAATGTATCTTGTTATAATACATTACCTTCGATATGATGTTAATGGAACACATTACTATTTACTTCTTGTCTATTAACACCATATTATTTGAGGTAATATAATACAAAGATGCAATTCACGGTTTCGCTATATAGAATGTACTATTTTCTAAGTGAATAAGGTTGATATTCGGTGACTCTAACCGGTCCATAATCAGGAAGAGAATCAGAATTGGCCAAACGCATTTACGATAAACTAAATGAGATTATAAATACATTTTTATGGGGATCATGTATTCATGTACATTTCTAAAAATTTGATATTTTTTTTACAAAAATTAGCACTATGCTGCAAAAATTTATAGGTGTTCCGAAAATTCAGCCCTTCTTTAGGACCCATCTTGGTTCCGCCATTGTTCACAATCAGCTGCCTTTCATAATGTGAGGGTATACCTGAATGACTTGGCGGTTGTGATTATGAGATGTCCAGAGTCGAACCTTGTACCTTGTGCAATGCTTGTTAGGTGGTAAAGACGTTGACCGTCACTCATTACAAGCTACATGTCAATGACGTCTAATATTTTTCTTTTTTTTTAACACCCACTTTTGTGGAGTTGCAACAGACCGAATCTTATTTATACTTGTAAAATTTGCTCATTTATCATCCAACGAACAATTCTCTTAATGAAGGTGGATATTTAGATGTATTTTTTATACATTTATTTTCTTGTTCCCTTATAAAATGGAAAGAAACACACTCACGTTCTAACCCGTTTATCTCTTATTCATTTTGTAAGTTTTGAAAATATGAATTTCTCTAAAACTGCTTACTCAGTCCAAAGTTAATCAATATATAATCAGAGTTTTAATTCTTAAGTGGCTCCCTTGTTATGATATTTTAATCGGTCCAACTCCAAAGTTCTAAATTTATTTATTGCAGGCAAAAGGTTTCTGAATTCTGATTCTCCCTCCTAAATGCAAAATCCTACTACATAAGAAACGTCTTTTTCTGCCCCACAACATGCTATATAACATGTGCTCTGTCAATACATTTCACCCACAAATTTTTAAACTATCTTTCACTATCAAATATAATGTTCTAATTCATATCTATATATCTATATTATACATGGTTTTAAAAGGCTCGTAAAGGCTTCACAAAAGCGTGAGGTTTGATCATGCCGTCACGTCATGCTGCCACGCCGCTTTATGCCACGTCTTTTTGTAAACTCGATATATATGAAATATGATATAAATATATAAATATTTTCATATTTTGTGTCGCCTTATGCCACGTCTTATAAACGCTAAAGCTTCGCCTTGACCGCAAAGGCTTGAGGCTTGGTCATGCCACGCCTCACGCTATTTATAACCTTGATATTATATATAAAATACGAATATTATTTTTTTATTTTTTTTTCAAATTTTAAAAACTTCAAATGAGTAATGTGTTACACCCAAAATAACTTTTTAAATTTCAAATTTTGTTTTACATATTTTAATTAAAAATTGTAACAACATTTACCACTAATTTAATAGTTGAAATACTGTTTAATCCTCAAACATTTTTATTTTTCAGCCTATAACCTTTCTTTTTCGTAATGACTAAAATTGAACCCGTAAGGTCATATCAAAACCACAAGTTTGCAATTATAATTATTGCCGCTATAAACCGACGCTTTTGATATTCGTCTAGTATATAATGCATACGTATTCAAAGTTTTGATTTCTTTATAAATGCCTTTAAACATATTTTAAAGCAACGTATACCGGACTTTTAAAGAAGATATTCAACAATTAAAAAACTATATACATGCAATAGGGTTAAGACTTGAGTTGTTGTAGTTCGTAAAATGCTTCAACTTAACAAAAACTGCAAAAGTTTGTTTTGAACATTGTCCGAAAACTATATTTTTTTATAACAAATGCTACAAGAAAAAACACTTTACTAAATTCTGGTAATTAAAATGGAAAAAGCCAAAAATACTCTATGTACTTCTCGCGAAAACTCATTGTGCTTTCTCAACTTTTTTTATTGTCATTATACTTAACGTTGTTTACATTTTCGACTCATTATGCTTAATTCGTATCAGTTGCTTCTTGCTGTTTGAGAAGTAGGCCACCATTTTCGAGTGAGTTGTTGAATGGCTTCTTCAAGACGATATGTGGTGTTTTTGGATCTAATACCCTCGGCCATGATGGAAGAGATCAATGAATGCACCAATTGAGGTGTGTAAACACACGGACTTCTACCACAGTGGCCACTACTATGGTTCACGTTTCTATTCTTACCTGAATGAAAAGATGACATAACCTAAACAACATAATCTTGAAGATACTCAGGCTTATTGATGTTCTCTCTTGGACCGTCAAAAGGCTTGCAATGCATTCTCGTTGGGTCAATGCTGACATGAGGTTTTGGTTTACCTTTTTTCTGCTCATATATATAAACCAAACGAGTGACCATAACAGGTTCCCCATGTTTTCCTGCAGCCTAATTCCATCTAGCGTTCCTTTTCCAGAAAGCAGTTGAGTTTGAGACAGTCTACAGGCAAGATGAGTAGTGCCAGGATGTATCCTTGAGTGAATGAGGATTGCATACCTTCACATCCATTTGGTAAATAAGGGTTTCCTTCTTGTGTTACAGTACTACATGCGCATTTCATAGATGTCACCCATGTACTATTACTTAGGAAAAAAGCCAAAAATACTCTATGTACTTCTCGTGAAAACTCATTGTGCTTTCTCAACTTTTTTTATTGTCATTATACTTAACGTTGTTTACATTGGCATTAAGCATAATGAGTCGAAAATGTAAACAACGTTAAGTATAATGACAATAAAAAAAGTTGAGAAAGCACAATGAGTTTTCACGAGAAGTACATAGAGTATTTTTGGCTTTTTCCCTAATTAAAAACCTTCTTTCTTGTAGTGAATGAGATGTTAAATTGTGAACAATTGCTTGAACAAACTCAGGGGAAAAAATTTGTATGCCCAGTTTTGATGAAAAGAAAAAGTTTTGTTCCTTATAGGGCCTCCCAAGTTTTGTTCACTAAAAGAGGCACCAAATTTTGTTCATCAAATTAAGTTATACAGTAGATTTTTACTAGCTTTGCCTCCTTTTTGTGGATAGTTTCTCCGGTTTTTTTATGACAATTATCTTCTGTGAATCAAAAATCCTGTTTACATGTTATGAAAGAATTTTAGCTCCAACAACGCTCCATCTAGCTTCGTCCCTGCATCAAACTTACATATAATAATAACTTTTCGGTTTACCCATCAAACCTACATATAATAATAACTTTTCGGTTTACCTTTTTGAAAAAAGACTTCATCCATTTATACAGTAGAATTTATTCTACATGCATAATTGACTTGGTTAATATATTACTATAATTTATAATGAACCTACTTATAAGGTACGAGCTTATAGCCTTGCGTCACTCTGCTATGCTAATCACTTCGTTGTACGACTCAGGAACGGTAGCCCCTCAGGACCAACAAAGGATAGTACAGGAATATTCCCCTGTTGTCCATCGACTACGCCCTTCGGCCTGATCTTAGTCATCTTCTAAATCTATACTACATGTAAAAAGAAATATATTTACTTAAAACTTAATAACTTAAAAATTAAGTAATGTTGTTAACCTAAAATATCATTATTTTAAAAGGAAATACAATATATCAAATATTTAAATACTTATTTAAAATTTACACCACTAACTTTATTCACACTCATTAAAAAAAATAATAAATAAAAATAAAAAAATTGACATTAAACACTATGAGCGAATAATCATTTAATAATGATTAAATGCATGCATTATTCAGAAAAGAGGGTGAAATAAATATGGCATGCGACAGCGAAGCTTTGGGACTTCGATCCCGTCCTATCCTCACATGACTCCACCACTTCTTATAAATATGTAAAACTTATCAACTTTTTCTCCCAATAAAATATTACTCGAATTTTATTTTCTAACAAAACTTATTATTAATTCTTACATATTGGGGACCAAGGAATATAAATTTAGGGAAAAATTAATTATCACTGTAAATGCTTATTGCACCCAAGGCCCCAACACCGTGAAGTTGATTGTTCAAGCTCAGTAAGTGGCCCAAGTTTAATTGTGCCAAGTTCAAATGTTCAATTGCAGGTTATACATTTAGTGATGATTTCTCGAACTTTGTATCAAATGAAGCTTATAGTCAACACTATCAGTTATGGTGTCTAATTGAGATTGTTACTATAATATATGTCTATACTTAATTATAAATCAAATATGTCTGGTATTAACAAGGTTACGCAAATCGTTACACTTGATAAAATTGTGAACGAAATCGTTAATACTATATATACATACAAAAATTTATCATAGTTTTACATCTTAGTGGTGATACTAAATTTAGTCTGCAACATGGAGGTGAGAGGACAAAATGTACACAAGTGATCGATATTTTATGATGTTTCAGCCACCAAAACATTCGTGGATTTAACCAGCCCATGACAAAAAGAAAAAGGCTTGGAAAAAGGTATGGGCTGGATTTACAGGTGTTCACAAGAATTAAATTTTTAATCCCTTTTAATCCATTCAAGGATCGAGTCGTCTACCTTTAAAAGGCGGATTCGAACATAAAGATAATGGTTTTTGCTCTTGTTTAGAGCATGCCTGTGCTCGTTCTCGTTTTGCCTTATCATTGGTCAAACATTCAAGGAAGCATTATAATAATTTTTAATTCAATTTGAAACACCTAATTTTTTGCGGGTCAAAACGGGTCATTTTTGTAAGCACAAATAGTGATAAATGAAAGTTTTAAGAGACTGATATATACATCGGTCACATTAATAGACCCATAACAAAAAGAACCTTGTGGGTTTGAGCGAGCTATAGTCATTGTGTTATTCATTTTGATAAAAACATGAAAAACAACTACTTCTAAAACAAACTCAGTAAACTAACACATACAATAGGTCATTAAGTAGCATAAATAATTTATAACTTACTGAAACAATATAGATCACGCCACAAGCAACGAACACGTAACTTGCTATGTCTCTAAAAAGAAGATGCGCATGCTGCACCAAAAAGGGCTTTGGCTCAGTTGGTACCTACCTCCGAAAAACTCATAAGCTAACCGGAGAGATTTTGTGGATAAAAGGTCAAGAGTTTGAGTCTCGGCTCCTGACTATGCCCCAATTGGCCAGGAGAGTTGCCAGAGCTATTCCTTGTGGGATGGATAATGGCTGGTGCCAAAAGGCACTCGAGATTAGTGTGTTCCCGTCAATTCACACATTCTTTTGTGGAGAAGCGCATGCTGCTCCATGTAAATATCAGGATAAGCTTTTTGTCAAAACAGCAACACTGAAATAATATAAAACCCATAAGGACACCTTCACCTCCCTAATCAGCATCCCCTTTTGTAACAACTCATATTATTCGGATCATTATTTTACCACTTTCTTTTACCTATTATTTAATTTCGCGGAAAATTTACTTTTACGAGTAACCAGATAGGTTACTCGTATACGTCATTAAAAGTGCATTAACCTGAACCGACCTTAGACTATGTCCAGTCTGCATGTTTTAGGAATTTCACTTTCATTTCATGTATATATAATAAGTCATATTGTTATTTTTCCATTTTTATGTAAACTTACACATTTTACGTTTTACACATTTTAAGTCTACTTTTTCAGTTTTAACACTCCTGGAAGCCTGTCACACATAAAATATTAAAATAAAATATTTTATCAATTTTTGACATTTTTATAAGTTTTATATTTTTATGCTACCCGGTATTGCATTTTTCGTGTTTTTAAGGCCTTACGTTTTTATTTAAATACCCAACTAGTACACAATACACACACTTTTATTTAATACTTAAAAAAAAATAATAAAAAAAAAATAAATAAATAAAAATTATGGCTTCTCTTAAGCTTGGCCGACCACCTCCACAACACACAAATAGGGTTGCATACATTTCTTACACAAGCCATAAATACACTCCACCTCTTCCCTATAACACTCATTTTACTTCATTTTGTCAAACCACACAACCAAAAACCTTCATCCCCTCCTTTCTTTGTTGCTCTTGTGAACCACCAAACCACCATCATCACTTTTCATTTTTACAAGATTCTTGATCCTTGTTTGAAGGTTTAACTGCCGAGTTACTCTCCTTGATTTGTTAAACCATCAAAACACTAAAATCTCACTTTTTATAAGGTTTTCTTGGGAAGTTTTTACAACAGTTTTACAAGAAAATTTTGAAACTTTTTCAAGCTATTTGGGTCATTTCATTATTGGGTTTTTGAAGATTTGGGTTGATTTGAAAGGTTTGGGTTTTCATGTTTGTTATTGATTCTTAAGAGTAGTGTTCTTGTTCTTGAATCCATTTCTCACCACCAATTTTGCAAGAACATCATTCTCATTATTTACTAGTGTGACTTTATACATTTTATGTATGTTCATACTTTACCTCAACTGATTATACCATGTGCTTGATTCAAAACACTTTAGAAACATGTATTGATTTATGTTTAAGGGACTGATTAGAGACCAATAGGTAAATGTAGTAATTGTTCAAAATTAGTGGGTTTCTGGGTAAAAACAAAAATATAGACTTTTAGATCCAGGTCTTAGCTCCGTTTCTACGGGTGGTTCGTTCCGTTACTCCACCCGATGAAGTTAATAGAAAATCTTTCGTAAAAGTAGTCAAAACTGGAGTAACAGATTTCATTCGTCTAAAAGTCCAAATTTTTGTACTAAATCTCTTGTTGATGTTCGAATAGAAAATGTAAACGACCCTTTAACTTAAACTTGGCCGCTTGAACGGAATCAAACGGAGTTGTTGATCTCAAGATAAAGTTGTTTTCGTGGGACTGATTGTTGATGTAATTACCAGCTTGTACATATAAGGGTATTTTAGTCTTTTCACACATCTTATGAAACTTTTTGGACAATGGGACCCACAAAACATGTTTGTAAACTCAAAAACCTTTTTGCGAGTGAAAAAACCGAGTCATAACTCATTACGGGTTAGGAGAACCGAGATAGACAAGTGGGTGATCATACTAAAAACCTAAAAAAACTTAAAACTAGGGCTTTTAACACTTTCCTAAATTGGCAAATTTAGTCCTTTTCATTTTGTAAATTTGAAAACCCTGATTCAATGTGTTAATACAAAAACCATAAAAATGTGTGTTTATATTTAACGATCTCGTTAAGTTTTATTGATAATAAATATAAAGTTATCATAAGAATAATTCTAAGAATACATATTGTTTTGTTAAATATATACATTTGATTATTTACATATATGTTTTAATAAAAATGTGTTGTAATAAAACATGTAATAGGTTGGGTAAAAACCATGACCCATGACCAATACCCATGGAGCTTGATCCATAACTCATGACCCAAAGTCCATGACCCATGATCCAAGACCCATGACTCATTGACTAGGTACAATGTATCTTGTTGAGTATCCATGATCCAAAGTCCGTGACCCATGGTCCATAACCCATAACCCATAACCCATAACCCGTTTGGTATCCAAAATCCAGACTTAACTGACCCAGAGGCCGGATCCCTCGGATTACACTGGCCGGATCCCTTGGGTAAGGGATTCGCCAGATCCGGGTGAACTGTAGACAGAATGTCTATAAATAGTGAGCTATTTCTCCATTGTTTCTCACCCTTCTTCTTACAAATCTCTCATACATTATCTCACTCTTCTAACCTCAGATATATGATCATTCTTGTAGTTCTTCTCTCTTTGTTGTGATTCTATTTTAGGTCCTTCTCGAAGACGAGATCATGATACTCATACAAGTCATCCAAGCAAAGGATCCTTGATTGATTTGTCCATTCACAAGATTTCAGTAGCTTATCTTGTATTTCTTATTTCATATATTTGTTGTGTAATAGTTGTGTAAAGGTTTGATTCTACCTCGTGAAAAAACTCGGTATTTAATTTTGTACCAGAAAAAGTGTAAGCGACGTTGTGAGGCTTCTCCGTCGATTTGAAGGAGCTTGTTGACATAGTGCTTGAACTCTCAAGTGGGGTACTCGGGGAGTGGAGTAGGTCAAGGAAGGTGTCTTTATAGCCGAACCACTATAAATCACTTGTGTCGCTACTTTCTATCTCTTACTTTACTTGCATTCTTTATTTACTTTATTTATTATTTGGTACTATCTATTCATCCACAAGATTTCATATAAGTTTGAATCTAAACTTTTGAAATCTAAATTTAAATAGGTAAAACTATTCAACCCCCATTCTATTTTTTCACAATTGGTATAAAGAGCAAGGTTTTCAAAAAGTTTTAAAGTAAATTGTATTTTAAAAACTTTTCGATCAAAATGGATTTCGAAAACTACAAAGAAGGGCAATCTATGCAAAGACCTCCACTACTTGAAACTGCCAGTTTTATTTATTGGGAAAATAGATTTGAAAGTTATGTGAAATCTAAAGATATTGATCCTTGGTATATTATTGTTGAAGGTGATTTTCAAGCTCCTCGTACTCTACAATTAAATGGGATAGTTGAACGGAAAATTCGAACCTCATAAGAAATGAGCCGCACCATGATTAATGAGAAATCTATTCCTCAAAAATTTTGGTGCAATGCCGTCGACACATCCACCTATATTCTAAATCGAGTCTTAATTAGACATTTCTTAGGAAAAACCCCATACGAGTTGTTACGAGGCAAAAATCATTTGTTTGAACACTTTCAAGTCTTTGGTAGTAAATGTTTTATACTTAACACAAAAGACTACCTAACCAAATTCAACCCAAAATCAATTGAAGGTATTTTCTTTGGATATTCTCCTAATAGTAAGCATACGTGATACTACATAAAGAAACCATGAAAGTTGAAGAGTCTTTAAATATTAAATTTGACAAGAGTCCTCTTCTTTACCTCTTGTCGACGATGATTTAATCAAAAGTGAAGTCTTAGAAATAAAAGAAAAAGAAAAAATAAGCAAGGAAGATGGACTATTAAACAATGAAATTATCAATGTTGTCTAAATATCATCCTGTAGAAAAGGTCATAGAAAAACTAAATGAAAGAACTCTAAGGTCTCAAGTTCAAAACCAAAGTAGTCTCTTCTGTTTCGTGTCAACTATAGAACCTAAAAACACTCAAGAAGCTATAAAAGACGAAAGTTGGGTTATGGCTATGCAAGAAGAATTAAATCAATTTGTTGCTAATAACGTTTGGACATGATAACACTACACGCGTTGTTCGGGGTCAAAGGAACTTCCTTTTCGTCGAGCAAGTTTTTCAACACCCTAGGCAGTGAACCTAATCGTTGTAGTCTAGTATTAGGGTAAGCCACGGGAATTGATATCGTTCTCTAGGGGAATAGGAATGCTAGTGAGAAGTTACTACGCTAAGGTTGGGGTTGAGGAAGATTATTTTTTATCTTTTTATGTTTTTTTAGGAAATGGAAAGGTACGAATCTCGAGGTTTGGATTCGGGGGTTGGTATTTCTACCGATTACTCTACTTATCTAATTGTCTAATCTAGTGGTGTATGTAGTCTATGTCTAATTATTGTGTGCTCGTATGATGATTTAAAGATGTGCTTACTTAGGTTTTATTACTCCTTAATTATCTCCTATTGATGGTTGAATTGTCACGTCCTTATTCTTAATCGCGTTGTATGTCTAAGGTTGTAGGGTATGCGTTTATCCCTAACTCTTTGAAACTACCAAAGGGTGTCGCCTACAAAATCTCTAGGATTTATAAACTTTAACTCTAAGGTACTCTTCGGATGGTTTAGCCTACAACAACTCTAGGTATTATAAACTAAGGTTCACAAAGATTAATCAAGCATTAACTATAAAACGGATGACCTATCGCATTACTAGATCATTAACAATTAAGATAAGAGACAACCAATCAATATTCAATAATTAAGTTTCATATTCCCTAAGCAAACACACAAGTAAATTAGCCGGACATGGGGAACATGCAAGCATACTGATCGGTGCAAAACCGTCAAGTTTTCTCACGCAAGCTGACCACTTGTGAATGGCCAACTGTAAGAAACTTAAAACAGCTCAGACACCAATGCAATGAAGATCTGGAGAGTATAGTGTTTCCCCGGGTCGTTATGTCCCAGCGAGCTATGCAATGGATCACCAAACGTATAGTGATCGAGAGATTTGAACATAAAAGAGGGATATGATTATTATAACTACAGAAAAAGGACATAAACTACAAGGACTTAAATGCAAATTAAAGGAAATTTAAAAAGATAAAAAATATTAAATAAACGCTATCACTATTTGCAAAATGATGTTTTTGATTTTATGTTTTTATAAAACTTTAAATTAAAACTACGTAACGTACAACTGAAAATGTGAAACTTACACAATATTAATCCTAAAAATATGAAAATGATATTTTTACTAACCTAATGATAAAAGAAAATTATTAGAAAAAGAAAATTATTTTTATAATTATTTATCTAATTATTATTAATTAAAAACTATTTTTAACTATTAAATAACAACCTAAAATACAAGAAAATATGAAATAAAGCTAGAAAAATGAAATTATAACTTGGAAAAATCTAAAATAACAAAAAAGAATTTTCAAAACTATTTTTGTATTTTTCTGATTATTTTTGGATTTTCTAGGAATTAAAAACTATTTAAAACTACTTAAATTGCTTAAAATACAAATTTAACTAAGAAAAATTTGGAAAAATATTTTTTTGGCTTTTTATATTTATCTTAACTTAAGAAAAATGCAAAATTATTTTTTTGAAACTTTTCTTAATTTTTTGTATTAAATGCTAATTAAAAAGGCTTAAAAACTGAATTAAATCAAGAAAAATAGCAAACTGACTTACAAAAATCTGAAAAATTCAAGATAAGCCTAAGATAATATTGAGAATCTAGGAAAAATGGAAAAACAGGTGGTTGTGTGCAAGAAATTGAAACTGCTATTGCAAGTGTTTGTGAATAAGCACTTTGAATAAGCCAAATGAAAACAAAAAGCTACCCAACTGTAACATAAGCTATATTAAGCTACAAGAACTCAAAATGAACAAGTATTACACAAGCTTTAACCTCTGATCAACAAGCTCAACAGATTTGAGGTTTTGGCTAATGAGCTAAAAACAGTTGTGAGGGTACCAAGTTTGAGCTTAAGCACAAGCTTCTTAATAAGCTAAAATTGAAAACCAAGAGATGGAACCTAAACTAGACCTGGCTGGGACCTTGTAAACCAAAATTGAGCCAAATACAAGCTCTCAAGAGCTGGCTGCAAGGTCTGCAAGACCCTGTGCAGACTCAGTGAATACTGAGTCAGTGCACAGGGCATTTTTGTCCATGTTGCCAACCAATTTTGAAGCTTATAAAAATTTAACAAAAATCCACAAAAATGACAATAATAAAATAGACCAAGGGAAGTTTTTAAAACCACAATTTTCACTGAAATTGACTCAGAAATGAGTCCAAGAAAAATCACCTTATTTGGGCTCAAACTGGATATGTGCAATTTGACTTTTGTAACAGATATGATTAGTTGACTTTTGTGAACTTTGAAACTGATTTAAAGGACTGAGATTGATGTAATAAGATGAAATAAACTCAATGCAAGCAATGTTTATGGAATTTAAACACAAAACAAGATTTTTCTTTTATAAAATTCCAACAGTCAAGTAATGAAGACAGTTGATATATGATTTTGACTATTGAGCTAATACATGCACAAGTTATGACTCAAATGAGTATAATAGAACTACACAAACCATAAACAACAAGTTTCAAACACTAAACTATCCTCTAAGACTGTTAATTCAGCAGATCCAAACAACCCTTTAGAAACTGTTTTGCAATTCTAACTAAACAAACTACTGAACTGGCTTGAGTTATTGATCAAACTGGGCTTAACTATCCTAAATACAACTAAATAAACACATAAAAACCAATGGTAACCACAGATACACATACAAGCAAAATATGCAAAATAGATTGAAAATGGAAAGTGAAATACAACTCACATAGGTCCAGCTTATGTAGCAGGCTAAAACCAGACCCAATCCTATACTAACCTATTCTATTTCAACCCCTATCAAGCTCTGCAATAACCATCATCCATTTCCAAGACCTGCTTGACCAAATTTCCTTCTCAGTTGACTTTCATTGACCATGGAACAAAGTTGATTAAAATTGATGTATAAGCTTACAAAAAGCTTTAAATGGTTTAAATAAACTTATTGTAACTTAAAAATAAGTTGCTAGAAGCCTGGAAATAAGAGTTGGAAACTGAACTTCTCAACAGTGAACATCAAAAACATAAATTTTAGCTAGACTATGAAATTGATACTTGAAAGAAGAGTACAATGATAAAATCACTTGAGTTTAGATCAAAGAAACAAAAGATTACAAATTTTAAGCTAAACTAAGATATTGATAAAAAAACAACATTAAAGAAATTTTAAACTACATTCTACTACTTCACTCTCTTTCTTCCTCCTCTTTTTATATGCCAAAGACCTTCCCACTTGTTTCTGAGCAGATCCCACCTTCTTTTACAGCCCTTGGATGAGTTAAGTGAATTTTGGCCATTAGATCAAAATTTGGCGGGAAAAGGTATTAAGCCAGTTGGATGAGTTTGAGTGTTAGGAGGGGATGCAATTAATGATTTTTGTAGTTTGGTGATGTTGAGGAGTGATAATAGAGGTGAAGAGGGGGATGGGGTTGTCTGGTTTTTGCAGGCTAGGTGATGATGGGGAGGTAGAGGGTAACCCGTGAGTGGTTTTCTATTTTAAACGTGGGCGGGGTTGTTTATTATTTGGACGGGTCGGGTTGTGGGTTTGGACTGGACCGGGTGTTGGGCTAGGATTATTTTGGGCTTGGGTAGATAATAACAAGGGTCCGTTTTTTTTGTTTTAAGCACAAGGACCATTCATGTAATTCACCAAAACTTAAGGACTGAACCTGCCAAGTCTGATTTTTGAGGAGCCAATCATACACATTCTGAAAAATGATCCAAGGGTTGGTTTTGCCAGTCATCAATAATATAAGGGTCATTTTTGTCATTTTCTGAAACTCCGAGGACTAAACTTGTAAATTCTCAAACTTTTGACATTTTTCACCAAAGGACTAAATATGACAACATATGATTTCAAAAGGACCTTTGGTGATTTTTCTTTTGAAATTAGGCTCAGGGACTATTTCTGACAATTTTTGAAACTTGGGGGACTGAAACTGCCAATTATGCAAACTTAGCTCATTTTTCATCTGATTTTGAACATTTTGCATCTGAAACATATAAAATGCAATTTTGGAATATTTTCAGTATTTTGATGCGTTTCTGAGCATTTTTAAACGTTTTGCAGTTCAGATTTGACCAAAAATGATGAGTATTTACACACTCATCACATACACACAAGTAATTGAAGACATAATTAAATTAATGAAGTAAAACACTTATCTTGATGTTAGATAGGGTTTGGAACCCTAAAATACTGTACAAGTCAGCCTTGGTTCGGTTTAGGTTTTTACTCCAAAAGACTACACACTGAAAACTAAAAAATTCGGATTATATATATAAGATTACATATGCGACGGCGTCACCCTTTGATTTGCCACGCCGTCGGGTCGCCATTATTAGGGTTTCGTTCTAGCTACGTTAGTCTTGCGACGACGTCACCTTATGCGTGTGACGCCGTCCCATTCAGTCTCTGACGTCGTCTGGATTAAATCTAGGTCGTCTGAGTTGCGACGACCTACTCTTTTAAAACCTGACACTGTCACTTGTAAATAAGCAATTTGGCTACTGAGCCGTCACAAAAGTGATGCGACGGCGTCGCAGATAACACCTGACGCCGTCCCCTTCAGTTTTAGCAGCCTGAGTGTCTCGATTCTTGACTTTGGCCATTTTCTTCGTATATTCGTGCCTTTTCGTCCGAATAAGTGTCATTCCAGCATTTTTCCTTCAAGATACCTAAAAAGTGAAAAGGAACGATATTAAGTAATAACGGATAAAAAAGTGATCAAATAAGGGCTTAAACGACCCCTCAAAAAGGTACATTTTAAAACCTTATCAAATATCCCTACACTTGGTATTTGCTTGTCCTCAAGAAAATGTGCTTTTAGCCAATTAATTTATAGGTTAGGGGTCATGAAACATTGGCTTAGAACCATCCACAACACATATAAGCCCCGCAAAAGTCATAACAAGCACGGAAATTACATACTAGCACCTTACATAGGGTGTTTGGATACTCACATCTCTCGGGTGTATATGAAATATAAGAAGTTGGAAATGGAAGATAAACACTCATTAACCGGTCCTAGTACATAGATTACGATAGGCTTGAGACTAGATCAAACCTCCATTGCTTTGGCGTAAGCACCTAGGAAAGACTATCAAAGAGGTCTTTTAAAGGGTTGTAATGTTAGGCTTACGGTAGGGAAACAAAGGGTTTGGTGGGATAGGCTATTTAGTGGTGGCAAGTCAAAAATCTTTATGTTACAAGCATGCGAAGAATGGCGTTTCTAAGCCAAGACTCGACACTCTAGACTCTATATAACTGAAACAAACAAACATAATTTAAAGATAGATGTAGGATGGTAGCCCGTATTTTTTTTCAACACTCTATTTTTTTCTTTTTCTCTTTTTCTATTTTTTTTGATTTTTTTTTCATACACTTTTACTCTACCATCCTCTATGATAACATCAAAATGATGGGGATTTATAGGCGCATCCCTACACTTGAGTTTTTATTACTCTAATCACTAATTTGACCCGAATTGAAAAGATCAAAACACTTGGAGTACATTATTACTCAAATAAAGGGAATTTGAATTTAACGTTCCCTTCCTGTCATTTCATAAACTTTAACTTTTCCCATGAGTCCCAATCGTCCCAAAACTGTGTACAAAGGATATGACTTGACTTAGCAACTTATGCAAGCAACTAGATAATTGAACTAAGGGTTTAGTGTGATAACAATAATGCACTGAAAGTGAGTGCATACAAGGTAGGCTAAGGCGATTTGGGTGTACATTTAGGGGTGGGGTGTAAACAACGCTCTTCATTGATATTCCGGAAAACCGAAACATCACGAGAACCGCGAAAAGGATAGGCTCTGAGGGGTTAACTAGGGGTATCGTGTACTAAAGATGAGTACAACGCAAAGGTGTGGGGGAATTACTCAACCGATGTGGAAGAAGTAATTATACTACGGGTATTAAACAAGGGTTATCCTAATGCCTCTTATCATTTAGTTATTCCTAACTACACAAGTGTAGTCTTGCTAGCGATCTCGGGATGCATCACAAAACAAGTTCTAGAATCTATTATACTACCGGTTCACACACTAAGCATTAAAGATGAATGCTTTAATTCCTACTAATCTAAGGGCGATCCTCACATTTTGGGTGGAATTTAAGTGGTAAAGGGTTTTTGTGCTAGTCATATAACTTCCTATCCATGAGACGCTTTATTAAGACTAATGGCCCACTCCTATATGTCATGAAAAATTTTAAATTTGGTGCCAAAATTACCCTAACCGACATTTTCTCATGGTTTATTAAACAAATGCAATTGGACAAAGCAAACATTCAAGGATAAGCATAGTTTCAAAGTTCCCGTTTTATTTTCCCTCCCTACACTTAAACTGAACATTGTCCCCAATGTTCCCCGAAAGTATCAAAGTTATGATAATGGAAGGTAATAAAAGATAAAAGAAACTAGTACTCCCCTGATTAGCTCGGTAGGATCCGTGTAAAGTGGTGGTTACATTCTTCAAGAAGAACGTTTGCGTGAAAAGCTCCTTCTCATCTTATGTATCTTCTTCTTGATAAATTAAACCTGCACACTTGAAGAAAACAAATGAAACCTTTGCGTAAAATCGGCGGTAATAATATATATAGGACTCTACTAAACTAGGATATAATGCTTGTAGAATGGATGTTTACAGAATTTCTGGAAAATTAAGACCTGGAAAATTCCAAAAAATTATAAGTAGCTCAGAAAACGAGAAAAAGTAATCAGTTGTTTTTGCTCCTTCCTTACGCCGTCAGGTTATCTTGACAAAAACTGGTTTGTGATTTTCTGGAAAAAAATCAGAAAAATTCACATCTTTAGAATCTGGAAAAATTTCCTGCAAAACATCCATTATGACTCGATACAAGCATTTGACTCGAACAAACACACATGTATATC
This sequence comes from Chrysanthemum seticuspe, assembly GCA_019973895.1. Classification (NCBI taxonomy): domain Eukaryota; kingdom Viridiplantae; phylum Streptophyta; class Magnoliopsida; order Asterales; family Asteraceae; genus Chrysanthemum; species Chrysanthemum seticuspe. The sequence continues at coordinate 82,677,921 of BPTQ01000004.1, forward strand.
TTTTAATTAATTGAAATTCTCATGTTTACGTTTCTTTTGAAAACGTGTGTAATCCTCCCTACACTTATCCCTTATGTAAAATACCTTTATATGTAATTAAGACGAGGTTAAAGACAAAATAAAGCATTTTTACAAATTTAAACATGAGAATAAACAATCAATAAAAGATATATGACACAAACAAGCAAACAATTAAGCATGGGTTGCCTCCCACGAAGCGCTTTTCTTTATTTATGAGTCTTGTAGCTAGACTCGTAGTCGTTCCCCTACGTGACTTTATTACCGTCACCTTCTTCCTTTGCTCTCCCTTCGTCAAAACAACGTCGTCTATTATGGTAACGGTTTTATCCTTTAGATTGGTTTCCTTCACAATAAAAGGCCCAAACCATCTTGGTTTGTTTCTACCTTGTAATGTCCTTATCCGTGATTTGTATAAGAGTACTTTTTCTCCTTTTAAAAATTCCTTAGGGTTCCTTTGTGTTTTTGGTATCGAAGTGGGATTATTTCCTAACTTTTTATCGTGCTTCCACAATGTTGCATGTAGTCCTTGAACCATAAAATCTCTAAGCCCTTTTTCCCAATCGTTCATTTTCTTCTTGACCATATTGCTAGGGACTTGTGGATTCTCACCCGTAATCTTTTCCATGATCTTAAGAGGGTACCTTGGAACAATGGGTATCCTAGCGTACCCTTTTCAGCTTTTAAGTATCATGATGCCCTCCCCTTATTTGATGGTTGCTTTGGCGGTGGCCAGAAAAGGTATCCCAAGAATGAGTGGCATGTTTCTATCTTCCTCAACATCTATAATCACGAAATCCACCGGATAGACGATATTAGCCACCTCTATTAAAACATCCACCGCGATTCCTATGGGGTAGACATAGGTGTGATTTGCTAAGGAAAGTCTAAGATCGGTCTTGGCTGGCTTCTCCCTAGTCAACTTATTATAGATTGATAATGGCATTATGTTTACATCAGACCCCTGATCAGCTAAGGCATTTATATTATCAATGTCACCTATGCTACAGGGTATCACGAAATTCCATGTGGTGTCTCGTTTTTTAGTTACTGGTTTTTTTAGAACCAGCTCATACAGAGGTCCCATAGGCATGGTGTCATACTCTTCTTCTGTTATTTCTCCTTCAAGGGATTCCCTAAGACCCTCATTGTACCTAAAGTTGTTCACTTGGTTAACAGTGGTTTTTTTGTTAATTTCGTGCTTAAGGTAGTACTCAATGGTCTCGGGCTCATTATTAGGTTCAGCCTCCTCCCTCTTGCTTTTCTAAGTTTTCTTCTCCTCAACCTTTCCATCCTCAGGTATAATGGAAATGGCGTTAACAAACGAAGTGGGAGGATAATCGTTGCTTCTTACTAGTACCTTTTCGGGAACGTTTGTCTTTTTATATTCTTTTACCAGGTTTGTCATTTCCGTCATCTTTGCTTGCATTTCCTCTCTTTGCCTATAAACCTCCTCTTCAAATTTTGCTAATCTCTCCGTATGAGCTGCCATGTACTCCCTCATTTGTTCCTTAAAGCTTGGTGAGAGTGGTATTGGGGAAGTAGAATGGAAGCGCCGTTCGGAATTAGGATTTTGTTCACGACTTGGGGATTCAGAGAAGGGTGTTGGGTGGTTAGTGGAATTAGCATAATTGACTGTTTCCCGAGGGATTTGTACGGGAGCTCTCTTATGCCTTTCTATTAGATAATCAATCCTTCTCTCAAGAGCACTCATTTACTCCTCGGTGACGTTGGAAGATTCAAGAGGAGTTTATATGGCATTAACCACTTTAACGGGGGTTTCAGGGGATTCATTCCAATCTTCGTAGCTTTGCTCGGCAAGCACTCCTATGATATCCCAAGATTCCTCTGCGTTAAAGTCGCTAAGCCTTCCACCGGCGGCTTGATCAATGGATCGCCTTGTGATGAAATCGGTATGGTCATAGAAGATTTGGATTTGAAGCCAAAGATCAATACCATGATGAGGGACTTTATGGAGTAAGTCCTTGAATCGAGTCCATGCTTTGTAGAGAGACTCGCCTTGAAGTTGTTGAAACGTCAAGATGTCTCATCTTAGTTTAGTGGTTCTCCCTGGTGGGAAAATTTGAGCAAGGAAGCGAGAGGTGAGATCATCCCAACTTGAGATGGAGCCGGCGGGAAGTCGCTCAAGCCAATTACTAGCTTGGTCTCGTAGAGAGAATTGGAAGAGACGCAGACGCGTGGTCTCTCGAGTAGTAGCATCGAGGTCGATGGAATCGACAATTTTAAGGAAATCCTTAAGATGCTGATTAGGATCTTCGGAATGAAGTCCATGGAATGCACATCCGTTTTGCACCAACCGGATGGTGTCGGATCACAGGGCTGTAGTTTGGGCTTGGTCGGGAAGCTCAATGGTGTTCATATAGCCTAGGTGGCTTGGTCTCGAGTATTCACCAAGAGTACGGCCTCTTGGCGGGTCATTTGGTGGTAGGTTGTTGAATGGTGGTTGGTTATCACCTTCCATGATGGGGTTACTAACAAAAGTCACGAAGAAGGGGGATAGACTACGAGGAAGTTAAAAATTGGGAAAAAATCTTACTTGATAGGAATCAAGCAAGGAAACCTAAACGAGGTGGACTCCTAACTAGCTATTCTATTCCCCGGCAGCGGCGCCAAAAACTTGATAACGCTACACGCGTCGTTCGGGGTCAAAGGAACTTCCTTTTCGTCGAGCAAGTTTTTCAACACCCTAGGTTGTGAACCTAATCGTTGTAGTGTATTATTAGGGTAAGCCACGGGAATTGATATCGTTCTCTAGGGGAATAGGAATGCTAGTGAGAAGTTACTATGCTAAGGTTGGGGTTGAGGAAGATTATTTTTCATCCTTTTATGTTTTTTTAGGAAATGGAAAGGTACGAATCTCAGGGTTTGGATTTGGGGGTTGGTATTTCTACCGATTACTCTACTTATCTAATTTTCTAATCTAGTGGTGTATGTAGTCTATGTCTAATTATTGTGTGCTCATATGATGATTTAAAGATGTGTTTACTTAGGTTTTATTACTCCTGAATTATCTCCTATTGATGGTTGAATTGCCACGTCTTTATTCTTAATCGCGTTGTGTGTCTAAGGTCGTAGGGTATGCGTTTATCCCTAACTCTTTGAAACTACCAAAGGGTGTCGCCTACAAAATCTCTAGGATTTATAAACTTTAACTGTAAGGTACTCTTCGGATGGTTTAGCCTACAACAACTCTAGGTATTATAAACTAAGGTTCACAAAGATTAATCAAACATTAACTACACAACGGATGACCTATCACATTACTAGATCATTAACAATTAAGATAAGAGACAACCAATCAATATTCAATAATTAAGTTTCATATTCCCTAAGCAAACACACAAGTAAATTAGCCGGACATGGGGAACATGCAAGCATACACACAAGTAATTGAAGACATAATTAAATTAATGAAGTAAAACATTTATCTTGATGTAAGATAGGGTTTGGAACCCTAAAATACTGTACAAGACAGCCTTGGTTCGGTTTAGGTTTTTACTCCAAAAGACTACACACTGAAAACTAAAAAATTCGGATTCTATATATAAGATTACATATGCCACGGCGTCACCCTTTGATTTGCGACGCCGTCGGGTCACCGTTATTAGGGTTTCGTCTTGGCCACGTTAGTCTTGCGACGGCGTCACCTTATGCTTGTGACGCCATCCCCTTCAGTCTCTGACGTCGTCTGGATCAAATCTAGGCCGTCTGAGTTGCGACGACCTACTCTGTTAAAACCTGACACTGTCACTTGTAAATAAGCAATTTGGCTACTGAGCCGTCACAAAAGTGATGCGACGGCGTCGCAGATAACACCTGACGCCGTCTCCTTCAGTTTTAGCAGCCTGAGTCTCTCGATTCTTGACTTTGGTTATTTTCTTCGTATATTCGCGCCTTTTTGTCCGAATAAGTGTCATTCCAGCATTTTGCCTTCAAGATACCTAAAAAGTGAAAAGGAACGATATTAAGTAATAACGGATACAAAAGTAATCAAATAAGGGCTTAAACGACCCCTCAAAAAGGTACATTTTAAAACCTTATCAGGACACTTGTCCCTCATCCTAAAAACCAAACAATAATTGGAATAAAATGGGTGTATAAAAATAAATTAGATGTAAATGGTGTCGTGTCTAGAAATAAAGCTAGACTTGTTGCTCAAGGATACAACCAACAAGAAGGTATAGACTTTGATGAGACCTATGCTCCCGTAGCTAGATTAGAGTCTATAAGAATCCTTCATGCATATGATTGTGCTCATGATCTTAAACTATTTCAAATGGACGTCCAAAGTTCTTTTCTTAATGGCTTTATAAATGAAGAAGTTTATGTATCTCAACCTCCGGGTTCTGTCAATTTTGAAAAACTTAATCCTGTGTACAAATTAAAGAAAGCTCTTTATGGTCTTAAACAAGCTCCAAAGGCTTGGTATGATAGACTTAAAGTATTTTTAATTAAAAACAACTATACCATGGGGTTAGTTGACAACACACTTTTTACAAAGAAAAAGAAGTCACAAATAATTATTGTTCAAATATACGTGGATGATATTATATTCGAATCAACTTGTCAAGAAATGTGTGAAGATTTCTCAAAAATTATGCATGATGAGTTTGAAATCAGTATGATGGGAAATTTCTTTCTCGGACTACAAATCAAACAATTAGAAGATGGTATCTTCTTCAACCAATCCAAATTCATTAAAGAAATCTTAAAGAAATTCGGATTATAAGATGCAAACCCAATTAGAACACCAATGTCTTCCGATACCAAACTCACCAAAGATGAAGACGGTGAATCCGTTGAAAACACCAAAAAACATGGCATGATTGGTAGTCTTCTCTACCTCACGGCTAGTCGACCGAATATCATGTTTAGCGTATGTCTTTGTGCTAGGTTCCAAGAAGACCCTAAAACTTCACACCTAGAAGCCGTTAAAATAATATTTAGATATATTAAGGGTACAACTCAATTAGGATTATGGTATCCTAAAGGGACAGTGGTAGAAACTATTGCATATGCAGATTCTGACCATGCAGGTGATTACGTTGATCGTAAAAGTACAAGTGGTATTTGCACCTTTATGGGGTGTTGCTTAACATCTTGATTTTCAAAAGAAGCAAACGGTGTTAGCTATCTCAACAGCCGAAGCTGAATATGTTTCTTTAGGCAAAGCATGCCAATAAGCACTATGGATGAAACAAGTGTTAGTTGACTACGACATCTATCTTAGTGACATTGCTATTCTCTGTGACAACAAGGGTGTTATAGATCTTAACAAATATCCAGTGTTGCATTCTCGAACCAAATATATAGCAATCCGTCATCATTTCTTAAAAGATAATGTTCAAAAAGGGAACATTTCTATTGAGAAAGTGTCATCCGAAGACAGCATAACAGACATCCTTACCAAATCATTAAAGCGCGAGCAATTCAACTTGCACCGTATAGGTCTTGGTCTTATGGAACAATCGTCTTAAATCTTTTCTTTGTCTACAAGGTACGTAAACTTGTGTTTTTCTTCTTCTTCTGAGTCTAAGAACTCTATTTCGCACAAATCACAACACTACGGGGATCTATTTCTTATAATACTAAAAAGTATTTTTCTTCAAGAAATTCATCAAGAAATTTCTTTCAAATATTTCTTCCCGTACCATTTTGTCTTAAAAGAACTCTCACGTCTAGGACAAACATTTCTCTTTTTTCATCGTTTATACAAAGTAAAAACTTGTTCATTGCATTTCATGTGTTTCTTGAATGCTAAAGGGAATACATAATGAATAGGTATTTTTGGGTACATTCAAATGAAGCAACAATGAATTAAGGAGTCTATATACATACATATTTTTCCCTTATATGTTTCTCTTTTCTTTTAAGAGTCGAGATAACCACAACTCCAAATGGTCTTCATATAGGCACACACTAGGCACTATCATTTTCTACATGATTTTTCTGCCTAAAATCACCAGATACCTAGATCCCTGCGTTAACGCAGGCCGGATCCCTTTTGGGATGGATCCATGGGAACCGGGTGATCAGAAGGTTGTTTTTTAACATCTTTTAATCTTTTTGCTTGAAATTTTCAAATTTCAACATTTTATTCTCACCACCTACTGAGTATTTAACTTAATGCTTATGATCTCATGATCACTTGCCTTAAATTCATATTTAATCATTAGATTACGGCTCATTTTGTGGTTTTAGCATTCATTGCAATGGGTCCTTTCTTCTATAAATAAGGTTCCAAAATGCTTGCATCTCCATTACCTTCAACCTCACCAACACATCTCATTATGATTTCCAAAGGATCTCAAAACAATGATGACATTCCTAGTGAAAACAACCATCTCCAAAATATCCTCAACTCTTAAAACTTTATCCTACCACCTTCCATAATACCACCACCACCTAAAGCTAGAAAAACCGCTCGGATTAGTGTCCAATCATGTTGCTTTGTGAAACCTTTGTCTAACAACTCATCACCAACTACTCTCTCACCACCAACTGACTACAATGTAGCACCACCACCATCTCCTCAAAGCTCACCACTACACTCTCCAACCGAGTCTCAAATTGACTCACAAGTAGCAACTCTAGCGGAACTACTTAGGACTCCGAAAACCTCTCCCCTACCTTTGTCTAGTCCACCACCCGCTCCAACTCAACCACCAAAGTCTACACCACCTCTAGTCTCAAATGTTAACTTAAAAGAGCTAGTTTATCCACACCTCCTACCTCTACAAATGCCCTTTTCAATGAACTTGAAAATCTACCACCTCAACCACCCATCACATTGCAAGAACACCTAGGTTCTCTACCACCACCAAGCTCGAGATCAATATAGATCCATATTTACCAACATTCCCATCACCTAATCCGCAATCCAATAAAAAATCTTGGACGGATGACATCCAACCACCTCTCCCTCACCATATCTTTTGTGAACATTGCTAATGTACTCGGGATCTCGCACTAAAAATTAGGGATGAATTACAATTTATTCTTAACCACATTCTTGATCGTATTGACATTATCGCTAACCAAAACTTCCACCATTGACCCTATGCAAGCATGGAAAATATTTTCCTTTTCTTTTCTTTTTCTTTTTGGGTCTTTATAAAAAACAAACCCTTGTTCTTATTTTTACACTAGTATGTGGCATATATATCACTACATGTTGATGTTTTTATTACAAGGACTTGTTTACGTACCATGTTCTCCTCTTTTTCTTCTCGTCTTCTACATGGTTCTATTATGTGTTGCCACTAACATTTTTTTGTAGGTATCTTTTTACTTTTCACTTGACACCCTCTTCTAGGGGGAGCTACCGTCAAGGGGGAGTTTTTGCTTTGTGGAACACTTTTTCCACCATTTTTTCTTCGACTCTCTTTTTGTTTCGACAAAAAGGGGGAGAAGAGAGTAAACTTACATACATTTTCAAAACCTACATCTAATCTTAAGTTTTACTCACTATAACTTTATGTTTTGTCATCAACATAAAGGGAGAGATTGTTAATACAAATAAATCGTAACAACGTTTGTTTATATTTAGCGATCTCGTTAAGTTTTGTTGATAACAAATATAAAGTTATCATAAGTATAATTCTAAGAACACATGTTGTTTTGTAAAATATATACATTTGATTATTTAAATATATGTTGTAATAAAAATGTGTTGTAATAAAACATGTAAAAGGTTGGGTACAAACCATGACCCATGACCTATACCCATAGAGCTTGATCCATAACCCATGACCCATTGCATGACATCATGCATGAAATCATGTTGGGTATTATCCATGATCCAAGACCCATGACCCATGGCCCATTGAATAGGTATAATATATCTTGTTGGGTATCAATGATCCAAATTCCATGACCCATGGTCCATAACCCATAACATGTAACCCGGTTTGGTATCCAAATTTTGGACTTAACTGACCCAGAGGCCGGATCCCTCGGATTACACTGGCTGGATCCCTTGGGTAAGGGATTCGTCGGATCCTGGTGAACTGTAGACAAAATGTTTATAAATGGTGAGCCATTTCTCCATTGTTTCTCACCCTTCTTCTTACAACTATCTCATACATTATCTCACTCTTCTAACCTCAGATCACTTGATCATTCTTGTAGTTCTTCTCTCTTTGTTGTGATTCTCTTTTAGGTCCTTCACGAAGACGAGATCACGATACTCATACAAGTCATCCAAGCAAAGGGTCCTTGATTGATTTGTCCATTCACAAGATTTTAGTAGCTTATCTTGTATTTCTTATTTCTTTTCACATATTTGTTGTGTAATGGTTGTGTAAAGGTTTGGTTCTACCTCGTGGAAGAACTCGGTATCTAGTTTTGTACCGCCAAAAAGTGTAAGCAACGTTGTAAGGCTTCTCCGCCGATTTGAAGGAGCTTGTTGACATAGTGCTTGAACTCTCAAGTGGGGTACTCTGGGAGTGGAGTAGGGTAAGGAAGATGTCTTTGTAGTCGAACCACTATAAATCACTTGTGTCGCTACTTTATATTTCTTACTTTACTTGCATTCTTTATTTACTTTATTTATTGTTTGGTACTATCTATTCATCCACAAGATTTGACATAAGCTTGAATCTAAACTTTTAAAATCTAAATTTAAATCAGTAAAACTATTCAACCCCTCCCACTTCTAGTTTTCCACACAATGGTATAGTCAATATGAATACTTTACAAAACTCATTTGCATTCATACGTTATTATTTACGAGACCTAAGATGCGGGATATATTTTACGTTGCTTCTAAGATTTGTTTGGCTTTTAATTATCTCTTATCTTGCTGCCTTGCTTAAGGTGAGTATTCATAGTCCCCTTTTTACCGCTTTACTTATTTGGGGTGAAATTCATGAAACTATACTTAAACTATATTGTTTTCACATATTTGAACTTAAATAACTTATGTTTCACTTTATGCTTGTGAGTAATCACAGCCCTTCTTTTACTGTCCTCACTATATTTTTGGGGTGAAATACATAACTTATATTTTAACTTGAACTCTTAGAAACTGATTTTGAACCTTTTGATATATTTTAGAACTTATGACTTGTTGTGAACTTATTATTGGCCGTACTTTTGAACTTGGCATGATTCTTATTGGGATTTCATATAATAGTTGTTATGATATATCGTTCGTATATTCACATTGTTAGTCCTTGATTGGTTTATTGTTCGAACTCCAATTTATACTCACCGTTCGTATGGCTCCCTTGTTGACGAAGCAGTAGATAGTATGGATAGCACTATTAGAGGTCGGCCAACCTCTCGTTCCCCTGTTCAACATAATGCATATTATTTATTTTAGGGGCTTATGTTTCATAAATTTATCATATACATGGTGCTCTTATTATGAACTATTATAACCACGAGTGTTTTGGACTGACTTTTATTATAGGAATGTATGTGGACTTATATGTTACAAGTCTTGTATGGGCGGGACTTAAAACAAGATGGGTTGATAGTACATTTGCCAGTCGGACTTTCTCTAAAAAAATCCGTATTATTTAAAACATGTGTACTCACTAACTATTTTTTTTAGCCAATGGTGCGTAGCTTAGTTGGTAATGGGTGGGGCATCTTTGCACCCAACAAGCACAAGGTCAGGGGTTCAATCCTTGGCACCCCCATAACCAAAACCACTGAGTGAGTTATGTATGCCCCCTACGTTATAGAATGGCAGCCGACTGTGGGCCGGTCCAGGGTCACCGTTTATTAACCTTTTTGCACCCAACTCACTAACTATTTTCATAGCTGACTCGTTTTCTCATACATTTCTGGTGATCGTCAGTAAGCATTTTTGTGAAGACATTTGTATAAAGGAGTCAACACGTGTCACCTTTGTTGTCTTTATGTAATAAGACATTATCTTTTGAAAACCAAGTCTTATGTTTCTATTGCCAAAGTTGCTTTAAACAATATTGTAATAATGTGCTATTTTCATTTAAACTTAATTATGGCATGTTTTATTATCTTATGCATATACCTTTGCTTGTTACATCTCATGTTTTCGCTTTAGCGGGGTGTGACAGATTGGTATCAGAGCCAAAGGTTATAGAGAATGTCGGTTTTTCTAAAATAAAAATCGCAACTATAACCAAAAGAAAGTTTTTTAAAACACTGAACATCATCCGAGTTGACTAGTCCAAGCATCACATCATTACTCCTCAATTATACATAGCCTGATTACCTATTTCTAATTCATGATGGATCATGCAATGATAGGATTAATAGTCTTATATCATGTTTGGTCGGGTCTTAAAAGGTAGTCACCTAAAATTTCATCAACCGTGTGTGTGCACATTGCATATTTGCATTCGTACTTGTGCGTTGAAACTTGTATTCAGACATCTATCTTTAGAGTTAAGCACATATTTTTCTTGACATGTTGTCTCATTTTGCTTATTAGCCATTTAGTATTTTTGTTATGACATGTCTTGTTCTATTTTGGTATGATAAGTCTTTGAACATTTTTCAATCTCGGATTACGTTAGTTACAGTACGTTCCGTGCCTCATTACCCCGTATCGTTCCCACTGTCAGTAAGCCTGGAATATAACTAACCTCCCAAAGCAAAGCACACTGAGCTCTGAAGAAGATCCCACCGAAGCATTGAGAGTTTGAGCACGAGATCAACAGCCACAAGACTGATAGTCCTGCCAGACTTTCACCGACTACCGTCTTATACCCCTCTACTTACCTAGGCCCTTACTTGCGACATATCACAAGGATCAGATCTTCTGAGCCCCGAGAGTGACTTATCAGGAATCACTTTTTCGTCCCTTACGACCATTGGAACCTACATACTATCATTCAAGAAAACGCGATATCCGACCTTAGCAACAACATTGGTTGCCTTGGTAATGACGTTGTTTGTGATGCTTCTTGTGTTCTGATTATGATTCTAGCATATCATCATTTTTCGTTCATATCTCTGGACTAAGTATTTCTTTTCAGGTTATTGGCCACTTTGTCGAAAACAGTCAAAAATTTTCGGGTAGTATATGAAATTTCATTTATCCCTTATTATATATAAAATCCGTGTAACATTTGGATATTATGACTACTACTTAGATAAATATTTCAATCTATACTATATTATACATTTCTAATTTTACAACAAAAACTTCAACTTTATAATACTTTTACAAAGAGTCTCACTTAAATTACTTTTTGGTCAAAACTTTACTAAAACAAATGTTATGGTCACCTGTAGAACCATGTCTGGACAAAGGAACATGAGCAACACCAACAATGAGAACCTGACTAACGACCTAAAGGAATGGTATCACTATGACATACTGCAGCATTGCCAAACCTTGTTACCCGATTCGCCGAAGCCTCCTTTGTTGATCGACAGATCTTGACAATTACCCCGAACAGAGATAAAGAGTGGAATCATGAAATTCCTTATTCGAGTATTCATCCAGTCTAACTTCAAGCGACTCATTTTCTTTTTACCAACGACATTAACCACCTCTACTGATTTTTAAGAGATTTTTGATACTGCATTTCTTGCAAACTATTTTTAAATTTAATGAAGACCGGAGATGAAATGACTAATCCTTCCTTACTCGCTAGACACTTGATATCTACTAAATGTCTTAACTCGGTGAAAATTCTTTACATACATCAGAACTGATTTATTTTGTCACTCCAAAAATTTAAAAACTTCCTTCAAAGTTTATCTATGTAAATTTTTGGACAAAACTTCTTCCCACCGCCTTTACTGATTTTTCTCAAGGATGGCTCACTTACTTTCAAAATACTCCTGACCTTCTTAACTAATCTCATCAACCTATACTAAATATACCAATTCGTTTGTTTTTTAGCAACCCCAAACTTTAACTAATTTTTTTTTATCAAAAGCGTTAAGCTTTTTAACAACTACAACATAATTTCATGACAGTTTTTGTTTGATGAGTTGTGAGATTAAGTTAAAGTTGCTACTTAGCTTAACATTTTAAATGATTTTGCTCAGAACGGACAAGGCTTACTCCATTTAAATGTAGTCACTCGATATTTACAATTGAACTGTCTATTTTATCACACTCAGCAAGACGTGTATGGATGAAGTTGTCGTAATTACAACCTTTAAGGGTATATCCCTTGCCACACAAGCTTTAACCACGTACAACCCTCTAAAATTTCTTATCCTTCTCGCTAATCTAAGCCACCACTATCTATTGATTTAACTGTTGAAAGCAATTCCAAAATCGAGCCAATCTTTCATAGATGTCGAGCTTTTATTTTCTGGAAACTTATTTCCTAGCTTGATCTAGTGATAGATTTTGTTTGATGAGTTGCGAAAATCAAGCTGGAATCAAGTTGTTACTCAGCTTAATCGTAGGACAGTTATTGTTTGATGAGTTATGGATAAAGTTAAAATCAACTACCTTAAGGTCTTTGAGGGCTATGCACGAGAATGAGAAGGTTTGCCACATCAAATCTAGCCACAAGAACGTACGTTTGTAGGATGAACAAACTGAATCCCAGGACGGAATTCCTTTAAATGGGATGGACTGTAAATATTCATATTTTCCGGTCATTATTGTACAACTTTATTTTACCTGTTATTTTAATTTAGCGAAAAATTTACTTTTATGAGTAACTAGATAGGTTCACTCGCGTACGTCATTAAAAGTGCATTAACTTGAACCGACCTTAGACTATGTTCAGTCTGCATGTTTTAGGATTTTTACTTTCATTTCATGCATATTTTAATAAGTCATATTGTTATTTTTCCATTTTTATGTAAACTTTGCACATTTTATGTTTTACGCGTTTTTAAGTCTACGTTTTCAGTTTTAACACTCCGACAAGCCTGTGTCACACCTAAAATATTAAAATGAGTTATTTTGTCAATTTATGACATTTTTACAAGTTTCATAATTTTATGTCACTCGGTATTGCATTTTTCGCATTTTTAAGGCCTTACTTTTTAATTTAAGTACCCAACTAATACACAAATACATACACTTTTATTTTATGCTTATAAAAAAACATAATAATGGCTTGTCTCCCATGCTTGGCCGCCCACCTTCACAACACACCAATAGGATTGTATGCATTTCTTACACAAGCCATAAATACACTCCACCTCTTCCCTATAACACCCATTTACTTCATTTTATCAAAACCACAAAACCAATAACCCTCCCCCTCCTTTCCTTGCGGCTGCCGTGAACCACCACCACAAAACCACCATCATCACTTTTCATTTTTACAAAATTCTTGATCCTTGTTTGAAGGTTTATCTACCTAGTTACTCTCCTTGATTTGTTTCACCATCAAAACACTTGAAACTTACTTTTTCTAAGGGTTTCTTAGGAAGTTTTACAAGATTTTTACAATATATTCTTACAAGTTTTTGATTATTGGGTTTTGAAGATTTTGGTTGATTTGGAAGCTTTGAGTTTTTGTGTTTGTTATTGATTCTTAAGAGTAGTTTTCTTGGTCTTGAATCCATTTCTCACCACCACTTTTGTAAGAAAATCATTCTCATCATTTACTACTGTTACTTTATACATTTTATGTATGTTCATACTTTACCTGAATTGATTATACCATGTGCTTGATTTAAAACACTTTAGAAACATGTTTTGATTGATGTTTAAGGGATAGATTAGAGACCAGTAGGTAAACGTGGTTATTGTTCAAAATCAGTGGGTTTTAGGGTAAAAACAAAAATATAGGCTTTTAGATCCAGGTCTTAGCTCCATTTCTCTGGGTGGCTCGTTTCATAACTCCACCCGACGAATTAAATAGAAAATCTTTAGTAAAAGTAGTCAAAACTGGGGTAACAGGTTTCATTCATATAAAAGTCCAAATGTTTGTACTAAACCTCCTATTGATGTTCAAAAAGAAAATGTAAAGGACCCTTTAACTTAAACGTGGTCACTTGAATGGAATCAAACGAAATTTTAGATCTCAAGATAAAGTTGTTTTTGTGGGACTGATTGTTGCTGTTAATTACCAGGTTGTACACATACGGGTATTTTAGTCTTTTCACACATGTTATGAAACTTTTGAACAATGGGACCCACAAAATAGATTTGTACACTCAAAACTTTCTGTGAGTGTAAAAATCGAGTAATAACTCCTTACGAGTTAGGATAACCGAGCTTGACAAGTTGGGTAATCATACTAACAACCTAAAAAACTGAATACTAGGGCTTGTAACACTTTCCTAAATTTGCAACTTTAGTCCGTTTCATTTTATATACTTTGAAAACCCTAAGTACAATGGTATAATCAACATGAACACTTTACAAAACTCATTTGCTTTTATACATTATTATTTACGAGACCTAAGATACGACATATATTTTAGGTTACTTCTAAGACTTTTTTGGCTTTTCATTATCTTATATCTCGTTACCTTGCTTAAGTTGAGTATTCACATTCCTTTTTTTACCGCTTTACTTATTTGGAGTGAAATGCATGAAACTATACTTAAACTATATTGTTTGCACATATATAAACTTAAATAACTTTTGAACTTGGTGTGCTTCTTATTAGGATTGTATATAATAGTTTTTATGATGTACCATTCATACATTCACATTGTTAGTTTCGTATTGATTTGTTGTTTGCACTCCAATTTATACGTACCGTTCTTACGGCTCCATTGTCGACGGAGTAGTAGATAGTATGAATAGCGCTATTAGAGGTTGACCAACCTCCCGTTCTGTTAGGAATTGGAAATTCCATGTGAAAGTGTCGGTCACCCCAATAATGGTCTAGCATATGTTAGCTTGTAGACTTGTCATTGTTTACGTTATTTAGTAGTTAATTAGTTAGTCAGTAGCGTAGAATAGTTTATAGTAACACCGTGGAGGAAGGACGGGTCTTTATCCACTGTATACCTGATCCACAGGCCGTCTGGAGGTCGTTTAGTTTGTAACTATAAATACCCTTCCCACTAAGGGAAGGGTGGTGCTTCTTTAATCTAACCTTTCATTTTTGATTATCTCTCTCTCTCTCTCTAAAAGATCACCCTCTCTACTATTTCTCCCTCTAAGATGGCATTCTTGTTTAATCATCTACTTAGACCACCCGAATCATCTAAACAACATAAAATACACGATCCTACACGTTCCCCTATTCGACGGAATGCATATCATTTATTTTAGGACTTATGTTGCATAACTTTATCATATACATGGTACTCTTATTGTGAACTGTTATGACCACGAGTGTTTTGGACTTACTTTTATTATGGAAATGTAGGTGAACTTATATGTTACAAGTCTTGTATGGGTGGGACTTGTAACAGGATGGGCTGACACAACATTTTCCAGGTGGACTTTCTCTTAAAAGATTTTTGTATTATAGAAAACATGTGTACTCACCAACTATTTTCATAGCTGACCCGTTTTCTCATGCATTTCAGGTGATCTTCAATAAGCATTTTCATGAAGGCATTTTCATTAAGGAGTCAACACATGTCACATTTTTTGTCTTTATGTAATAAGACATTATCTTTTGAAAACCAAGTCTATGTTTGTATTTCCAAGGTTGGCTTAAACAATATTGCAATGATGTACTATTTTCCTTTAAACTTAATAATGGCATGTTCTATTATCCTACGTATGTGCCTTTGCTTGTTACATCCCGTTTTTCCGCTTTAACGGAGTGTGACAATACTATCATTATCGTAGCTTTAGTTAGCAAGGTAGGGCATAAAAAAGCACAACGACCTGGTTGAACCACTATATATAATTTGCCACAATTTTTACTATTTCAGTATGTTTTATTATGGGTAAATTATAAACATAGGATTTGTTGGAATGCAGAAAAGATGACTAGCAAATTGGAAAGTTACAAAAAATATGCCTCGAATTGGAAAAGATGAGCGAAAACGACGAAAAAAGGTGTTTGGTGTTAGAAGTCTAGGTTGAAGATTTAAAGAATAAGAACAAGGAATTCAAGGGGAAGATGAAGAAAATTCAGGAGGTTGTTGAGGCAAGGGATGGGGAAGACGAGGTAGAGAAGTTTTATGAGTTAATGACAGAAATAAGGGTTTTGGAATGTGAGAAACGAAAGGCTGAATCCGAAGCTTATAAGTTGAAAGGAAAGGTTAATGAGTTGATGTCACGAGTCTATGAATTGGAATCAGACATGAATGTGAAAGTTAAACAGGACATTAATGTGGTCTCGAGGTTTAGTAGCAAAGTTAAAAAGCGATTACCGTTTGAGGCTGATGGTTGCTCTAGTAAGAAAATGGCCCTTTCCACTCCAGGTGTTGCTCAAACCTTTTTTTTTGGTGTTATTGACTTTAGCGATGAGGATGTAAACTATGATGAAAATCTAGAAAATAAAAATATTTCTTATTTAAGTAATCATGTTGCTTTTGATAAGACTAATCTTGAAGATGTTGATGAAGAGAATATGGATGGCCTCAAATTTTATTGTTCGAATAGTAGAAGTGCTAAAAGGAAAAGGGCTGCCAACATCATTCCAAGTGATGACGAAACTAGCGATAATGAAACTACTTATGACGACGATGCTCCAATTAGCACACTGATGAAACCACTTAGCTCTAGGTCTAAGATAGACTCCGAGGATGAAGTTACAGAATGTGTAAGCAAGCGGCACCTAACGAGGCTAAGAAATGTAGGTTCCAAAAACAAACGAGATACAAATGGGGTTGACCAGATAAGACCGTTTCCCTTTAAGGAAATAGTTCCAGTGAAAATGAGGATGATAATGATGATGTAGAGGGGTCGAAAAGTGAAGAGGAAAGTTTAAGTGACTTTATAAATGACAGCCCCGAAATTCTTTTCGAGACTGAGAGTGCTTCAGAAAGTAGCGATAATTTCGAGGAACCTGAAAATGTGTTAAATGACTATAAAGTAACTATAGACAACATTAGGAGAAAAAAGGTTTTGAATTATAAGTGGCATATATAGGGAGAAATGCAAGCTGATTTTGGTAAGGATCCAGAGTTGTGTATGAGGGTCGTTTGTGCTCTTTATAAGCAACAAACAGAGGATAAGAAGGCATCTAAAGAAACTATTCACCATAATGAACGAGGGTTTAGCCAGCCTGATGCATACAGGTGAATTTATACAATATATGTTATATGGCTTATTTGCTTAAATTATCAATGTGCTTCCAGTCATGCTAAGATGGTTTTGTATCCGGGTAGGATATTTTATAGTCGACTTTCAAGAATGACATTTTTTAGATTAAAATGTTATGTTTACGGTGTTAATCTTTATATTTAAATACTAGAGTTATGGGTTATAAAATGATCATACAGGACACAGAACCATCTTTAAGTGACACAGTTACCAAAATAAACATGACCAAGAGGGGATAACTAAAAAAATATGATGCCATTTTATGCAAATATCCACTTAGGTATGTCAACAATAGTAGGGGTGTGCTTCATGTATAAGTGAATGACTGAGGACCTAGTCATTTAACATTTTCCATTTATGTGTCTTATTAATATGGTGCTAAACCGACTCAATAATACATGATGGCATTTCGAAATATTTATTTTGACTATTCATGATTTAGTACTTCAAGTTAGAGATTTATGATTTTGTAGGGGTAGTAATGTTGCAGAATTTCTGATGGATGGTGTTACACTATTAGGAATTAGAAAATTCAGTCGTTAAAGAGTCGGTCACCTCAAGTATATGTATTCGTTAGAAAGCTCGTAGTCGTAGTCAAGTTATGTTAGTAACTAGTATGTTAAGTAACACCGTGGAGGACGGACGGGTCTTTACCCACTGTATGCCTGATCCATAGCCCGTAGGTGGCGTTTATTTGTAAGACACTATAAATACCCTCTACCACTCAAAGTAGAGGGTTGGAGCTTCAATACCATTTTTCTTTGTTTCACAAAGTTCCCAACTCTCTTCCCTTTCTCTCTCTAGAACTTTCTCTCTCTAAACATATTAAACGCCCCATATGATTATGGTTTAGTGTGTTTGTGAAATCCTATAACTTACAATTGGTATCAAGAGCCATGGTTTGATCACTCATCTTTCATGCTCTTTGTTTTGGTGGATTTCATAAGGTTTTTGGGGTATTAAGTGTTTAGGAGAGTTTGAATCATTTGGACAAATTCTAGTGTTAAAGTTTGAATTTTGCTTGTACTTTTGTGTTTAGGATCATCATATGTGTTTATGTTTTGAATTGGAAGGCTTAAATCATTGTGGTTTGGTTGTTTTTGATTGATAAAGTTGTTATTTGTGAACTTTGTACTAAGCGAGTTGAGTCTCGGACTTGAGTTTCTTCGAAGCGAGTTGCTTTGTTACTGGAAGCGAGTTGATATATGCGACTTGGCTATTTAGCGATTTGACCTTTTAAGCGACTTGGTGGTTAAGCGAGTTGTGTCCGTTTGCGACTTGCTATTAAGCGAGTTGATTCTTAAAGCGAGTTGTTTCATTAAGAGAGTTGATTGTGTTGCGAGTTGATACTAAAGAGAGTTGGCTATTTAGCGACTTGTTTCTTTAAGCGAGTTGATTGTGTTGCGAGTTGATACTAATGCGACTTGGCTATTTAGCGAGTTGATTTCTTAAGCGACTTGTTTCTTTAAGCGAGTTGGTTGTTTAGCGAGTTGATAACTAAGCGAGTTGAGTATTTAGCTACTTGTGTATTGAGACTTGTTACTTCTTCGTGACACATTCTTACGGTTGTTCTTTTGGTTTAGTAAAATCCCGTGAAAGAATCAATTTCCCGGTTTAATCAAAGAATAGTAAAATCTCGTAGAATTTGTAATCATGGCAAACATCGTTTCTACTATTGTTTCTTCCGTAGCTGAGGACGTTCAAGCAGCAGGGTCAGATACACGTCCACCTATGCTTGACAGAACTGATTATGACTCATGGGCACAACGAATCCGATTGTACTGTTTGGGAAAAGAAAACGGAGTCAACATTCTCAAGTCAATCGATGAAGGACCTTATCAGATTGAGACTACTAGAGACTTAATTAATACAGCTACAGATGGAACAATGATCTATGGAATAGACAGACCAAAGACGTATGATGAGCTCAATGATAAGGAGAAAAAGAGATTCGATGCAGATATCAGGGCTTCTAACATTATACTTCAAGGTCTTCCAAAAGACATCTACATGCTTATTAATCACAACACTGAAGCAAAGGTTGTATGGGATAATGTCAGGATGCTTCTTTCTGGTTCTGAATTAACTATGGAAGACAGAGAATCACAACTCTATGATGAATTTGAGCACTTCAAGATGAAACCAGATGAGAGTGTCTATGAGTATTACGTGAGATTCCACAAGCTTGTTAATGACATGAGGAACATCAGAATGACTATGCCAAACATTCAGCTGAACTCAAAGTTTTTGAACAACATGAATCTCGAATGGCACAAGTTTTTCACCTCTGTGAAACTAACCAAAGGATTGAAGAATACAAACTATGAGCAACTCTATGCTTTTCTTCTTCAGAATGAGAGACATGCTATGTTTGAAAAAAGGATTCTTGATCAGTTCAAAACCAACCAGGGAGAGACAATCTAATCAAATGATTCAACTGCCTTCTACTCAAACATTGGAATTACCACCAAAGCATCTCAAGTTATACCCATGGGTAATGGTAATCACAAACTCATTCCCGATCCAATGTTCAAACAAGCTGATGCTGATGCACGCGTGGGAAACTTCATTAATCAACTGGCTCTCATGATTAGTCAAAACATGAACTCTCTCCCACACACCAACAACAACCTCAGAACAGCATCCAATCCACACAATTAAGCCACTGTCAGAGATGGGAAGGTTATGGTACAACCATTTCAAGAAAGGCACTATGAACAAGGAAGAGGTGGAGTTGGAAGAGGATATGTGGCAAATCAGAATAGGGGAAGGAATGAAAATCAAGGACAAGCAAAGCCGATCAAGTGTTACAACTGTGGTGGTGAGGGACATATTGCAAGGAACTGCACATCGCCAAAACGCCCTCAGAATGCAGAGTACTTCAGGGATAAGATGTTGTTTGTGCAAGCTCAGGATAATGGTGCAGCTTTGGATGAAGAGGAGTTGTTGTTTCTTGCTGAGGGAAATGCCAAGACATATGATGCAGATGTGGATGAGCAGCCAATTCAGGAGATTGGCCACAATCATCAGAATGCCTTTCAAGTCGCTGATTGTGATGCATACGACTTTGACGTTGATGATGAACCTACTGCACAAACAATTTTCATGGCTAGCATTTCTCCAATGGTCTCTCCAAAGGTCCCCTCACCACAGCAAGCTAGTCCATCCAAAGAATCAATCATCTCAGAGGTATTAAAACTATACGATGATGTTGATGAGCAAAAGATACATGACAAAGTACAATCAACTGAAACTTTTGAGTCAGATATTGAAAATATGGGTAATATCAATGTTGTCCCATATGATCAATATGTGAAACAAAGTGAAAGTGAGACTGTACCAAGTGATGCATCTTCTGCAGTCAATGATGACTATGATTTTGATGAATACGCTGCATGTGCTCCTGATGATTCTGTTATCTCTTAACTTAATGCCTATAAAGAACGAGTTGCTATTTATGAACAGCGTGCCAAGTTTGAGTTAACCACCCGTGAGCAGGAAATGGATGATCAAATGCGTACAACTATTAGAAAAAGTAAGTTTAGAGAAGAAGTATTAAAACAAGAGTTAAACTCCTTACAAGAAAAGCTTTCTAAAACTGCTAAGCAAAAACAAGAACTTAAAGAAAATGTTAAAATGCTTAAGCAAGAATTCAATGCTAAGGAATCAAAACTTTTGAATGATTTTTCTAATCTAAAAACCTCGAAAAACAAGCTTGAAAATAAGTTGTACGTACAAGGAAACACCATTCAGACTGCTCACTTAATCACTAAGCACAGAGTTTTGAGTGATAAGCATAGTACTCCCCTTGTTGAGGAACCAAATCCAGAGGTTATTAAAAAGGCTAGAGCTGCCCATAATGTAATCTATGATGGTAATGAGATTCTTAAACCTAGACAGAAACCTAGTTGCGTTGAGTGCACTGAGGAAGATAGAACATTAGATGATGCATCTAGGGAGAAAATGAATAAGAAGCTAGATGATCCTGAATGTAAAAAGAATAACATAACGATCAAACCCCATGATTACAAAAAGAAAAATTGGATCTCCTTGAACAAGTTTAAGCCTCAAACGTTGTTAACACCCGAACAAGTGTTCTGGAAAAAGGATTTAGATAAACAATAAGCAGAGAATCATGTTGTAACAAACCCTCCCCTTAGGAAAATGCCTTCAGCAACTGTGTATCCTTCAAATACACCAATGCATTTAGTTCCTAGAACTATTGCCACTAAGAGCAAGACCTTAATCAGTCAATATGTTATATTTCAATTATTTGTTGATTTTGAGAAAACTTGTAAGAAAAGGATCACACCCACTGGGATAACTGAAGGGGAAAGGGGTTTTGAGCAAACAAAAGAATGTTATTTAACTAAGGTCATGCCCTTCTTTAAACAACTAAAAGATCAATTTGAGAGTCTTAAAAAGGGGATAGATACAGATATTAAAGGAATGGAAAAGGAATTTGATGCATTGATTGTTGAGGTTAGTGACTATGAGCGAGCATTAAAATATAATGAAATTGAGAGGAAGAACTTGCACACCTTAAATGAGAATCTGATTTCTGAATGTATCTCTCAAGATGTGTTCTATACTGCCACTAATTGTCCTATTACTACTTCTCAATTTCATGAATTATCTGTTGCTTTGAAAGTCTCCCATGATCGTGTCATTGAGCTTGAAATCAAAAACTCTAAACTAAGTGAGAAAATTGAACAGGATGATCACGATACTTTGGTAAAACATTTTTCTAAACTAGAAGTTGAACATTTTGATTTACAACTAAAATATCAACATCTCAAAGAAAATGTGAAAACCTCAAACATCAAGATATCCTCAGATGTTCCAGAGTTTGATGCAGTTTTTGAAATAAATAAACGTGATGAATAGATTCAAGCTCACTATAACACGATCAGAAAGTTGAAAGCCCAAATTTCTCAATTAAAGGGTGAAATGAACAATGTGACTGGCTCCCAAATGCCTCCTCCTTTAGACTCTCGGTATTCTCAAAATTTTCATCTTCAAAACATGGTTAATGCTTTACAAAAGGAAAATGAGAGTTTTCTAGAAAAAAATGAAAAGGTTAAACGTCATTTCAATGAGTTATTTGAGTCAATAAAATTCAATCGTAACAAAAATAATGAAAAAATAACTTCATTGCAAAAGGAAATTGAGAATCTGAAGAGTCAGGTAAAAGGGAAAATGCCAATGACAAATGGGGAGAATGGTGCTTCAAAGGTGCATGTCTGTAATAAATATGCTTTGTCTGTGAAATATGTTCCTCCTCATCTTAGGAATAACAAACTTGCTATTCAAACATATTTCTCATATCTTAAGGATAGCCTAGAATGTCTCCGTGAGATTATAGAAGAGGATAAGTTAGAGAAACCACTTGATAATGCAATTGGCCATGCATGCTTATATGCCAAACGATCTCAAGAACTTCTAGAATGCTTAATTACAATATGCCCTAAAACCTTAGGTGAGCAAGTCAATCCCTTGATACCTTGTTCTATGCCTAGTGCCAAGTATACAACTCATTCAATGCCCAATGTTATGAATGTGAACTCTATTATTCCTTCAAGTAGTTCAGATCCCAGCACCTCTAGTGTTAAGAAAGTGAACTTCAGTGCGCCTTCAAATAGTTCACATCCCAGCACATCTAAACAGGAAATGCAAAAAGTAGCAAAACCAACTAATGTTCCCATTGCCTCTACAGGAGTAATCAGTGACATTAAAGTGAGAAGGTCAAAGTCTCAAGGCAATACAAGGAATGATAGGACCTTGCAAGCTAAGAATGTGCATTGGAAAAGAGTAGAAGATCACCCTAGAAACACTATGTTTGAGTTAAATAAAATGAATCGTGTTGATTCTAGTATTAACTATAAGCGTACTATAATTAATTCAAATTCTGATACTATCTGCAAACCATGTAATGATGTCTGCTTGAATTCTGTTGCTAATCATGAATGTGGTGTGAATGTTTTGTCTAATGCTGTCAAATGCCCAGTTAAAATTGTTAATGCTAAAAATCATGCTAAGAAGGCTAAAAGGCAAAGACGTAAGAAAGTTAGAAAACAGTGGAAACCCACATGAAGAACATTTAGAAAGATAGGTTATCAATGGATACCTTTTTCTACTAAGACAATGCCCTCTAGAAAATGGATGCCTACTGGTAGAACTATTCCCTTAAGAAGTGAACATACTTTGAATAGGTCAAATACAGACACCAGCACTGCATCTATTCCTAATGATTCCATTGCTTCTATTTCTGATATGGGTGTTTCTATTTCTGATGTGGGTGTCCCAATCACTGTTAGTAACCAAGTGGAACCCATTCTTGCATGGGGATCCCAATTATCCAGTTATCCATTCTTGTCTGTGTTCAACTGCAGATCGTTCAAATCGTTCTGTGGTACCTGGACTCAGGTTGTTCCAAGCATATGACTGGAGACCGGTCGCTGCTCATGAACTTCGTGAGTAAATTCATCGGAACTATTAGATTCGGGAATGATCATTTTGGTGCTATAATGGGTTATGGTGATTATGTAGTTGTCAAAAGTGTAATCTCCAGGGTATATTATGTGGAAGGTCTTGGTCATAATCTGTTCTCTGTTAGTCAATTCTGTGATTCCGATCTTGAAGTGGCCTTTAGAAAACATACTTGCTTCGTTAGAGAACTTGATGGTGTAGAATTATTAAGAGGTACTCGTGGTTCTAACCTATACACCATCTCTATCGAAGACATGATGAAGTCTTCTCCAATCTACTTGCTGTTAAAGGCTTCAAAAACAAAGTCATGGTTATGGCATCGTCGTCTCAATCATTTGAACTTCGGCACCATTAATAACCTTTCCAGAAAGGATCTTGTCAGAGGCTTACCCAGATTGAAATATGAAAAAGATCATCTTTGTTCAGCTTGCCAATTGGGTAAAAGCATGAAATATGCCCACAAACCAAAACCCACAAACTCAGTAATGGAAGTTCTTCATACCCTTCATATGGATCTGTGTGGACCAATGAGAGTGCAAACCATAAATGGGAAGAAATACATTCTAGTAGTTGTTGACGACTACTCTCGATTTACTTGGGTAAAGTTTTTGAGGACTAAGGATGAAACTCCAGATGTCATCATCAAACTAATCAAACAGCTTCAGGTTCGACTCAACAATACAGTCAGAATTGTTCGAACAGACAATGGCACAAAGTTTGTTAACAAAGACTTAATTCAGTTTTATGAAAGTGTTGGAATCAGTCATCAAAGAAGTGTTCCACGAACTCCTCAACAGAACGGTGTAGTTGAAAGACGAAATCGAACTCTTGTGGAAGCCGCAAGAACATTGCTAATTTATTCAAAGGTTCCAATGTTTCTATGGGCTGAAGCCATTGCCACTGCTTGCTATACCCAAAATCGTTCCCTTATTCACACCTCTCATGGAAAAACTCCATATGAACTTGTTCATAAACGAAAACCTGATCTCTCCTACCTTCGTGTGTTTGGTGCTTTGTGCTATCCAACGAATGACGGTCAAGACCTAGGTAAATTAAGAGCAAAGGCAGATATTGGAATTTTTGTTGGCTATGCACCAAATAAGAAGGGTTACCGAATCTACAATAAGAGAACTCGAAATATCATGGAAACAATTCACGTTATGTTCGATGAGCTGACCGGTCAAATGGCTCCTGGACAATCCAGTTCTGGACCCGCACTGCAAAACAGTCCCATTGGTTCATCCCTTGTACCAAATTCCTATCCAGCAACTCCATATGTACCTCTAACTGAAGATGATTTAAAGAAATTGTTTGATCCAATGTTCGATGAACACTATGAACCAAATGCTGATGAAATGTCAAATCCATCGATAGAGGCTGTTCCTATCCCTGTGAATGAAGTCAACCCTTCAGTCTCAATATCATTAAGTCAAGAAGCGCATGCTGCTGATCACTCTGTCTCATCAACAAATCATCAATATTCGAATGTACATCATGGAACTGTTTCTGGCATCAATGATGAAGTTAATCCCTTTGCTACTCTTGAAGATGCTCCATTCGAAAACATATTTGCTCCTGAATCATCATCAGAACCATCTTCTTTAGGAGACATCGACTCTGCTACGTCAGTCCCTCAACAACAGCCACATGAACACCTCAGAAAATGGACTCATGATCATCCATTGGATAACATCATTGGAAATCCCTCTCGTCCAGTATCCACACGGAAACAACTTGCAACCGATGCCTTATGGTGCTTCTTCAACTCCGTACTCTCTAAGATCGCACCAAAAGATGTTAAAACCGCCATGAATGAAGACAGCTGGTTCAATGCCATGCAAGAAGAAATTCATGAGTTTGATCGACTTGATGTATGGGAATTAGTACCAGCTCCAGATTGTGTTATGATCATTGCTCTAAAATGGATCTTCAAAGTGAAACTTGATGAGCATGGTGATGTCCTAAAGAACAAGGCTCGATTGGTGGCTAAAGGATACCGACAAGAGGAGGGTATTGACTTTGAAGAATCATTTGATCCTTTTGCTCGTATCGAGGCAATCAGAATCTTCTTGGCTAATGCTGCAAGTAAGAACATGGTAGTCTATCAGATGGATGTAAAGACAGCGTTTCTTAATGGAGATCTTAAAGAAGTCGTCTACGTCAGCCAACCTGAAGGCTTTGTGAATCCAGAGCATCCTACTCACGTTTATCGTTTGAAGAAGGCTCTTTACGGTTTAAAGCAAGCTCCAAGGGCATGGTATGATACGCTATCAAAGTTTCTTCTATCTACTGGATTCAGCAAAGGAGCAGTTGATCCTACATTATTCTCCAGGAAGTCAGGCAAACATTTAATTCACGTTCAAATTTATGTTGATGATATCATCTTTGCCTCGACTGACCCCAATGAGTGGGACCATTTTTCAAATGAAATGGGTTCTAAATTTCAAATGTCAATGATGGGGCAAATGTCATTTTTCTTGGGATTACAAATTTCACAAAGTCCCGGAGGCATTTTTATAAATCAATCTAAATATGCAAATGAGATTTTAAAGAAATTTGGATTTGATTCTAGTGACCCTGTTGACACTCCCATGATTGAACGTACTAAACTAGATGAGGACCACTCAGGGATCATGGTAGACCAAACGAAATATCGTAGTATGATTGGATCCCTGATGTACCTCACAGCTAGTAGACCAGACATCTTGTTCGCTGTTTGCATGTGTGCTAGATACCAGGCTAAGCCTACTAAAAATCACCTTGAAGCGGTTAAACGTGTCTTTCGGTATCTCCAAGGAACCATCAATATGGGACTATGGTACCCGAAGGACACCGGTATGTCACTAACAGCCTATGCAGATGCTGATCATGCAGGATGTCAAGATACTCGTCGAAGTACGTTTGGAGGTGCTCAGTTTTTGGGTGATAAGCTTGTGAGCTGGTCTTCAAAGAAGCAAATGAGTACTTCTATTTCCTCTACAGAGGCTGAATACATAGCCATGTCATCGTGTTGTGCTCAAATCCTATGGATGAGATCTCAATTAACTGACTATGGCTTTGAATACAACAAAATCCCTCTGTATTGTGATAATAAAAGTGCTATTGCTCTCTCATGCAACAACGTACAACACTCAAGAGCAAAGCATATCGACATTTGACATCATTTCATCAGGGAACAAGTAGAAAAAGGTGTGGTGGAACTCTATTTTGTGAGGACTGAATACCAATTAGCAGACATCTTCACCAAAGCTCTTCCTAGAGAACGTTCTGAGTTTATCCTTCCACGTCTTTGTCTAAAGAGTATACAACCGGAAACACTCAAGCGTCTTCAAGAGGAAGACGAGGAGTAAAGGTCTTTATTCATCTATTTCTTGTATATATTTATTCAAAAAGCAAAATACAAAATTTAAAAACCCTCAAAAGAAAATATAAAAATATAAAATTCTGTAAAATCCATAAAAATTTGAAAAAAAAAATCTTGAAAATTTCCAAAAAACATTGTTATTTAGTCATGTTTTTCCTTATTCGATATCATCTACGGACTTAGTGTTGACATTCAAAGAATGTCACGGGTCTTTAGATGTTCTTCGAATGTACATAGTTTTGGTTTAAAAAAAATGAGGCGGAGAAAAAATGGTGGCTTATTGCCATTTCAGGCAGTAACGCGTTTTCAAAGAAAGAACAGAGCCATGCTTTATCACATGTTTCAAACCTAATGCTCTGATTCTAAAAAAAATGTTTGTCATTAACAAGACAAATGTTTAATCTCAAATATTTTTCCTTCTAAAGATTCCTCTGAAAAATATTTGCAATCTTATGAAAACTCAATTGTTTTGAAAACACTTCGGACTCTATTTTTGAAAATCAAAAGAACTTATCAAGTGTCAAAATCTCAATCCATCAATCAACAACTTTCGTCATTGATTGAGGGGGAGAGTGATTTTTCAATTAAATCAAAAAGTGTTCTTTTCAAACAATTTGCACTTAAATAAACAAGGTCTACTCTAAATGTTTTACAATATTTTACACAATTGGTTCAAGACCTTGGTTATCATTATCTTTTCAAAAGATAATCATGCATGTTTAATCAATGGAGTTTAAAGTCTCAAAATCCAATCCTTATCAGTTAAAACGTTTTTCATAATCAAGTCACAATTCTCCTTAAAAGCTTTCAAAATCAATTTAAATCTACAGAGATCACAAATCTCAAATGATTTGATAATTGTGATCGGGGGAGAATTTGTGATTTAAATTGGATTTAAACTGATAATTCGATAAATGGTTTAATAAGTGTTTAGCATGTTTTCCTCCCCGCATGTGACAAACGATTTCAAATTTTCCATGCACATGTTGAGGGGGAGCATCTACTTTAAACCTCAAATTATTGAAACGTGATTGAATTGTCTCTAAGTGCAGGTTCCCTCTAATATGTGCAAAACTCTTTCAAACTTCGAGGCACATATTGAGGGGGAGCAAACTTTTTGAAAACCTCATCCTTCCTCAAAATGCTTTATCTAATCAAATTGATTGGGAAGTGATGATGATCATTTTAGAAAATGTTAATCAAAAGATTGGACCTTTCATTCTTAATCCAACGAGTTCAAAGATCTCTTGCCTCCATGTGTTAAACAAATTCTGAATTTTTATGCATATGTTGAGAGGGAGCATTTCTAAAATATCAAAACAATTAAGATACAAAATGCTTTGATTTTATATCACAAGTATCTTGATTGATTTTCAAATGGTTTTCAATTGGTTTCAAGGCGGAAGAACTATATCAAAAGACCGACCAACTTTACTTTATGCATGGTGATATAAGGATGATAAGGTTAGGTTGAGGTCCAATGATCCGCCAGAACCGGAGGGATCTACCCAGGGACAAAACCACTAGTTAGTGTAGAAGTCCTTAGGTATGATGATAAAAGAAGAAAAATGAGATATGGGAAGAGTGCGGACTGAAACTGAGCTAGTACTGGAATAAACCCAACAAGGTTCTAGTTATGAAGTTTCGGTAAGCACTGAAGGGGTTGAAGAATGAAAAAGAAATGAATATGAAATGGGTGAAAAGAAATAGCCCTCCAATAATTCAACCTTAGGGCAGAAACCGGGTTCAATACATATGCTACTGGTGTTTACTAAGGTAACACTAGTATTGAAGACAAGACGTCATGGACCCAGTGACGCACATCACTAAACTTCCCAAGCTACTCAAGTTCCTCTTAAAAGGACTTGTTTCATTCTCACGGGGAACCGACATTATCTATCGACTTTCTCTTAGAGATTGTTGATATTGAAGAAGGAGACCCTCCCCTAGTCTCCGGCATAGGAACCAAATATGCACAATTGAGTCTAGAGCCATGAGATCATCATATAAATCTCTTTAGGACACTTTCAATGAAGACTCTCTATTTCACGCAATGTGGAAAGAGAGATTATATCTTATGATTCCTACGCATTATCCTTGTGGTATTGCCAGAACATTTGAGTGATATGCAAACATATTCACAATGTAGATGGAAAGCCTTCTGGAGCCAACATCAAACAAGCTCCTGGTAGGTGGCATGTGAGATCTATTCAATAGATCAACCATGTGACAACTGAACAGAAACAATGGGGCTATTCAATCTTTTGAATCAATCCTGGTTCAGGTTATGGATTGACGGATACCTTTGAAAAACCGGTCGTTGTGCCCAAAAACTCTTTTCTTTTGCACATCGACTGTGTACTTATTTCTCAAAATAAAAGGTGTTTATGATTGATAACTGATTTTCATTAAAACCTTCGTTGTATTGCAAAAACAATTTCTATTGAGCAGTACACGATTGTTTTTCAAATCTCTTTTCATCAATCAGTGAATCTTATTTCGCTGGTTCACTCACTCTGTGTTGTCTTCTTTGAGACGTTCCGGTTTGAGAACAGCTAGAGCAGCTGCGAAACCCTGTCAAGGAAATTCTTCAGAATTATACCTGATCACAGGCAGTACTTGTACTGATCAACGGGGAACCATGGGCCGTGTACCTCAATTCAATGAAAGTGATCAAAGACACTTTCATACGCTTTATTGCTAACTATTTTATGCAGGTACACCCCGACGTTTGCAGCTGATCAGAATGAAGCGGTCAATCCATAGCCGCATGCTCACACAACACATTCAGTTCTAAAGAAATCATGATTAGTGCATCAATGACTCTGATATTTTCACTCCATGCTTCCGCTACGCTGCTGCCAATATCATGAATCAACTAAAGCTTCCTCTACTCTGATAAGAATATATCATGAACCAGAATGTGAGCATGTCGGTCCAAATGTCACAACATCACATAATACCAACTCCACAATGGATGAGTAAGAGATGAATGTGGTTGATGATCTCAATGCTGGCTCAAAACTCTTCATCACGTGGATCAGTTAAAGACCTCCACTCAAATCTCTCCAAATATGCAGATCATGAAGAATAAATGACTACGGGCTACTGAGCAAAGAACTTAATCAAGAATCCTAGAACAATCTAATGTAATATCTGCTTGTATTCATTGTAAATTGAGGTGACCTCCCTTAGGGGGAGATTGTTAGGAATTAGAAAATTCAGTCGTTAAAGAGTCGGTCACCTCAAGTATATGTATTCGTTAGAAAGCTCGTAGTCGTAGTCAAGTTATGTTAGTAAGTAGTATGTTAAGTAACACCGTGGAGGACGGACGGGTCTTTACCCACTGTATGCCTGATCCACAGCCCGTAGGTGGCGTTTATTTGTAAGACACTATAAATACCCTCTACCACCCAAGGTAGAGGGTTGGAGCTTCAATACTATTTTTATTTGTTTCACAAAGTTCCCAACTCTCTTCAATTTCTCTCTCTAGAACTTTCTCTCTCTAAACATATTAAACGCCCCATATGATTATGGTTTAGTGTGTTTGTGAAATCCTATAACTTACATACACCCGTATCCTGAAAAGGTATTATTATTATATATATGTAGGCGGCAGTACTTTATTTTTATATTGAAGTTGCGAAAACTAACTATAAGTTATAGTTATATGTATATGTATTATAGTTGAATCATATGTGGTCAAAATATGAAATTAGAAAATGGAGAGACTGGAATTGCCAATAGGGCAAACTTAAATCTAATAAAAATAATAACTAAGTTGCTGGAAGAATTATCCAGAAAATTTTGGAAGAAGTTGTGTGAGAAGAAACGTGAAAAAAAAGGGAGAAGAAGAAACCAATAATCCATCAATTGAGCTCAGTTTAATCTTGAAGTGGTAATTAACAAGGCCAATAAGCTCTTAATTCTAATTTTCCTAATCAAGTAAGTGTATTCATTAATTTTTATGATAAGGGTTTTGTTTATTAGGATTAAAGGTAGTAATAGAAGGTTACAAACTCATGGAATTTCTAGTTCTAGTCTTTAATTAAGACTAATTTTGTTTGGGAAGCTTAAAGGAGCTTGTAACTTAATCTCAATAGAAAACCTATTGTGGGATTGAGGTAAGAATAGTGGGTTTTTGTGTTCTTATGCTCAATTACGATTAAATGGTTGTATGTTATAGTTTTTATTGGAGCTTGTTATAGTAGCTTTTGGATCCATAGTTTTTAATTGTTAAAGTAGCCTAATTATGCAACTAAGGTATGTTTTATGTTATAGATGCTCCAAGAATTTATTGTTTAGTTAAAGTTATATTAAGCATGTGACCCACTTACTTACTAAGCATTTCGCTTATGTTATAGTTGACGATGTTTTGTAGGTTCCGGCAAGGAAGACAAGGGTAAGAATCTGGTGTAAGATGGATTACTCTTAAGTATATAGTTATGGAAGTCTTAATTGAAGACCAAAGTCTTTTGGACCAAAGGTGTTGAAAGTTGGAAGCCCCGAAGAGTCAAGTATTGTCTTGGTACATTTCGGGTCATATCGTCATTTTTACTTTTGGTCTTATGGTTATGTCCTTGGCATGTAGCTAAATGGATTTCAAATGTTAATTTTAAACTCTTGTTGGTAAAGGGTCATATAGTGGTAGAATGATGTTTGGGGTAATGTCCTTTGACCCGTTTTTGAATAGTTATGGGTCAAAAGGTTGAATGGAAAACCTTGTATGTTATGATGAATCATTTGGAATCCATTAGTCATGTGTATGAAGGTTTTAAAAGTAAAGTCATGGGTGTTGTGCATAATTTCTGCACTGAAAAGCGCAGGTCTGGTACCCCAGACGGCGTCACAAACCTTGTGACCCGTCTGGTTGTAAATTTCTCTAAGGCGTCAGGTGAAATTTTCACTTTCAACGGCGTCACAGTTATAAGGTGACGGCGTCTGGAGGAGTTCTGACCCCGTCGGGTTATAAAACTTCTGAGCCGTCGGGTTTTAAATTTTATCCATAATGTGACACTTTATTTAAAGGGTGACGGCGTCGCGTAGTGTGGGCGACGGCGTCCACCCGTCAGTAAGAACCATTTAAGTGTCTTTTGATCTAAAACAAAAAAAAATTAGTTTCTTTCGTCTATTGATTTAAGTTCTTGTTGTCGACAAAATGTCAATATATAAGTCGGTTCAAATTCAAGTCATTTCAAAAGTTTAAATTCTTTGATTTTTGGGGCGTAACAACTTGGTATCAAAGCCTTGGTCTAAGTGATTTAGGATTTCACCTTAGAATTCCTAGACTTAGGCCGTGAGGAGATGTGCTAGTGATAGACTTGCTACGTGTGCATTGCTTTGACGATGTTAAGAACACATATGTTACATGTTTTTATAACTACGCTTGGCCGCCGTAGTGATAAGAAAATGGCACATATGTGCTACTTAAAATCATTGAGGCTATGCATGAGTAGCATGTTAGGGCGTTATATGTAGATGTAATATCGTTTATGTGTAGACTATAGGTAATTCTGCTTGATAGAATGCCTTGTTTAATTTCAGCAAAGAAATGGATACCCTTCACTCAAAAGAAGCCACAAGGGCTACGACTTCTAAGCATGCCGAATCTTCGGCAAGTGATCCGAGTAATAATAATAAAAGCCATGAGAGTTCTTCTTCCTCCAGTTCTGGGGGCCCTGTTCTAGAAGGGTTTACAGAAGAAAAAAATGAATAGGTAAAGCACTTGAAAAATCTATGCCATATTATATTAAGGAGACTACCAGCAATATTCAAGAAGTGATGCAAAGAGAGTTTGCGGAACTCAAAAGAGATGAGGGTCATGGTAGAAACACTAAGAATGATAAATCATCTTATCGTGACTTCACGGCTTGTGATGTACCTAAGTTCACAGGAACTCTCGACCTGACTGCTTGTAATAGGTGGCTCATTGCTGTTGAAGGTGCCTTTCGCACAAGGGGTGTGAAGAAACAAAGAAAGTTATATATGCTATACACTACCTTCATGATAGCGCTAGAACTTGGTGGGAAGGGAAGGTTCACGAAAAATGAGAAGCTTGGTCGGAATTGTGTACGTGGAAAGAGTTTAAGGAATTATTCATCTCGGAATATGCACTGGTGGAGGAAATCGACAAGATCCGTGAATTCAAACCCTTGTGCAAACTAATGAGACAGTGAATGAATTATGGAAGAAGTTTAACGACATGGTTCCATCTTGTTTCGAATACCACAATAATGTAAAGCTCAAGGTTGATAGATTCCAAAGAATGCTTAAGGATGAGATCCGCGAAGTAACCTCACCTTTCAAATGCAACACCTTAGAAGATCTTCTAAGTCGAGCTCGTGTGAGGGAAGCGAATTTAATGCGGAAAAAGAATAAGGAGGAGAAGGACTTCAAAAGAAAGTAAGTGTTCGGGGATAGAGAGGGTAAGAAGCCAAAGTTTGATCAAGGTAAGAGAGGTGGAGGAAGTCAAAACAAGCCACAATGCAAAAAGTACTATAACCTTCATTATGGTGAATGTAGGCTTAACATGCTAGGATGTTTTAAGTGTGGTTCTCTAAATCACATGAGTAAAAAATGTCCGAAGCCGATGGTCATATGCTATGGATGCAATCAAGTTGGACATAAGTTGAATGAATTTCCAAGCCGAAAGACAAATGAAGCAAAAATTTTGAAGACGGTTAAGGAAGAAAAAGTTGAGGTTCTAAAAACTAAGGCACGAGTTTACCAAATGGGAGTGGAAGAAGCAAAGTCGGGACCCGATGTAATTACAGGTATACTTCTTGTTAATTCCATTCCCGCTCGAGTTTTATATGACTCGGGAGCTAGTGTGTCCTTTGTGTCTTTCGAGTTTACAAACAACTAACCTCTCCATTATCTAAACTCTCTAAACCCTTCGAAGTCGAAATAGCTGATAGTAAGGTTGTGGTTGTAGTTAATGTGTATCTTGATGTAGATTTGGAAATAGATAGTAGTATTTTCAAGATTGATTTAATTCCTATCTTGCTTAGAGAGTTTGATGTCATTATAGGCATGGGTTTGCTTAGAAAATTCAATGCCGCCATCATGTGTAACAAGAAGTTGGTTCAAGTCATTAATCCTAGCGGTCGTGAAATAGTTATCTATGGAGATAAGAAGAAGGGTGAAATTAGGTTGTGCTCCGTAATGAAGGCTAGGAGGTATTTATCACGGGGTTGTTGTACCTTTTTGGCTCATGTGATAGATACAAGTATTGAAAAGACGAATATTGACGATGTTCCAATTGTCAATGAATTCTGGGACGTCTTTCCGGAGGACTTACCGGGTATTCCACCCGAAAGGCAAGTTGAATTTCGCATTGATCTCGTTCTGGGTGCTAAGCCTATAGCAAAAACTCCTTATCGTTTGGCCCCATCTGAAATGAAAGAGTTGATGAGTCAAGTTCAAGAATTGCTAGATAAAGGTTTTATCCATCCTAGTAGTTCACCATGGGGAGCTCCGATTCTATTCGTTAAAAAGAAAGATGGTAGCATGAAAATGTGCATCAATTATCGAGAATTGAAGAAAGTAACCATGAAGAATGTCTATCCATTACCGAGAATTGATTATCTCTTTGATCAACTTCAAGGTGCTAAATGGTTCTCCAAGATTGATCTACGTTCGGGTTATCACCAATTGAAGGTTCGAGAGGAAGACATTCCAAAGACGGCTTTTAGAACTTGTTACAGACATTATGAATATACAGTTATGCCTTTTGGCTTTTAGAACTTTTAGAACTTGTTACAGACATTATGGATCTCATGAACCGGGTATGTAGGTCAATGTTGGAAAATTTTGTCATCCTATTTATTGATGATATTCTCATCAACTCGAAGAGCACGGAAGAACATGCGGTCTATTTACGAGAAATTCTTGAGACCTTGATGTGCGTACGAAGCGCGTTCGGGGTCAAAGGAACTTCCTTTTCTTAGAGCAAGTTTTTCAACCACCTAGGCAGTGAACCTAATCGTTGTAGTTTAGTATTGGGTAAGCCTCGGGGACTGATATCGTTCTCTAGGGAAATAGGAATGCTAGCAAGAAATGTATGACGAAAAGGTGGGGATTGAGGATGATTCTTTTTTATATTTTTATAGTTTTTTAGAAAGCTAAGGTAAAATCTCGGGGCTATTGGTTTGGGGGGTGGTACTTTTACCGATTACTTCTACTTATCTAGTTTATCTAATTATCTAGGGGTAGCTATGTCTATTTGATGTGTGCTCGTATGATGATTAAAAATGTGTTTACCTAGATACTATTACTCCCTAGTTATCTTTTATTGGTCGGTTGAATTGTCACACCTTATCTTAACGCGTTGTATTCCTAAGGTTGTAGGGTATGCGTAGTCTCTAACTCTTTGAGGTTATCTCTCGGGTTTAGCATACGAAATCGGCTAGCCCTTAAGCTATTTCATTCATAAGCATCACTTTCATAAAGCATACTCAAGCATTAAATACAATGAATGATGCCTAGTTGCACTCCTAAGCCAATTTACAATTAAGATAAGAAACAAACTAACAATAATCAATAACTAGGTTTCATATATCTAAGCAAACACACAAGAAATTTAGCTAGACATGGTAAACAAGAAAGCATACACACAATCAATTGAAGACATAATGATACTTTGGATTAAAATACTTATCTCGATGTGTAAAATAGGTTTTGGGACCCTAAGATATTGTCCAAATCGAACTACAAACGAATTAGGGTTTTCTTCTCCAAAAGTTTACCTCTCTAAATGCAGAAAAATTGAATTTTATATATAGATTTACACTTGCGACGGCGTCACCTTTTGGATGGGACTCCGTCAGCTCGTCGTCATTAGGGTTTCGTCTTGGCCAAGTCATCGATGGGACGGCGTCACCTTAGAGTTGTGACGCCGTCATTCATCGATGGATCTAGGCCGTCTGGATGAAAAGTCTGAGTGACGCCCTTCTTCTTCACAACGTGACGCTGTCAGGTAATATGAACAAAATTTCCACTGAGCCGTCTGGTGGATGTTTTGATCAAGTCTTTATAGAGGGACGGTGTCACCCTTTGATTGGGATGCCGTCAGGTTCTGTTTGAGCAGCTTGAGTGGCTTCGATCTTGACTTTGCCATTTTCTTCATGTATTCGCTTCTTTTCGTCCAAATGTGCTTCATTCCAACATTTTGCTTCCAAGAGACCTAAAAAGTGAAAAGGAACGAAATTAAGCAGTAACGGATATAAAAGTGGTTGATTTAGGGCTTAAATGACCCCCTAAAAGCGTACGTTTTAAATCCTTATCAAATATCCCTAAAATTGGTATTTGCTTGTCCTCAAGCAAATGTGCTTTTGGCCAATCAATTTATAAGTTAGGGGGCATGAAGCATAGGTTTAAAATAATTCATAACAAGTAAAAGTACCGCAATAGTCATAACAAGCACGAAAATTATATACTAGCACCTCACAAGGGGTATTTGGATTCTCTCATCTCTCGGGTTTATAAGAAATATAATAAATGGAAATGGAAGATAAACACTCATTACTTGGCATAGTACATAGATTACCATAAGCTTGAGACTAAATCAAACCTCCACTGCTTTGGCGTAAGCACCTAGGAACAACTATCTAAGAGGTCTTTGCAAGGGTTGTAACGTTAGGGTTACGGTAGGGAAACAAAGGGTTTTGTTGGATAGGCGATATTTAGTTGTGGCAAGTCAAAAATCTTATGTTACAAGCATGAAAAGCGTGGCATTGCTAAGCCAAGACTCGACTCACTAACTCTAGATAACTTGAAACAAACAAACAAAAATTTAAAGACATAAACATAAAGACAGATGTAGGATGGTAGCCCGTATATTTTTCTTCAGTTTTTTTAACAGTTTTTTTTTTTTTTTTTTTTTTTTTGCATACATTTTTACTCTTACATCCTCTACGATAACATCAAAATATAAGTGATTTATATGAGCATCCCTATACTTGAGTTTTTATTTCTCTAACACTAAACGACCCGATTTGAAAAAATCAAAACACTTGGAGTATTTAATTACGTAGACAAAAGGAATTTGAATTTATCGTTCTTTCCCATTACTCCATAAAATATTACTTTTACCCATGAGTCCCATTCATCCCAAAACTGTGTACAAAAGATATGACTCGACTTAGCAACCATGCAAGTAACTATGGTTTAGTAATTGTAACAATAATGCACTAAAGGTGAGTGCATACAAGGTAGGCTAAGGCGATTTGGGTGTACATTTGGGGGTGGATTGTCAACAATGCTCTTCATTGATATTCCAGAAAACCAAAACATCACGAGAACCGCGAAAAGGATAGGCTCTGAGGGGTTAAATAGGGGTATCGTGTACTAAAGATGAGTACATCGCATGGGTGTGGGGGTAATTACTCAACCGATGTGGAAGAAGTAATTATAATACACGTATCAAACATGGGTTATCCTAATGTCTCTAGTTATTCCTAACTACACAAGTGTAGTCTCGGTAGCGATCTCGGAATGCATCACAAAACAAGTTCTAGAATCTATTATACTACCGGTACACTCTCTAAGCATTAAAGGTGAATGTTTTTGTTAATACAAATAAGCCGTAAAAATATTTATTTATATTTTACGATCTTCTAATGTTTTGTCGGTAACAAACGTAAAATCATTTTAACGAAACAAATAAAATACGTAAATGGTTTGAACTAATAGTTTCTAACGTATTCATATTTTCGCATAAAACACTAAAACAAGTATAAGTGATTTTATGATTTAATATTACATATGTACAACAACTAGTGTTTACATATTTGGGTAAAATATACACATAACTAGTATGTAGTATATTAGGTAATATAAATGGGTAGAAACTTAAGTATCATAACCCATTGGGCAAATACATTGAATGTAGTTGGGTACAACCCAAAGCCCATGACCCATGGAGCTTGACCCATAACCCATTGCATGACATCATGCTTATATCATACATGGATAATATCCATAACCCATGGTATTGACCCATACCCAATGTCTAGATACATTGAACCCTTGGTGAGCACTTAAGAGAATGTCTAGATACATTGAACCCTTGGTGACCACTCAAGAGATACATTGTATCTAGCTAAAGACCCATGGATCAACCCATAACCCATGACCCATAACCAAAAATACCTATGGGCAAAGAGGAGCGTTCCACGGATCCCTGGCTTTGTGCTAGCCGGATCCCTTGTGGGAGGGATCCGCGGGATCCGGGGAACAGTAGAGAATTTTCTCTATAAATGGAGAGCCATTTCTTCCTTTCTACTCATCACTTTTTACACATACTTCCCCAAGTATTCTAACCCTTTAACCTCAGATCTAAGTGATCTATGTAGTTTGTCTTTTGTTTTTGTGTGATCTTCTAGGTTCCTCTTAAAGGCGAGATCACCACTTCTTGAAGACGTGCAAGCTCAAGTCCATGAGTTGCCATGCTTCGTCATCATCAAGATAACTAAGGTTCTCTTGTTGATAGTTCTTCCTTCCTCCATAGATGTTGGGTTGAAGGCATTAGTGAAGAATGCCGAAAGTGTCAAAATGAAAGCATTAGTGAAAGGTGCTCATCATCCGTGTCAAAGCATTAGTGAAGAATGCTAAAGGTGTCAAAACGAAGGCATTAGTGAAGGGTGCCAAGCGTCGTGTTTAAGGAATTAGTGAAGGATGCCGAAGAATCAAATCAAGTAGCATTTGGGAAGAATGCCTAGGTCGTATAATCGATGAGGTGCATCGTTATACATATAAGTATTTGTTTATTTCCAAGGATGGTGATATCTTTGTTGGTGTTGTAACAAGGAGTGGATCTCCTTGATATTAGGTGTTGTGTTGTGAAGGGTAGTAGTTCCTCCATAGTAATGGAACTAGGTGCTTAGCCTAGTACCTAATAAAGGGTAGGCGACGTTGTGATAGGATTAGTTCTCCTTAGTGTGAAAGAACTCGGTGGTTAGCCTAGCACCGTATAAAGGGTAGGCGACGTTGTGTTAGGTGTGGTTCGCCTTGGTGTGAAGGAACTCGGTATTTAGCTTTGTACCGGAAAAAGGTTAAGTGACGTCGTGAAGGCTTCTCCGCCATAAGGAGTTGGTGTAGTGTTTACGAACTCTCGAGTAGGTGACTCGGGGAGTGGAGTAGGGCAAGGAAGGTGTCCTTGTAGCCGTACCGCTATAAATACTTGTGTCGTGGTAATGTGCTTCTTACTCTTTATCTTTCATTACACGTTTATATATCTATCTATTAAACTCCAACATAAACAACCAAATAGATTGACATAAGTCGATCTAAATATTTAAAAAGAAGTTTTAAATTGGTAAAACTATTAAACCCCCCTTCTAGTTTTCCACAATTGGTATCAGAGCTTCGTTACCAAGTTTTTTTTGTATATTGTACTTTGAAAACTTGATACGATCCGTGTATGTTTGAAAACTACAAAGAAGGGAATTTCTTAAAACAAAAAGTCATGTTTTTAGAAATCATCATATGTTGGATAGTGATAGATCATTCTAACATTTTTCTTTGAGAAGTCTTCATACTAGGATTTGGGTATCTTAGAAGATCATGAAGTATTTCGCGTCTATGGTTTCTAAAACCATAAAAAGGGGATATAGCAAATGTATGTTTTCTTAGTTACATTTGTTTTTTCAAAAACGTGCTAAATTGCTTGTGGACTAAATGGTGATATATGCTTCTATCTTATAATAAGCATAATATGAAAAGTGTTTTAGTGATTTTTTTTTTGAAGTTTTGTTGTTAGATATCTTGTTAATCAAGCTTGAATGAAGGTAAAAATGGGTAATATAACTTCACTAAAAAGTCTACAAAGACTAAACCTTTTCGTCGGGTCAAAACGTACATTTTTGTAATTCTGTGTCAGATCCACGGATCCCTCAGGTTACACTGGACGGATCCCTCAAGCAAGGGATCCGTGGGATCCGTGGTACAGAAGACAGTTTTTGTCTGAATTTCAAAAATTCATAACTTTTTAACCGTAAGTCGTTAGAAGTCGTGTCACCTATTGTTTTAAAGGTATTTGAGTCTACTTTCATTTAAAAATAATTTCATAAACTGATTCAAAACAATAATTTACAGAATCATTGATTTATAATAGAAAGTCATTTTTCGGTCATAACTTTTGCACAAACTTTTGATCGAGACGGATGTTTTCGCTTTTGAATAACAATGTGTCCTCTATTGAAATTAAGGTTTTGATCATATTTATAAATATAAAAGAAACTAATCAAGCTTGGTATACATGTTTATATTTAACACAAAGCAATGAAAAGAACTTTCGTATGCAATGATAAATGATAAATTGTCTTCTTTGCATTACTTGATTATTTTCTTATCTCAAATAGCTTTTGTGCTTGTTTGATTGAATAGCATATGTGGTTTCCTTACCTTGCTATTCATTCTCTTGTTTATCGATTTAGTAATATTCTACTAATCAATGTGCTATTTGAAGGAGTATTTGGGATAACATCTAGTTGTGTCGAAAATGTTAGTCTAGATATTTAGATAAGTCATATAGGTTGAAAAATGTTTAAATAATATAACACACTAAATGGATTTTTGATTGAGTTTGTCATATGTGCTTATATGATTTCCTTTGTTCTTGTATCATTTTCTAAAAACAACAAGAATGTACATCGGATCATAACCTACACTTGTGTTGATGATGTACTCTCCCATTTTCCTTTTCATGATCAGTCTCCAAGCTTCATAGTAGGATTGACAACTTGATTATTTCATCCGATATACTCAAGTAAATTATTTTGCAACGCAAATATAATTGTTCATATCCGAAAGTCCAAACTCAAAGCTTTCCAACAACATATGTTGAACTAGTTCATCCAACCATTTTTTGTTGTTTACCATATGGACAACTTTTAAACTTATTTTTAAATGACGCCTTCGTCACCTTAGTTGTCTCAAGTATAATATTAAACGAAGCAAAGTATCATCATTGTTACTCTTTGATAGGCCATTGTAGGTATATAAATTTTCCTAACTTGAGAATGAATACTGGAAACTCAATTTGACCTAACGGTTAAATTGCTTCCTTGATAGAAGTTGGGTATGTGGAATCACCTGTAAAAATGGTCGTGTTTAGCCATAATTGAGCACCGCTAGTAACAGTATCATATTCATTCTCTCACTTGGGAAATTTATACTCCTATGTTTTCCTAAAGTAAGTTTACAATGGAAATACTTTGCATTGTCTTAGGATTACTAATCAAACAAGTTGTAAAATAAAATTTTCTTTTAGTTAATCACAACCACTTGCCTCATCAAGCGATTATCTTGATTTGATCGAGAAGAGCTACATGACTTCATGGACGAAGTTCATTGTATGCTAATCACCATCCGTAATGACTATACATAGTTCATTGCTTCCGTTGGCCAAAACAACCCTATTGTCTTGAACACCATCATCTACCCTGCACACCATTGTTAATACAAACGATTTACTAATCTAGATCGTAAATCTATTTTGAGCTTCTTGAATAACGGTTGTTAAGTTTGATAAACATATGTGTTACTTGTGAGCTAGATCTCATTTAATTGCTTATGTGCTATTTCTACATGCTCTTAGTATGTTTTACTTGTATACATGTATACTTACTGTAGAGATCATTAGCTTCTAAGTTCGATACTTAGAACAAACGCTCACTGTTAAGTAAAACTGTCCCAGATGCCAGATCCCTAGTTTGTAACTATCCAGATCCCTCAAGTGAAGGATCCGTGGGATCCGGACGAATAGAAGTGGAATTTCAATCCTTTACACCTCAAACCATGTTCCTAGACTACTTCACACTAGCTGAACTTAATACCTTAGGATCTCTTAAGTCCTTCTCAAGCTTAGTAAGCTTCACACTCACTCATAGCTCATTAAGGATCACACTCAAAGTGCTTTTCGATCTATCGTTTCACCTAAACTCATTACTCTTCCGCTCTCTAGATCACTCATTATTTCTCACATGATCCCTCACATCTAGACCTAGAAATCTTTCGATTATGGCAAAATTGATCATAATCATCCTTACCTCAAAATTGGTCGAAATGGATCAAATTCTAGTTCTTCCACCTTAAAACCTTTAGGATCTTCTCCAAGACATTATCCTAAGTCACTATCTGATCACTAGGATCATCTAGCTCCATTTGAAACTCTCAAGATTTTAGTGTCATCTTTGTTCATTCATTGGTACTCATGAAAGTTCCAATTTCTTTTATATAAGGCAATCATTAGCTACATCACTCATTGCCCTTGAACATTTAAGTACCCTTACATTTAAAGACACTTAGGAGAACTGAAACATTCAAAAAGGTATAGGCTTTATACCTTTCAAACATCACTTCTATCCTTTCCTAGCTGCTGAGAGCCGGATCCCTAGGATTAGCCTAGACGGATCCCCCATTGGTGGGAACCGTAGGATCCGGGTGACAGATTTATGTCAACTCTTGCTCAAACAATCATTTCAAGCTCATCTTGCTAACTTGAACACTCCACCTCATCCTAATAAATCTCTGAAATTGACTCTTGTGCATGCTAATCATCACATTCCAAAGGATATTAGAGACTTAAGTCTTGAATGCACTTGCTAAATCCTTCCCTTTATAAGTCATCTTGCTAGAATCCCTTACTCATCAAACACAACATAATTCTCAGCATTTAGAAACCTTTTCCTTAGTCATTTCATCATGAGGAAAGCTCCTACTGCTAACTCATCCAACCAAGAACCACCCAAGAAACTTGCTCGTATTGTACACGAAATTTCCTCAACCGAATCATCTCCGGTTAAACCCACAAATGGTAGGACTTCCCATCTACCGAATCATCATCCGTAAGAGATAATAGTGCTAGAATCTCACCTCAACAAACCCAATCAACAATTGCCAGGAGAACCGCAATAATTAGCATTAAACCTCTTAGGTTAGAAAAGGGATCATCGAGCTCTAAACCAAACGTACCTAGTTCTAGCAAAACGTCTAAACCTTCATTCCTAGAGCATGGACTACACTCCTTTAGCGAGCCTCTCTCTATTCATTAGAGCATTCACAACCGAGAACTTTCCATTCACCAACCTTCTCGTTAAAATAGGAACCACCTACATCACCAACTAGTCCATCGTTGGAAACAAGGAACCACCAAGGACTTGATCATATGGAGGAATTTCCATTACCACCACTCTCATTCCTAGTAGAACCTCATCCTAAATTACTCAATGTACCTCCACCATCATTTGTAGAACCTCCTCAAAACATCATGTTCCTAATCAAGACAATAATTGCTCTAACTGTCTAATCACCCAAGGAATTGTTCAAGAAGTACGAAATGAGTTGCATTTCATGTTTAATCATCTTCTTGAAAGATTGGACCAAATCAACAAGTCTACTCATCCCTAGACTCAAGCACATTGTTGCTTCTTAAGCTTTGGTCACTTATTAGTATTAGTAGAATATGGCTAAATCATTCTCTTAGTTTTTAAAGATTTGTTGATCATCTCTTATGTTTTATTGAATGATAGTTTACTTGCCATATTGCATTGAGTATATGTTTGTTGGTTGAATACATATCTCATTTTGATGTTAACATTACTTGTTACATCACCATTGCTGAATTTAATCATCAGCTATACGGATCCCTCAAAATTGCCTAGACGGATCCCTACTAGGAGGGAACCGTGGGATCCGTGAGACAGAAAACTATTTTACTACTAACTTGGATCACATATGCAGGAAATTGTGCATTATACTTGTTTTCTAACCTTTGTTTTGTAGTTATTCAATCTACACTTGAAGCCTTTAACACCCTAAAGCTAGGGGAGCTTTGTGTCAAAACAATACATCGCAAATTACTTGCAATATTAGGATTACATTTCTCGACATCCCTTTGCAAAATTGCAATCATCAAGGGGGAGCACATTCGTCACTTAGACGAAATCTTTTGCAAACTTAGTTGCAAACAAACTAGATTAGTATTACTTTCTTGACGCCCTTACCTAGGGATGGACTCGTCAAGGGGGAGTAAAGACGAGATCCTTTCCCGTTACTTGCTCTCTACCTCTTTTTATTTCTTTCACATGTTTTTCTTAAAAACAATGTGTTGCTTTCTTTCAAGGCTCTTTTTGTTTCGACAAAAAGGGGGAGAAGAAAGTAAAAACTACAAATTCAAACTTTTACGAATTTTAGCTTTTCCTTAAAATAATTTTATGTTTTGTCATCAACAAAAAGGGGGAGATTGTTAATATAAATAGCAAGTAAAAACGTTTATTTATATTTTACAATCTTCTAATGTTTTGTCGATAACAAACGTAAAATCATTTAACGAAACAAATAAAATACGTAAATGGTTTGAACTAATGCTTTCTAGCATATTCACATTTTCACATAAAACACTAAAACAAGTATAAGTGATTTTATGATTTAATATTACATATGTACAACAACTAGTGTTTACATATTTGGGTAAAATATATACATAACTAGTATGTAGTATATTGGGTAATATAAATGGGTAGAAACTTAAGTATCATAACCCATTGGGCAAATACATTGAATGTAGTTGGGTACAATCCAAAGCCCATGACCCATGGAGCTTGACTCATAACCCATTGCATGACATCATGCTTATATCATATATGGATAATATCCATAACCCATGGTATTGACACATACCCAATGTCTAGATACATTGAACCCTTGGTGAGCACTCAAGAGAATGTCTAGATACATTGAACCCTTGGTGAGCACTCAAGAGATACATTGTATCTAGCTAA
Source organism: Chrysanthemum seticuspe (assembly GCA_019973895.1). Lineage (NCBI taxonomy): Eukaryota > Viridiplantae > Streptophyta > Magnoliopsida > Asterales > Asteraceae > Chrysanthemum > Chrysanthemum seticuspe. The sequence continues at coordinate 82,722,700 of BPTQ01000004.1, forward strand.
AGACCCATGGATCAACCCATAACCCATGACCCATAACCAAAAATACCCATGGGCAAAAAGGAGCGTTCCACAAATCCCTGGCTTTGTGCTAGCCGGATCCCTTGTGGGAGGGATCCGCGGGATCCGGGGAACAGTAGAGAATTTCCTCTATAAATAGAGAGCTATTTCTTCCTTTCTACTCATCACTTTTTACACATACTTCCCCAAGTATTCTAACCCTCTAACCTCATATCTAAGTGATCTATGTAGTTTGTCTTTTGTTTTTGTGTGATCTTCTAGGTTCCTCTTAAAGGCGAGATCACCACTTCTTGAAGACGTGCAGGCTCAAGTCCATGAGTTGCTATGCTTCGTCATCATCAAGAAAAGTATGGTTCTCTTGTTGATAGTTCTTCCCTTCTCCATAGATGTTGGGTTGAAGGCATTAGTGAAGAATGCCGAAAGTGTCAAGATGAAAGCATTAGTGAAAGGTGCTCATCATCCGTGTCAAAGCGTTAGTGAAGAATGCTAAAGGTGTCAGGACGAAGGCATTAGTGAAGGGTGCCAAGTGTTGTGTTTAAGGCATTAGTGAAGGATGCCGAAGAATCAAATCAAGTAGCATTTGGGAAGAATGCCTAGGTCGTATAATCGATGAGGTGCATCGTTATACATATAAGTATTTGTTTATTTCCAAGGATGGTGATATCCTTGTTGGTGTTGTAACAAGGAGTGGATCTCCTTGATATTAGGTGTTGTGTTGTGAAGGGTAGTAGTTCCTCCATAGTAATGGAACTAGGTGCTTAGCCTAGTACCTAATAAAGGGTAGGCGACGTTGTGATAGGATTAGTTCTCCTTGGTGTGAAAGAACTCGGTGGTTAGCCTAGCACCGTATAAAGGGTAGGCGACGTTGTGTTAGGTGTGGTTCGCCTTGGTGTGAAGGAACTCGGTATTTAGCTTCGTACCGGAAAAAGGTTAAGCGACGTTGTGAAGGCTTCTCCGCCATAAGGAGTTGGTGTAGTGTTTACGAACTCTCGAGTAGGTGACTCGGGGAGTGGAGTAGGGCAAGGAAGGTGTCCTTGTAGCCGAACCACTATAAATACTTGTGTCGTGGTGATGTGCTTCTTACTCTTTATCTTTCATTACACGTTTATATATCTATCTATTAACGTCCAACATAAACAACCAAATAGATTGACATAAGTCGATCTAAATATTTAAAAGGAAGTTTTAAATTGGTAAAACTATTCAACCCCCCCCCCTTCTAGTTTTCCACAGTTTTTATTCCTAAAGATCTAGGGGCGAACCTCACATTTTTTGGTGGAATTTGAGTGGTAAACGGTTTTTGTGCTAGTCATATAACTCCTATCCATGAGACGCTTTATTAAGACTAAAGTTTAGCTGGTACATGTCATAAAAAAATTTAAATTTGGTGCTAAATCTGCCCTAACAAATATTTGTCATAGTTTATTACACAGTTTACCAAGGACAAGACAAATAATCAAGGATAAGAATAGTTTCTAAGTTCCCATTTTATTCTTCCTCCCTACAGTTAAACTGAACATTGTCCCCAATGTTCCCCGAAAGTATCAAAGTTATGATAAAGGAAGGTAAGTAAGGAAAAGAAACTAGTGCTCCCCTGATTAGCTCAGTAGGATTGTAGGATATTGGTTTTCACATACACATCATAACACAATCAAACATAGGCGTATAGAAGATGAGTTTTAGAGAGAGAAAGTTAGAGGTTTAGGGAACTTTAGTGAGAGAAAGAAAATCTTATTATGAGCTCCAACTCTCTACCTTGGAAGGTAGAGAGTATTTATAGTCTTACAATAAAACGCCACACAACGGGCTGTGGATCAGGCATACAGTGGGTAAAGACCCGTCCGTCCTCCATGGTGTTACTTAACTAAATTCTACTTAACTTAAAATAACTACGACTACGAGCTTTCTAACGATTACATATACTTGAGGTGACCGACTCTTTAATACCTGGAATTTCTAATTCCTAACAATCTCCCCCTAAGGGAGGTCACCTCAATCATGTACTAAAATTAAATAGAATACAAACAGATATTCCAAAAAAATTGTTCTTGCATTCTTGATGTAGTACTTTGCTCCGAAGCTCGTAGTCATTGATTCTTCTCGTTGCATGTTTGGTTAATCCAAGTGGAGGTCTTTTACTGATCCACGTGATAATAAATTTGAGCCAGCTTTTGAGATCATCAGCTATCAAAAATCTCTGAGACATCCTTTGTGGTGTTGGTATTATGTGATGTTGTGACTATAGGACCGACATGCTCACATTCTGGATCATGATATCTTCTCATCAGAGTAGCGGAAGCTTTAGTTGATTTATGATATTGGCAGCAGCGTAGCAGAAGCATGGAGTGAAAATATCAGAGTCATTGATGCACTAATCATGATTTCTTTTGAGATGAATGTGTTAAGTGAGCATGCGGCTATGGATTGACCGCTTCATTCTGATCAGCTGCAAACGTCGGGTGTACCTGCATACAACAGTTAGCAATAAATCGGACGAAAGTGTCTTTGATCACTTTCGTTGAATTGAGGTACACGGCCCACGGTTCCCCGTTGATCAGTACATGTACTGCCTGTGATCAGGTATAATTCCGAAGAATTTCCTTGACAAGGTTTCACAACTGCTCTAGCTGTTCTCAAACCGGAACATCTCAAAGAAGACAACACGGAGTGAGTGAACCAGCGAATTTTAAGTCCACTGATTGATGAAAAGAGATTTGAAAAACAATCGTGTATTGCTCAATAGAAATTGTTTTTGCAATACAACGAAGGTTTTATTGAAAATCAATTATCAATCAAAAAATACCTTTTGGTTTGAAAAATGAGTACACGGTCGATGTGCTAAAGAAAAAAGTTGTTAAGCACAAAGACTGGTTTTTCAAAGGTATCCGTCAATCCATAACCTGAACCAGGATTGATTCAAGAGATTTCCCCATTGTTTCTGTTCAGTTGTCACATGGTTGATCTATATAATAGATCTCACATGCCACCTACCAGGAGCTTGTTTGATGTTGGCTCCAGAAGGTTTTCCATCTTCACTGTGAATATGTTCACATATCACTCGGATGTTCAGGCAAGACCACAAGGATAATGCGTAGGACTCAAGATATAATCTCTCTTTCCACATTGTGTGAAACAGAGAGTCTTCATTGAAAGTGTCCTAATGAGATTTATTGATGATCTCGTGGCTCTAGACTCAATTTGTGCATATTTGGATCCTGTACCGGAGACTAGGGAGAGGGTCTCTTTCTTCAATATCAACAATCTCTAATAGAAAGTCAATAGATAATGTCGGTTCCCCGTGAGAATGAAACAAGTCCTTTTAAGAGGAACTTGAGTGGTTTGGAAAGTTGAAGTGCAGTGCGTCACTGGGTCCATGACGTCTTGTCTTCAATACCGATGTTACCATCAGTAGCATATGAATTGAGCCCGGTTTCTGCCCTAAGGTTGAATAAATGGAGGGCTATTTGTTTTCACCCTTTTCTCATTCAATTCTTTTTAATTCTTCAACCCCTTCAGTGCTTACCGAGACTTCATAGCAAGAACCTTGTTGGGTTTGTTCCAGTACTTGCTCTATCTCAGTCCGCACTCTTCCCATATCTCACTTTTCTCCTTTTATCATCATACCTAAGGACTTCTACACTAACTAGTGGATTGTCCCTGGGTAGATCCCTCCGGTTCTGGCGGATCATGGGAACCAATACCTAACCTTATCATCCTTATATCACCGTACATAAAGTAAAGTTGGTCGGTCTATTTGGTATTGTTCATCTGCCATTGGAATCAATTGACAACCATTTGAAAATCAATCCAGATACTTGTGATATATTATCAAAACATTTTGTACCTGAATTGTTTTTGATATTTTTAGAATAAGTGCTCCCCCTCAACATGTGCATCAAATGTTTGAAATCGTTTTGCACACGGAGGCAAGAGGAAGAAATTACTTCTTTGATTACCATTTTTCTAAAAGATATCACCATCACTTCCTTGATCAAATCAAGTAGATATAGCATTTCCGGGAAGGATGAGGTTTCCATAAATTTGCTCCCCCTCAATTATGTGCCTCGAGGTTTGAAAAGAGTTTTGCACATATTAGAGGGAACCTGCACATTGAGATAAATGATCACGTTTCAAATCATAGGTTTAAGATAGATGCTCCCCCTCAACATGTGCATGGAAAATTTGAAATCGTTTGTCACATGTGGGAAGGATAGCATGTACATCCTTATAAAACCATATACCGAATTATCAGTTTAAATCCAATTTAAATCACACATTCTCCCCCGATCATAATTATCAAATCATTTGAGATTTGTGATCTCTTATTGATTTAAATTGATTTTGAAAGATTTTAAGGGGAATTGTGACTTGATTATGAAAGCGTTTTACCTGATAAGGATCGGATTAGACTTTAAAACTCCATTGATAAAACATGCATGTACATCTTTTGAAAACAATTTAATGCCAAATAACTTTTTAATTTAATTGAAATCATTCTCCCCCTTAATCAATGACATAGGTTGTTGATTGAGAGATAGAGATTTTGATAAATAAGTCCTGATGATTATCAAAAATAGAGACCGAGTTATTTTTCAAAGCAGTTAGTTTTCAGCAGATAAATGTTTATAGAATCAGAGTATGGAGTTTGAAAACATGGTAAAGCATGGCTCTGTTCTTTGTTTGAAAAGCGGGTTACTGCCTGAAATGACAATAAACCATTTTTTTCTCTTTCTCCCAAAAATATTTTTTGATTTTTTGAATTTTTTGAATTTTTTTTTTTTTTTTTTTATTAAATTCGAACAACATCTAAAGTCCCGTGTCATTCTTTGAATGACAACATAAAGACCGTAGATATTATCGAATCGAGAGAAACAAGACAAATTGACAATATTTTTTGAAGATTTTTCGAATTTTTCAAATTTTTATGGATTTTGAAAGTTTTATATTTTTCTATTTGATTTTTGAGGGTTTTATAATTTTGTATTTTGATTTTTCGAATAGATATATACAAGAGATAGATGAAGATAGACCTTTACTCCTCGTCTTCCTCCTGAAGACGTTTGAGTGTTTCTGGTTGAAGGCTTTTCAAGCCAAGACGTGGAAGAATAAACTCAAAACGTTCTCTTGGAAGAGCTTTGGTGAAGATGTCTGCTAACTGATATTCAGACCTCTCAAAATAGAGTTCCACCACACCTTTTTCCACTTGTTCCCTGATGAAATGATGTCGAATGTCGATATACTTTGCTCTTGAGTGTTGAACATTGTTACATGAGAGAGCAATAGCACGTTTATTATCACAGTACAGAGGGATTTTGTTGAATTCAAAGCCATAGTCAGATAATTGAGATCTCATCCATAAGATTTGAGCACAACAGGATGACATGGCTATGTATTCAGCCTCTGTAGAGGAAATAGAAGTACTCATTTGCTTCTTTGAAGACCAGCTCACAAGCTTATCACCCAAAAACTGAGCACCTCCAGATGTACTTCGACGAGTATCTTGACACCCTGCATGATCAGCATCTGCATAGGCTGTTAGTGACATACCGGTGTCCTTCGGGTACCAGAGACCCATATTGATGGTTCCTTGGAGATACCGAAAGACCCGTTTAACCGCTTCAAGGTGCTTTTTAGTAGGCTTAGCCTGGTATCTAGCACACATGCAAACAGCGAACAAGATGTCTGGTCTACTAGCAGTGAGGTACATCAGGGATCCAATCATACTACGATATTTCGTTTGGTCAATCATGATCCCTGAGTGGTCCTCATCTAGTTTGGTTCGATCAATCATGGGAGTGTCGACAGGGTCACTTGAATCAAATCCAAATTTCTTTAAGATCTCAGTTGCATATTTAGATTGATTTATGAAAATGCCTCCGGGATTTTGTGAAATTTGTAATCCCAAGAAAAATGACATTTGTCCCATCATTGACATTTGAAATTTTGAACTCATTTCATTTGAAAAACGGTCACATTCATTGGGGTCAGTCGAGGCAAAGATAATATCATCAACATAAATTTGAACATGAATTAAATGTTTTCCTGACTTCCTGGTGAACAATGTTGGATCAACTGCTCCTTTGCTAAATCCGGTAGATAGAAGAAACTTTGACAGTGTATCATACCATGCCCTTGGAGCTTGCTTTAACCCGTAAAGAGCCTTCTTCAAACGATAAACGTGAGTAGGATGCTCTTGATTTACAAATCCTTTAGGTTGGCTGACGTAGACGACTTCTTTAAGATCTCCGTTCAGAAATGCCGTCTTTACATCCATCTGATAGACTACCATGTTCTTACTAGCAGCATTAGCCAAAAAGATTCTGAGTGCCTTGATTCCAGCAACTGGAGCAAAAGATTCTTCAAAGTCAATACCCTCCTCTTGACGGTATCCTTTAGCAACTAATCGAGCCTTGTTCTTCAACACATCACCATGCTCATCAAGTTTCACTTTGAAGATCTATTTAAGAGCAATAATCATAGCACAGTCTGGAGCAGGTACTAACTCCCATACATCAAGTCGATCAAACTCATGAATTTCGTCTTGCATGACATTGAACCAGCTATCTTCATTCATGGCGGTTTTAACATCTTTTGGTTCGATCTTAGATAGTACGGAGTTGAAGAAGCACCATAAGGCATCGGTTGCAAGTTGTTTCCGTGTTGATACAGGACGAGAGGGATTTCCAATGATGTTGTCTAGTGGATGATCGTGAGTCCATTTTCTAAGGTGTTCATGTGGCAGTTGTTGAGGGACTGAGGTAGCAGAGTCGATGTCTCCTGAAGAAGATGGTTCTGATGATGATTCAGGAGCAAATATGTTTTCAAATGGAGCATCTTCAGGAGTAGCAAAGGGATTAACTTCATCATTGATGCCAGAAACAGTTTCATGATGTACATTTGAAGAATGATGATTTGTTGATGAGACGGAAGGATCAGCAGTAGGCGCTTCTTGACTTAAAGATATTGAGACTGAGGGATTGACTTCATTCACAGGAATATGAGCAGCCTCTGTTGTAGGGATCAACACCTCATTAGTACTTGGATCATAAAGTTCATCAAACATAGGATCAAACAATTTCTTTAAATCATCTTCAGATGGAGGTACATATGGAGTTTCTTGAGAGGAGTTTGGAACAAGGGATGAACCAATGGGACTGTTTTGAAGTGCGGGTCCTGAACTGGAGTGTCCAGGAGCCATTTGACCGGTCAGCTCATCGAACGTAACGTGAATTGTTTCCATGATATTTCGGGTTCTTTTGTTGTAGATTCGGTATCCCTTTTTGTTTGGTGCATATCCTATAAATACTCCAATGTCAGCTTTAGCCCTAAGTTTGCCTAAGTCTTGACCCTTATTAGTTGGATAACACAATGCACCAAACACACGAAGGAAAGAGAGATTAGGTTTTCTGTTGTGGACAAGTTCATATGGAGTTTTTCCATGAACAGTGTGAATCAGGGAACGATTTTGTGTGTAGCATGCAGTGGCAATTGCTTCAGCCCAGAGAAACATTGGAACCTTTGAGTAAATCAGCATTGTTCTAGCGGCTTCAACAAGAGTTCGATTTCGTCTTTCAACTACACCGTTCTGTTGAGGAGTTCGTGGAACACTTCTTTGATGGCTGATTCCAACGCTTTCATAGAATTCACTAAGTTGTTTGTTGACAAACTCAGTTCCATTGTCTGTTCTGATAATTCTGATGGTTTTGTTAAGTCGAACCTGCAGCTGTTTGATGAGTTTGATGATATCAGGAGTTTCATCCTTCGTCCTTAAGAACTTGACCCAGGTGAATCTAGAGTAATCATCAACCACAACTAACACATATTTCTTCCCAAAGATATTCTGCACCCTCATTGGTCCACATAAATCCATATGAATCATATGAAGAACTTCTGTGACAGAGTTAGTAGGTTTGGGTTTATGGGCATACTTCTTGCTTTTTCCCAATTGACATGCTGAACAAAGATGATCCTTTTCGTACTTGAGTCTAGGTAAACCTACAACTAAGTCCTTTCTGGTGAGATCATTGATGGTGCCGAAGTTCAGGTGATTGAGACGACGATGCCATAACCATGACTTTGTTTTAGAAGCCTTTGACAGCAAGCAAATTGGAGAAGACTTCATCATATCTTCGATGGAGATGGTGTATAGATTTGAACCACGTGAGCCTCTTAAAAGTTCCTTACCATCAAGTTCTCTAACGAAGCAGGTATGTTTTCTGAAGGCTACTTCTAGATCCGAATCGCAGAATTGACCAACAGAGAACAAGTTGTGACCAAGACCTTCTACATAGTAAACTCTGGAGATAACACTTTTGCCAACAACGTAGTCTCCATAACCCATAATAGCACCGAAATTATCATTCCCGAATCTAACTGTCCCGATGAATTTGCTCACGAAGTTCATGAGCCGTGACCGGTCGCCAATCATATGCTTGGAACAGCCTGAGTCCAGGTACCACAGAACGATTTGAACGATCTGCAGTTGAACACAAACAAGAGTGGATAACTGGATAATTGGGATCCCCATGCAAGAATGGGTTCCATTTGGTTAGTAACAATGGTTGGAACACCTACATCAGAAAAAGAAACATTCATATCAGAAATTAAGGCACTGGAATCATTGTGAATTGATGCAGTACTAGTGTCTGTATTAGCCATGTTCACAGTGTGCTCACTTCTTAAGGGAATAGTTCTACCAGTAGGCATCCATTTTCTAGTGGGCATTGTCTGATTATTCTTATGACCAACAGGTATCCAATAATAGCCTATCTTACTAAATGTTCTTCCTGTGGGTTTCCACTGTTTTCTAACTTTCTTTCATTTTTGCCTTTTTGCCTTTTTAGCATTAACAGCATTAACTGGACAATTAACATCATTAGGCAAAACATTAACACCACATTCATGATTAGAAACAGAATTCAAGCAGACATCAGTACACGGTTTGCAAATAGTATCAGAATTCGAATTAATTACAGTACGCCTATGGCTAATACTAGAATCAACATGATTCGTTTTATTCGATTCAAGCTTAAAGTTCCTAGATTGTTCTTCTACTCTTTTCCAGTGCACATTCTTAGCTTGCGAGGTCCTATCATTCCTTGTATTGTCTTGAGACTTTGACCTGCTCCCTTTAATGTCACTGATTACTCCTGTAGAGGGAATGGGAACATTAGTGGGTTTTACAACTCTTTGCATCACCTGTTTAGATGTGCTGGGATCTGAACTACATGCAGGCACACTAAGGTTCACTTTCTTAAAACTAGAAGTGCTGGGATTTGTGCTCCTAGAAGGCACACTTGAGTTCTCTTTCATAGCATTGACAGATCTGAAATCTGAACTACTTAAAGGCACACTAAGGTTCACATTCAAGACATTGGGCATCGAATGAATATCATACTTGGCAATAGGCATCGAACATGGAATCAAAGGATTAACTCTCTCACCTAAGGACTTTGGGCATATTGTGATCAAGCATTCTAGGATTTCTTGAGATCGTTTGGCATATAGGCATGCATGTCCAATTGCATTATCATGAGGTTTCTCTAACTTATCCTCTTCAACAATCTCACGCAGACATTCTAGGCAATCCTTAAGGGATGAGAAGTATGTTTGAACAGCAAGTTTGTTGTTCCTGAGATGAGGAGGGACATATTTCACAGACAAAGCATATTTATTACAAGAGTGAACCTTTGATACACCATTCTCCCCATTGGTCATTGGCATTTTCCCTTTTACCTGACTCTTCAGATTCTCAATTTCCTTTTGCAATGAAGTTATTTGTTCGTTATTTTTGTTACGAGTGACCTTTATTGATTCAAATAACTCATTGAAATGACGTTTAACCTTTTCATTATCTTCTAGAAAACTTTCGTTTTCCTTTTGTAATGCATTTACTAGGTTTTGAAGATGAAACGTTTGAGAGTTCTGAGAATCTAAAGGAGGAGGCATTTGGGAGCCTGTCATATTGTTCGTTTGACCCTTTAATTGAGAGATTTGGGCTTTCAACTTTCTGATCGTGTTGCACTGAGCTTGAATCTGTTCATCACGTTTGTTAATTTGAAAAACTGCATCAAACTCTGGAGCATCTGAGGATGTCTTGATATTTGAAGTTTTGACATTTTCTTTAAGATGTTGATATTTTAGTTGTAAATTAAAATGCTCAACTTCTAGTTTAGAAAAATGTTTAACCAAATTGTCGTGATCATCCAGTTCAATTTTCTCGTTTAGTTCAGAATTAGTTTTTTCAAGCTCAATGACACGATCATGGGAGACTTTCAGGGCAACCGATAATTCATGAAATTTGGAAGCATTAATTGAACAATTTGTAGCAGTGAAAAACACATCTTGAGCAATACATTCAGAAATCAGGTTCTCATTTAGTGTATGCAAGTTCTTCCTCTCAATCTCATTATATTTTAGTGCTCGCTCATAGTCACTAACTTCAACTATCATTGCATCAAATTCCTTTTCCATTTCCTTAATATCAGTTTCTATCTCCTTTTTAAGACTCTCAAAGTGATCTTTTAGAAGTTTAAAGAAAGGCATGACCTCAGTTAAATAACATTCTTTCATTTGCTCAAAACCCCTTTCTCCTTCCGTTATACCAGTGGGTGTGATCCTTTTCTTGCAAGTTTTCTCAAAATCAACAAATAGTTGAAATATAACATATTGGCTAATTAAGGTCTTGCTTTTAGTGGCAATTGTTCTAGGAACAAGATGCATTGGTGTATTAGGAGGATACACAGTCGCTCTAGGCATTTTCCAAAGGGGAGGGTTTGTTTCAACAATATTTTCAGCTTTCTGCTTATCTAAATCCATTTTCCAGAAAACTTGTTCGGGAGTCAACAATGTCTGAGGCTTAAACATGTTCAAGGAAATCCAGTTTTCCTTCTTGTAATCATGGGGTGTGATCTTTATTTTCTTCTCTCTACATTTAGGATCATCTAATTTCTTGTTCATCTTTTCCCTAGTGACTTCATCTGATTTCTTATCTTCCTCAGTGCACTCAACGCAACTAGGTTTCTGTCTAGGTTTAAGGATTTCATTGCCATCATAAAGAACCTTATGAGCATTTCTAGCCCTTTTAATGACCTCTGGATTTGGTTCCTTAACAAGGGGAATGCTATGCTTATCGCTTAAGACCCTATGCTTAGTGATCATGTGAGCAGTCTGAATGGTGTTCCCTTGTATGTACACCTTGTTTTCAAGTTTGTTTTTCAAAGTTTTCAGATTAGAAAAATATTTCAAGAGTTTTGATTCCTTTGCATTAAATTCTTGCTTAAGCATTTTCACATTTTTTTGAAGTTCTTGTTTTTGCTTAGCAGTTTTAGAAAGCTTTTCTTGCAAGGAATTTAACTCTTGTTTTAATACTTCTTCTCGAAAATAACTTTTTCTAATGATTGTACGCACTTGGTCATCCATTTCCTGCTCACGAGTGGTCAACTCAAATTTTGCACGTTGTTCAAAAATAGCAACACGTTCTTTATAGGCATTTAGTTCAGAAATTACAGACTCATCAAGGGCACAGGCAGTGTATTCATCAAAAATATAGTCATTGTTGACTGCAGGAGATGCATCACTTGGTACAACTTCACTTTTACTTTGTTTCACATATTGATCATATGGGACAACATTGATATTACCCATATTTTCAATATTTGATTCAATAGTTTCAGTTGATAGTACTTTGTCATGCATCTTTTGCACATCAGCATAATCGTATAGTTTTAGTACCTCTGAGATGAGTTTGTCTTTGGATGGGCCAGCTTGTGGTGAAGAGGAGACCTTGGGAGAAACCATTGGAGAAATGCTAGCCATAAAGATTGTGTATGCAGTAGGTCCATCATCCACATCAAAGTCGTATGCATCACAATCAGCGACTTGAAAGGAATTCTGATGATTGTGACCTATCTCCTGAATAGGCTGCTCATCCACATCTGCATCATAGGTCTTGGCATTGCCCTCAGCTAGAAACAACAATTCCTCTTCATCCAAAGCAGCACCATTATCCTGAGCTTGTACAAGCAGCATCTTATCTCTGAAGTAATCAGCATTCTGTGGACGCTTTGGAGATGTGCAGTTCCTTGCAATGTGTCCCTCACCACCACAGTTATAACATTTGATCGGCTTAGCTTGACCTTGATTACCATTCCTTCCTCGATTTTGATTACCAACATAACCTCTACCAGCTCCACCTCTTCCCTGATCATACTGTCTTTCCTGAACTGGTTGCACCACGATCCTCCCATCTTTAACAGTAGCTTGATTGTGTGGGTTAGATGCTGTTCTGAGGTTGTTATTGGTTTGTGGGAGAGAATTCATGTTTTGACTAATCAGAAGAGCTAGTTGATTAATGAAGTTACCCACGTGTGCATCAGCATCAGCTTGTTTGAACATAGGATCAGGAATTAGTTTGTGATTAACATTTCCCATGGGTATGACTTGTGAGGCTTTGGTTGTGATTCCGATGTTTGAGTAGAAGGCAGTTGAGTCATTAGACGAGCTTGTCTCTCCCTGGTTGGTTTTGAACTGATTAAGAACCATTTTTTCAAACATAGCATGTCTCTCATTCTGAAGGAGGAAGGCATAGAGTTGCTCATAGTTTGTATTCTTCAATCCTTTAGTGAGCTTCACAGAGGTGACAAACTTGTGCCATTCGGGATTCATGTTGTTCACAAATTTTGAGTTCAGCTGAATGTTAGGCATAGTCATTCTGATGTTCCTCATGTCATTCACCAACTTATGAAATCTCACATAGTACTCATAGACACACTCATCTGGTTTCATCTTGAAGTGTTCAAATTCGTCATAGAGTTGTGATTCTCTGTCTTCCATAGTTAATTCTGAACCTGAGAGAAGCATCTTGACATTATCCCATACTGCCTTTGCTTCGGTGTTGTGATTGATCAGCTTGTAGATGTCTTTAGGAAGACCTTGAAGAACAATGTTAGAAGCCCTGATATCAGCATCGAATCTCTTTTTCTCCTTATCATCAAGCTCATCATACATCTTTGGTCTGTCCATTCCGTAAATCAGAGTTCCATCTTCAGCAGTATCAAGTACATCTCTAGTCGTCTCAACTCGATACGGTCCTTCATCAATGGATTTGAGAATGTTGACACCATTTTCCTTTCCAAGGCAGTACAATCTGATTCGTTGAGCCCAAGAATCGTAGTCAGTTCTGTCAAGCATGGGTGGACGAGTATCTGAACCAGCTGCTTGAACATCCTCGGCAACAGTGGAGATGATAGTAGGAACGTTGGTAGACATGTTAACAGATTATACGGGATTTTATAACTCTATGATTAAACCGGGAAATAGATTCTTTCACGGGATTTTACTAAATCAAGAGAAAACCGTAAACAATCACCCAAGTCGCTAGAAGATAATGCACCAACTCGCTAACACCTAATTCGCTACACCCCCAAGTCGCTAAAGTCCCAAGTCGCTAGACAAATGCAAGTCGCTAAGTAGTAACGCGCTAAGCCTCAAGTCGCTAGCAAAATTTTGGCAGCAATTCGCTACTCAAGTCGCTAAAGAGCAACTCGATACAGACCAAGTCGCTACCCGTAGTGGAGAGTCCACTACTTGTACTGTTAATCGCTAGGTCTAAGTCGCTAGCTCCAAAACTGTAACTCGCTACAAAATTGTGAAGCAAGTCGCTACGAAGAAAGAGATCTGTATATCAAGTCGCTAGCAAGAAAAACCACATAAACATCACTTTTCAATCCAAAAACAACCCAACCAAGATGATTCAAGCTTACCAAATGAAAACCTAAACACTTGTGATGATTCTAAACATAAAAGTACTAACAAAATCCAAGCTTTAACACAAGAAATCAACCAAATGATGCACAAACCACTAAACTTTTTCAAACTCAAAAACCACCTAAAAACCACTAGAAATCCAAAGATGTGCACGATATGATCTAACCATGGCTCTTGATACCAATTGTAGGATATTGGTTTTCACATACACATCATAACACAATCAAACATAGGCATATAGAAGATGAGTTTTAGAGAGAGAAAGTTAGAGGTTTAGGGAACTTTAGTGAGAGAAAGAAAATCTTATTATGAGCTCCAACTCTCTACCTTTGAAGGTAGAGAGTATTTATAGTCTTACAATAAAACACCACACAACGGGCTGTGGATCAGCCATACAGTGGGTAAAGACCCGTCCGTCCTCCACGGTGTTACTTAACTAAATTCTACTTAACTTAAAATAACTACGACTACGAGCTTTCTAACGATTACATATACTTGAGGTGACCGACTCTTTAATACCTGGAATTTCTAATTCCTAACAAGGATCCGTGTGAAGTTAAGGTTAAATCTTTTCCAAAAGAATGCATACGTGATAAGCTCCATCCAATGTTGTGTTTCTTCTTCTTGCCAAATATAACCTGCACACTTGAGAAAACAAACGAAACCTTCGCGTAAAATCGGCGGTAAAACTATATATGACACAACTACACTAAGATATAATGCTTGTGAAATGGATGTTTGCAGTTTTTCTGGAAAATTAAGACCTGAGAATTTCCAAAAATTTATAAGTAGCACGGAAAACGAAAAAATGATAAGCTGTTTCTACTTAACCTGATGTCGTCAGGCTTTAATCCTGAAGCCGTCAGGTTGTCATGATTGAAACTGGTCTGCTGCATTTTTCTGGAAAAATTACATCTTTAAAACCTGGAAAAATTCTTGCAAAACATCCATTATGACTCGATACAAGCATTTGACAAACACACATATACATCAATTTCACTAATTGTAATTCTCATGTTCATGTTCTTCAAAAACGTATGTGATCTTCCCTACACTTATCTTTTTGTAAAATACCTTTATATGTAATTAAGACGAGGTTAAAGACAAAATAAAGCATTTTCACAAAATTAAACATGAGAATAAACAATAATGAAAAAGATATACGACACACAAACAAGCAAACAATTAAGCATGAGTTGTCTCCCACGAAGCGCTTTTCTTTATTTATGAGTCTTGTAGTTAGACTCGAAGTCGTACTCCTACGTCGTCTCGTGCACTCTTACGTGCCCATATCTAAGCCATTCTAATGTTCTCTCATTTTTCTTGTACTCATCTCCTAATTTTAGGCATTTTTTTATAGTACCTTTCATTTTTTTCATAAGTATGCCTAAGTCCCCGTTGTTTGTCTCTTTCACTAAGTATCGGAATGGGAGCCATCTGATTACATGCCTCTATATCGTTGTGTTTAAACCTTGGGTGCGTAAGGGGCATTTGATAGACAAAATCCTTAACTTCATTAGAGAATGTGACTAAACCATCAACCATTCGTTCATTCAACTTAGTCATTATCTTAAAGGATGTTCCAAATATCACTTGAGTGAGGCTTCCATCAATGAATTCTCCTAAATTTTCTAAGACCATGAATTCAACCAAATAGGCAAAACTTCCAACAAACATATACAAGTGAGTGACCGCATCAACAACATTGTCCCCTTGATAGGCTAATTCATTCACCTTAATTTTATTATATAGATTCTTTGAGATTAAGTTTAAAGGTAAGAATGAATGCAAGTAAGCATCAAAACTTTCAAATCCTATTTTACAAGGGAATTGCATGTTGAAGGGGCCATCAACCTCAATTCTACACCTAGTACAAAACATTGGAAGGGGTCTTCTTCCATTTCAAACCTAACTTCATCAATGACCTCCCCGTTATCAAGTGCCTCTCAATAATCAAATTCCTCATCGGAATCCGAATCGTAGAAAGGACTATGTTGTTGCCAATTTATTTCATTATACCCTAGGTGATTTTCAAATTGGTGAACGGGTGAAAGGTTTTGTGGGATTGCGTTTTCCATTGCGGGGTTGGGAGCGGGTAGTGCAAAGTTTCTCCGGCGAAAGATGCGAATCATGGTGAGTGATGAGATTTACGAACAAAGTCACGAAGAAGGGGGATAGACTACAAGGAAGCAAAAAATTGAGAAAAAATCTTACTTGATAGGAATCAAGCAAGGGAACCTAGACGAGATAAAGATCTAACTAGCTATTCTATTCCCTGGCAGCGGCGCCAAAAACTTGATGCGCGTACGAAGCGCGTTCGGCGTCAAAGGAACTTCCTTTTCTTCGAGCAAGTTTTTCAACCACCTAGGCAGTGAACCTAATCGTTGTAGTGTATTATTGGGTAAGCCTCGGGGATTGATATCGTTCTCTAGGGGAATAGGAATGCTAGCAAGAAATGTATGACCAAAAGGTGGGGGTTGAGGATGATTCTTTTTTTATCTTTTTATAGTTTTTTAGAAAGCTAAGGTAAAATCTCGGGGCAATTGGTTTGGGGGGTGGTACTTTTACTCATTACTTCTACTTATCTAATTATCTAGGGGTAGCTATGTCTATTTGATGTGTGCTCGTATGATGATTAAAAATGTGTTTCCCTAGATACTATTACTCTCTAGTTATCTTTTATTGGTCGGTTGAATTGTCACACCTTATCTTAACGCGTTGTATTCCTAAGGTCGTAGGGTATGCGTAGTATCTAACTCTTTGAGGTTATCTTTCGGGTTTAGCATACGAAATCGGCTAGCCCTTAAGCTATTTCATTCATATGCCTCACTTTCATAAAGCATACTCAAGGTGTTGAAAGTTGGAAGCCCCGAAGATTCAAGTACTGTCTTGGTACATTTCGGATCATATGTTCATTTTTACTTTTAGTCTTATGGTTATGTCCTTGGTATGCAGCTAAATGGATTTCAAATGTTAATTTTAAACTCTTGTTGGTAAAGAGTTAAATAGTGGTAGAATGATGTTTGGCATAATGTCCTTTGATCCGTTTTTGAATAGTTATGGGTCAAAAGGTTGAATGGTAAATCTTGTATGTTATGATGAATCATTCGGAATCCTTTAGTCATGTGTATGAAGGTTTTAAAAGTAAAGTCATGGGTGTTGTGCAGAATTTCTGCACTGAAACGTGCAGGTTTGGTACATAGACGGCGTCACAAACCTTGTAACCACATCAGGTTGTAAATTTCTCTGAGGCGTCAGGTGAAATTTTCACTTCCAACGGCATCATAGTTATAAGGTGACGACATCTGGAGGAATTCTGACCCCTTCGGGTTAGAAAACTTCTAAGCCATCGGGTGTTAAATTTTATCCATAATCTGACACTTTATTTAAAGGATGACAGCGTAGCGTAGTGTGGGCGACGGCGTCCACCCGTCAGTAAGAACCTTTCAAGTGTCTTTTGATCTAAAACAGAAAACTTTCCGGTTTCTTTCGTCTATTGATTTAAGTTCTTGTTGTCGACAAAATGTCAATATATAAGTTGGTTCAAATTCAAGTCATTTCAAAATTTTAAATTCTTTGGTTTTGGGGGCGTAACAGATGGAGACTCTGATATGAACAAAATAGTAGAAGAATTGGAAATGTATGACCCAAAGGGGATCGTGTTGTGCAGGTCACTTGCATTTAAATATTGTAAGCAGTTATTTGAGATTTACCAGAATAAAGAAGATCATTATTTTCTTCCATAATGACAAAGCTTTTGGTTCCTTGGATGACAAGATGTCATGTAAATCTGATGTAGATATGATATGCACATTATGTACTTAGCTATAGGTTTGATAGAATATGATTCCTTTTGTGATGTATGGTAGATAAACTGTCATTTAATGTGAAAATTTTGCTATGTTTTAGATATAATCGTGTTCCAGATGTGTATTTATGCATTCTAGTTACATCAATTGTAACTGTCACATGTTTGTTCTTTGAAAAAAAGTAGAAGACAGACAATTTATAACGATAAATAAACAAAAAACAGTAAAGGTCGTGGCACGAGGCTCGTGTTTAACACTATTCTCTTAAAACATATTCGCCGTCTATTTCCCAGGGTACAACGTCCAAAGCTGTTGTATAGCCGGACCTGACAACTTGACTAAGGGTATGCTATTTTTTATCGATGGATTGCTGGAACTCGGATGGTATGAATTGCGCTTTCTGGATGATAACAAAATGAGACATATGGCCTTTATTTATAGTGAAGACAATTCTTGTCCTCTAAGAACATATTTCTGCCATATTAAAATCAAATTTGTTATTCTTAAAACAGATTCGCAAATCTTTTTAATACACAAAACAAATTCGCATATCTATTAATATACAAAACAAATTTATGTAAACTTATTAATAAGTTTATATTCTGAAAAAGGAACTCGAATCCTGCAGAAAAAAGATACGCGCACAAGTGAATTTTTGGAGTTGCATTTGTGTCTGCAAGTCGCGCGGGCTCGCATGAGTTCAGAAGCTTCGAACCCATTTTGGCCCAGAAATCCTGAACTCTGCACACCCTGCGCGTGCCAAAGTCACACGAAACGCGGTTCACTTCGGTACGGGAACGAGAAACTCTAGGTCCCTAAAATATGGTACGACAGAGGGTAGGCTCATTTCAGAACGCTACGGTACGCTCTGGTTCGATGTACCATAAAACTTGGTACGATGTACCCGATTCAGTACAATGTACCAAGGTTGTCAAACTCGCGAGTTTACACGTAAGATCGTACAATTTTACGTGCACATCAGTCAAAATCGTGTATGATCGTGGTAGGATCGCATCTGAGGTAGGATCGTAAGTAAGATCGTAGGATCGCACGTAAGATCGTAAGATCGACACGCGGTCCGAGTTCACTTTTTTTTAATCTTTTAAGTCCATCCCACTTGCTTAGGCAAAAAAAAAAACAAACGTGTATTTTACTAATGTCTAATAAGTAAACCACTGTTGTTTCATTTTCTAAATAGATTATACTTTATACATAGTTTTCTACTTTTCGAAATAGATTATAGTCTAAAAGTGTTCCATAGTTTAATTTACTTAACTTCATTGTGATTAAACTAATCAAAGGGTATGTTTTGAAATGCCACTTATGAAACGTTTATTTTTTTGAAATCATGTAGATGGCTCGTATGTTTGGAGACATTTAGGACTTACGTTATGTAATATTATTCTACTAAATCGTTAATGTAACGATTAAAACTTGATTTTTTTGTGTTTTACTATTACTTTGGTGTTTGAAACTTGAACTTTGTCATTTTTAATAGGATATTATATGAATTTATCTTTGACGTTTAATAGAAATGTAAAACAGTTTGACTCGTATATAATTTATTTACAAAATATGACAAATTGGTAGGATCGTAGGATCGTGATCCGATCCTACGATCTCGATCTTTTAAAGACAAAAACGATCCTACGCGGAATCGCGATCTTGACAGCCTTGCAATGTACCATATTAATAATAATATTACATTTCTACATTACGATACGTATAAGCCAAATATCCTTATGATATATTAATATTCAAAAGATTTTTAGGGACATATATCATAAGTGAATGTTTGAAACACATTCCAAAATATTAGATCATCAAACATTACATACTAAATGGCATTACATACTAAATGGATAAAGAGAAATGACAAGCAATTCTAGTCTTTATCTAGATCCTCCCATTGCATGTCTTCCTCTTGAAGCCGAGCCTTCCAAGTATGCACTTTCGGGATTCATATCCCACTTTTTACTCGGTCCCTCTTTGTAAGATTCCGAAAACCTTGATATTAGATGAATATTTGAATGAACAAACACCAATTTATCATCCCTTTTAGTATTCAAGCGGTTTCTTTTCACACTATGAATGAAAGAATACGTACTCCAATTTATTTCCGCCTAAGAACTACTTACCGGTTGTGAAAGAACTTTCTTTGCTATCTCGACAAGTTCCGGAGTTTCTGAACCGTAAGTTGACCACCAATCAATAGGTTCCATTATTACCGCACCAATTTAAGCCTCGGGACAAGAATAAAAACCTTTTTTCATGTGAAATTATGCGTATTGTGCCCGCAACATTTGTGTTTCTTCTTCTTTTTATGAAATTCTTTTAAAGGCATCTATAACACCAACCATCACTTCCTTATCGAGATTTGGAGCCTTTCTAGGAATTCCACCGGGCGCTTTTGTACTAAGATAGGTTTTGTCATAGAACCTCGGTGTTAATGCGAACCCAAGACAATGTAAAGGGATAGTCATTTTCTCCCAACTAGCTAAAACAATATTTTCAACTTGAGGGAAGTAAGAATGCTACACATTTTTCATCACATCTTTAATTTCTCCAACCATATTATCCATCCTTTCATATACTTCTCCCATTTTCGCTCCCTCCCAATCACAAAATTTAATCAACAAAAAGATCGGTTTAGTTATTGCTAGGATATGATCAACATCATCCCAAAACTCGTCGCTTCAGATTGTTTCACAAATAATATGTCCATTCGTTCGAGTGTTCTCATCCCCTTTTCTAACCTAATCCCTCCACGAGTTAAGGACAATAATAGTCGTGAGAGCTTCCCTACAATCCTTTAGTCTTTTCAACAAAATGTAGTGGGAGGCGAATCGGGTTTTAGCTACTTTTAACAATTCCAAGGTTGAATTTGCTCTAAAAACTGATAACGCTTGTGTATGATTCAAAAAGTACTTAACAATCATCTTACCTCTTTTGTGTGTATCTGATAACCAAACTAGTTCTTTAGCTAAATCTTTAAAGATTAAGTTTAAAGTGTGAACAACACATGGAGACCAGAAGATGTGTTTGTATACCTTTTCCACATCCTCTCCAGCAGCCTTGCAATTTGCAGCATTATCCGTTACAACTTGAAGAACATTACTTGGTCCAATGCTTTCAATAGCTTCGAGTAGAAATTTTGAAATTTCCAGCCCTGTTTTTTCCACTCTAGAAAAATCCTCAGCATACATAAAAGTGGCACCACAGCTATTAACAGCAAAAATATTAATCAATGGCTTATGCTTAACATTCGACCAACCATCAGAATTTTTTAAAGCCTTTGACACACCAACCTTTTCTGCATTTCTTACCTTTCTCCTAAAAGCCTCATACTTCTCTCGATCCTTGATTAACTCACTACACCTTCTAACTTAAGTTTTTTTTCCAGGTGGGGGTAAAAAAAATGAATGTGTATTCTTGAGTAGGAGCTTGTAAATTGCACCTTGCAATGATTACAAATCCAAACTTTTGAACCGCCTGGGTTTTTGCTATTAGCAGTAGAAACAAAAACGACTTCATTAAGTAATGGTTTACCATCATTGGTGCGAGATTGTGTTTGAATTTGAGTTGCACTTCCATTATTATCTATGCTTTCTTTCTCGTCACCGACATCAGTAACTTCTTCATTATTTTCTTGGTCATGCATATCATCATGGTTTCTTTTTTGACCAAAAACCATTTTGAAGAGTTTTTTTTTGATCAGTTAAGTTTTTTTTATGAAGATAAGAAGATCTTAGGTGAATGGTTTTGAGTGGTTAAAGTTTAAGATAAGTGGAAGTAATTAGTAGTTAATGTTAAATATGAGTGGATGTAATTAAATGGGGTGAAGTACATTAGGAATAGAAAGAGAATGAATGGATTTAATTAAATTATGTGAAAAACCTGGTTAATATCTCAATACTTTGATATAAGTGAATAAAATTAAATTAGTTGAAGTAATTATTGGTTAAAAATTGGTTTGCTGTACCAATTCGTTTAGGTACGCTGTACTAATTCATTTTGGTACGCTGTATTGATCCGTTTTGGTACGTCGAACCAGTAGACTTTAATATCTCAATACTTTGATATAAGTGAATAAAATTAAATTAGTTGAAGTAATTATTGGTTAAAAATTGGTTTGTTGTACCAATTCGTTTAGGTACGCTGTACTAATTCATTTTGGTATGTTGTACCGATCCGTTTTGGTACGTCGAACCAGTAGACTTTGGTACGGCCTACCAATTCGTTTAGGTACGTACAAAATCCACTCTAGAAAAATCCTCAGCATACATAAAAGTGGCACCACAGCTATTAACAGCAAAAATATTAATCAATGGCTTATGCTTAACATTCGACCAACCATCAGAATTTTTTAAAGCCTTTGACACACCAACCTTTTCTGCATTTCTTACCTTTCTCCTAAAAGCCTCATACTCTCTCGATCCTTGATTAACTCACTACACATTCTAACTTAAGCTTTTTTTCCAGGTGGGGGTAAAAAAAATGAATGTGTATTCTTGAGTAGGAGCTTGTAAATTGCACCTTGCAATGATTACAAATCCGAACTTTTGAACCGCCTGGGTTTTTGCTATTAGCAGTAGAAACAAAACGACTTCATTAAGTAATTGCTACCATATCATTGGTGCGAGATTGTGTTTGAGTTTGAGTTGCACTTCCATTATTATCTATGCTTTCTTTCTCGTCACCGACATCAGTAACTTCTTCATTATTTTCTTGGTCATGGCATATCATCATGGTTTCTTTTTTGACCAAAAACCATTTTGAAGAGTTTTTTTTTATCAGTTAAGTTTTTTTTATGAAGATAAGAAGATCTAGGTGAATGGTTTTGAGTGGTTAAAGTTTAAGATAAGTGGAAGTAATTAGTAGTTAATGTTAAATATGAGTGGATGTAATTAAATGGGGTGAAGTACATTAGGAATAGAAAGAGAATGAATGGATTTAATTAAATTATGTGAAAAACCTGGTTAATATCTCAATACTTTGATATAAGTGAATAAAATTAAATTAGTTGAAGTAATTATTGGTTAAAAATTGGTTTGCTGTACCAATTCGTTTAGGTACGCTGTACTAATTCATTTTGGTACGCTGTATTGATCCGTTTTGGTACGTCGAACCAGTAGACTTTAATATCTCAATACTTTGATATAAGTGAATAAAATTAAATTAGTTGAAGTAATTATTGGTTAAAAATTGGTTTGTTGTACCAATTCGTTTAGGTACGCTGTACTAATTCATTTTGGTATGTTGTACCGATCCGTTTTGGTACGTCGAACCAGTAGACTTTGGTACGGCCTACCAATTCGTTTAGGTACGTACAAAATCCACTCTAGAAAAATCCTCAGCATACATAAAAGTGGCACCACAGCTATTAACAGCAAAAATATTAATCAATGGCTTATGCTTAACATTCGACCAACCATCAGAATTTTTTAAAGCCTTTGACACACCAACCTTTTCTGCATTTCTTACCTTTCTCCTAAAAGCCTCATACTTCTCTCGATCCTTGATTAACTCACTACACATTCTAACTTAAGCTTTTTTTCCAGGTGGGGGTAAAAAAAATGAATGTGTATTCTTGAGTAGGAGCTTGTAAATTGCACCTTGCAATGATTACAAATCCGAACTTTTGAACCGCCTGGGTTTTTGCTATTAGCAGTAGAAACAAAAACGACTTCATTAAGTAATGGCTTACCATCATTGGTGCGAGATTGTGTTTGAGTTTGAGTTGCACTTCCATTATTATCTATGCTTTCTTTCTCGTCACCGACATCAGTAACTTCTTCATTATTTTCTTGGTCATGCATATCATCATGGTTTCTTTTTTGACCAAAAACCATTTTGAAGAGTTTTTTTTTATCAGTTAAGTTTTTTTTATGAAGATAAGAAGATCTTAGGTGAATGGTTTTGAGTGGT
Organism: Chrysanthemum seticuspe; assembly: GCA_019973895.1. NCBI lineage: Eukaryota > Viridiplantae > Streptophyta > Magnoliopsida > Asterales > Asteraceae > Chrysanthemum > Chrysanthemum seticuspe. Next base: position 82,746,222 of record BPTQ01000004.1, read on the forward strand.
TAAAGTTTAAGATAAGTGGAAGTAATTAGTAGTTAATGTTAAATATGAGTGGATGTAATTAAATGGGGTGAAGTACATTAGTAATAGAAAGAGAATGAATGGATTTAATTAAATTATGTGAAAAACCTGGTTAATATCTCAATACTTTGATATAAGTGAATAAAATTAAATTAGTTGAAGTAATTATTGGTTAAAAATTGGTTTGCTGTACCAATTCGTTTAGGTACGCTGTACTAATTCATTTTGGTACGCTGTATTGATCCGTTTTGGTACGTCGAACCAGTAGACTTTAATATCTCAATACTTTGATATAAATGAATAAAATTAAATTAGTTGAAGTAATTATTGGTTAAAAATTGGTTTGTTGTACCAATTCGTTTAGGTACGCTGTACTAATTCATTTTGGTATGTTGTACCGATCCGTTTTGGTACGTCGAACCAGTAGACTTTGGTACGGCGTACCAATTCGTTTAGGTACGTTGTACTAATTCATTTTGGTATGTTGTACCGATCCATTTTGGTACGTCGAACCAGTAGACTTTGGTACGGCGATTGATGATGTTTGGGAACGCCGAAAATAACGATCCGGATCGCAATTTCGAGCGATCCAGATCGCGATCGTACCACGTTTGGTTACAAACGATCTGGAACGTGGAACGCGGTCGAGTCAGTGTTTCCTGTGAGTTTGGCATTCGCGCACATAGGTGTTGGAGTAAAACCAACTAATCAATTTAAAGTTTCATATCAAAATTTCTATATAAACACACTCTCACTTCCTTTTTTGGGCGATGTGGGATGTGTTATAGAGATGTTAGGGAGAAAAAAAGTTTGGAATTGAAAATGGAACCGGGAAGGAGATAGTTAGCTGATAGTTAGCTATTAAAAGGCAAAAATCAATTGATGAAGACGCGCCTGATGAAATGAGATACAAAAAGGGGCGAGGGTTTAACTTGTATGATGCACCAATTAAGGTGAGACTTTTTTTGTGCCCCCACACAATATGTTCTATGTCTCTACTCTCTTACTTCTAATTTCTTGCTTATACATTAACAAGCATGTTAGCCCGCGCGTTGCTGCGGGGATGCTTTATTGATGAATAGAACAATTGTGATAATGCATACTTAGTTGCAATTGTTAGTATATGAGTGTGTTTCAAACCAATTTTTGAGAAATCAGTGATTTCATCTGTTGTTTTTTCCACACGCTCATCAGGTTCTATATTGACAAACAATGTTTGGACAATCTCAAACCCGTATGCATACATTGCCTAAAAGAAATATCAAAGAAAAAGTGTCGCAAACTCGCAACCAACTTTAAAGTATCGGCTTCATAGTCAAGATGGAAACTTTGGCTGCCATGTCCATTATTAAGTATGCATACATAACAGTTTTGTAGCCAAAGAATGTGGAATGTCGTTTCATATAACTGTGCATAAGCAATTGGACCAATAACAATTAATTCCCTATTGCCATATAATGTATCGTTGGCATAGATGTTATGCAAAAAAGAATAGATTTAAAAAACACATAAAAAATACAGCACCTGCCCCTCACGCTTTGATGGAGGCAGTTTCTAGTCATATGGAACGATTATAATAGTAGGTTTAAGCTTAACCCATTATAGTCTGAGTTACCATTGTAGGCTGGGCTGTGTTCTGGCTTGATGTATTTGGCTAGATCAGATAGCGAGACTTTGTCTTCTAATGCTCAGATGACTTGGCTCATCTTGGGAATACGGTGAGGTGGGTGTCAAATACATAGTGTTGCACATGATACCATCATAGCCATCTCACCATGGTGTAGTCTCCTGGTAAACGGGAGTCAACATTTCGGCCAAAGTTTCCTACGTCCATAGCTCGAGCTAATAATGACCCAGCCTGCAATTTCATTTATAACCAATACATATAAGCTTTCAGAAAAATTTCCTGCGAAGAGCTAACAGTAATTTTTTTTAAAATGGAAACTTGATATAAGTGATTTATTTCAGAAAATAAATAAATTACAGGACACACGCATTTTCATAAAAGTTGTTTTATTAGCTTTACAAATAAGTAAAAGCATAATATATAAGCACTTCAGTTGGACATGGGCTAATAAGTACACTATGAGGGTGTTTGTGTTAGCTTATTTATCCATCTTATTTTCATGTGTCATAAAACCTGTGCTACAAACACTATGGGTGTTTGGGAGTACTTACTTTTAAGTGGTTAAACCTTATAATCCGTTTCAATAGAGTTTATCAGATATGGAGACATCGCCTTCTAAGGGTCGGAAGACTTGGCTCATCCTGGGCATGCAGCGAGTTGTGTTCTTGTTTAGTGATTTTTATTCAGACCAAACATATACAAACTCCAGTTTGTGGATCTACATAAATGTTATAAATACATACATTACCAGTTTATGGACATACGAAAACATTATAAAGCCTTAGATTGTAAGCATACAATACCTTTGAGAAAGAACAGAAGCTGACTGTTTAAACTCGGTTACTTTTTTCTTAGCGTCAATGTCAACTCAATTGCACATACTAACCCACATGGTTTAACCATATTAATGCATAACCATGTACTTATGACCAATTTCCTTGCAACACCCAAATCTCATCAAACATGATGAAACCATCTCATCTGAAATGTTAAAAAAAAATATTATATTAAGATCTAATAATTGTTTAAAACAAAGGGCTGATAAGTAAGTCCATGTATAGATCGAAAACATTCGATCGAATTAATTTAAATGCGTATAAACACATATATACCTGCGTAGGAACCAATAAGCCTAGTAATTTATCATGTGATCCCAAAAAATAGATGAAACTAAAAAAGGAAAGCCATTCCACTACAAATTTACCTATAGGTTTATACCAATGCTAGATATTGTACTTCACTTTAAATAGCCGCAAACCACGATAAAAAGTGAAGAATCAAAGGTGTGATATATGTGAACTAATCACTTTAACTCATCACTGTATTCCAAATTGTACCTAAATCTATTTGGTATATACCAATAAGCAATCCCGAAAACTTCAACGTAGAGAAGATTATGATACTACAAACCTAAAGCATTCCGACACATGAATGGGTTGATTTGGACTTTGTTTCATCTAAATGGGTAATTTAAAAATTGAAATACAACAGGAGTGATTGACAGCTGATACACATGATATTAACGCAAACTCTTATTATCTAAGTAAGTGTTTGGATTAGCTTATTTAACGGGCTTTTCGGCTTATTGAGGTATGGACAATTAAACTTTGCATAAAGAATCAAATTACCTGACATTGTAGGAACTGTATGCATTGAATGAGAAACGTAGGAATGGGTCGGGTAAACACTTGAACTTAATGGAAAGGCCAAACACCCTTTAAATATGCAGCAGTTACAATATATTGTTAGATTACAATATAGGATTTTTATGACCTGTGAATCTGATACAAAATTCATCAACCGGGGTATACCATCGTCCACCATCTTCGGAGCAGGTGGTGTTGGTAGCTATTGCTGTCTTTTCGTCGCTGCTGTGGACAGAAGAAATGAAATCTCCAAAGCCCTCAATCCGTGTCCTGCACACACAGTAAGGAAAAACTGTGTGGTAGATATCAGAAAACCGCGTTTGGCAAATCATTAGTAAGAAGGTAAATTTTTTGTCACCTCAGAAGCCTTAATTGCAAACATCATCAACGAATAAAGAGAAACCCCCAAATTAACGAAACCCTAATTTGAAAGGAAAAGGGAAAAAAAATATCTCAATTAAATCATGAATTAACAAAAATTAAACCATAATGAAGCATAAAGGGTAAATAAAGATAAAAAAAATCATATATGAGAAGCAGTTTCTTATGATCTCTTGATGTGATTTGTTAATCTTTTTTTTTTTTTTTTTTTTTTTTTTTGTTGGATGGTTTTGATAGATAAAGCCTAAGATGAAAGAGGAAGTACCATGAAGAAGCTTCGTATGCAGATTTCCCATACCATAGTACAAAGTGAGTTTACACCTGTATGGTTGTTGTTCCTTCGTACAATGATCAGGTGGATTATTGCCTGGATTAAATGTGATAAATCACGGATTGTAATGTATTACGGAGTCATTACGCCAAAACGGGGATGAACAGAGAAATCCCCGACTCGTTTCATCCAACCAAATATTGCCAAGATATCCGCCTAACCACTGTTGGTTCATGATACGTGTTTTATCATTAAGTAAGGCCCAATGAGGAGAATGTTTATCCCAAAACGGACCATTTAAGATATTCGCCTTTGCCCCGTCAAATTTCTACTTTTATAATATATTATAACTAGTTATAATATCCGTGCACGCACGGGATTTTGACATAAATTTTTAATTATAATTTTTTGTTTTTGTGTGATTGTTTAAAGTGAATATGCTAAAAGATACACATTAAATGAATTGTGCTAACTCAACTAATATTAGTTACTAAATGATCATACAATAAATTGATCTTAAATCAATAACACTACTATTTTGCACCAAACAAAACTTTATTTTAGTGAACATATTATAGTTTTATTATACCATAACTTTTTACTAAAAACCCAACGACCAAAATAATATGGGGTTTAAACTTGAATTAAAAAGAGTTATACCAATGTTTTGCCGTTATTGGTTTAGGAAATATAATTTTAGTTAATCTTATGTAAAAGTTATTCAATCACAAAAGAATATGGTTAAGTTGATAAATTATTACAAATAATGTGGCCTAACAACAATAGTTGTGCATAGATTAATGCGTCAATGAGTGGATGAATACAATAGGTTTTTTAGTGTGTACTCGTGGCGGCATTGCCACTGATAATCAAGGCGGTATTACTGATAAGTGATAACTCGCCCACATATATAATCTAATACTAAAAGTGCAAACTACAAATTATGAATCTTACTTTGTTGCATACCGCAGTCTTCGCCTTTCCAAGTTTCCAGTCCCACTTATCACTACTACAATTCATAGAAAACTAAAAGTAAACAAAATTACTTGAAAATTTTCTCACTTAAATATTAACAAAATACCCAAGAGTGGAATTCATGCTAAACCATTCAATAGAAAATACTCTTAAAACAAAAACAAAATAACCGAATCGCTTACCTTTGGTCTTAGCTCAAAATTGTTGAACAATTAAATGAGCTCAAACTCAAGTCGATCCATATTTACGCTTTGAGACTTTGAGTTTTATATTCGAGTTGACGAACTTTGCGTGAAGTTGTCATGCCTAAACCGTTGACTATTAAGTATTAACTTTCATTTTCACTTAAATTATCACACCAATATCCAAATAAAACTACTCTTTAAGCTTACAGGTGGCACCCCAATACTCGACTATGAAACGAACCCGGTTTTTATCACTTGGACTTTTGTTACCATTTAAGTTTTCACTCGACTTGGGAACGTGGTCAATATGAACATCATATACCCGTTAATCACTATGGTCTAAAAATTATGAATTAAATTATAAAGAAAAATTATATTACTTTTCCAAATTCTAAGGGGTGGTTTTGATAAGCTTATTTTACATGCCTAGTCATTATGTTTCCAAATAGCTATCAAGAACATTGATGGTGTTTTAATAATCTTAATAGCATTGGCTTGTAAGTGTTTAAATGGGAAAATAAGCTATTAAGCATAAGCTCCTTAAAGCTTTTTGAAAAGGTATAAGCATAAGCTTAGCCAAACACCCCCTAAGAAATATGTAATGAGCTAACCTTATGACCCTTTTGGCCTTTACATACGAAGAAGTGTGCACATAATGTAATAAGCTCACTGCACGACCATTTTAACCTTTAGATACGAAGAAGTGTGCACATTTCGGTTGACCCAAGCACATGCAAATTTTTATGATACATGAGCTTCCAGCAAGGAATACCCATCTCGACCAGCATGTTTCAGAAGCACAATAATAAATTTCTTAATAATCAATCTAGTTTGAAACTAACTGAAAGTTCCAAAGAAATGGTAATCACACATATTGATTCAGAAAGTTGGTTCAAACCTACCATAATGATTATATAAAGACCTGCTAGAATTCATATACTTAATCATTTGGTATATAGTCCAACATATAGACGAATATAAGCATACGTAGTTTGTCATAAAAGAGACATAGAATAGTAATCACAGATTACTCCGCAAAACGCCTCTCTATAGTCCCAAAGGAATAACCACTTCAGTACTCCTCATCCTCGTCGTCATCCTCCGCACCTTCAGCACCAACCTCCTCATAATCTTTTTCCAAAGCCGCAAGATCTTCACGAGCTTCTGAAAACTCACCTTCCTCCATGCCTACACCAACGTACCAGTGAACGAAGGCCCTCTTTGCATACATAAGATCAAACTTGTGGTCAATACGTGAAAAGACCTCTGCGACTGCTGTGTTGTTGTTGATCATGCAAACCGCTCATTGAACCTTTGCAAGATCTCCCCCTCGTACGACTGTTGGTGGCTGGTAATTGATGCCACACTTGAAACCAGTTGGCACCTGTTATCCAACCAATATAAGAATATCAAAATTTCAAACTTACCACGCTGAATCAAAATTGTTGCACCTATTACAGGTGTTCACACCTAAAACCGTGTTTTCCTGTATACTTTGCTTTCATTTACCCACACAGAGTGGTAACTTGCAACCGAAACCAATTACTCAAATTCATGGCGGTCTTATAAGAATATCAAAATTTCAAACTTTACACGCTGAATCAAAAATTTTGCACCTATTACAGGTTGTTAACACCTAAAACCGTTTTTTTCCTATAGACTTTACTTTCATTTACCCACAGAGTGATAACTTGCAACCGAACCCAATCACTCAAATTCATGGCAGTCTAATAAGCTATCATGGGCCCAAACAATGAAAATTTCCACCCATGTACTTGTTAATGGTTCGATTTGGGTTGTTTCATCTCTAATGGGCAGAACTAACAAATATTAGCGACAAAGGAAACGGTCAAAAGTTGTCAAAAGTGTTTGTTAGTCCAAATTAATTGTCAATAAATGACACATTATCTATATGTATAAGATTATAAACATTTAAGAGAAAAGTGGTGCAAACCGACCCATTTCAGCCTGCAACGTATACTACATGTCTGACCCGACACCCAACCCGACCCGACAGTTACATTTTGCCATATGGTTCATTACTTTTCTTGGGCGTTAGTTGGATTATAGAATTAGCGGCCATTGCTGGAATGAAGCAATGGTCATTCCACATCGCAGCACGTCACTATTAAAAGTTCCTATAGTGGCATTATGATTCAATTAACAACTTATAATCAAATATTAAGTTCCACACAAAACCTAAAACCTAAACTCCAACTTACTTACCGTAGCGTGATATTCCACGCAAACTGTGTAAAGCAGACATAAAACGAAAATGTAAAGCAGACATAAAACGAAAACCTAACAACGGCCGGCATGATAGCAATAACCCCCGCAAACCATGTTAAAGCAACATACACGTTTAAAGACAACATGCAACAGACGGCTCAGATCTGCAAGGATGTATCAGAACAAAGAGGAAAGACACGCCATCGCTGCATTTGTATAAATGCCACGCCAAGATAAGGTTATTCTCACTATTTGAACAACCTTTAGATGGTAGATACACTACAGATTTATCGTCATTGCCGTTTAAACATGCCCAATACTATTTAAGCACAAAACATGTCGTTTATTATACAATGATATAAGCAAACACGAACATTTAACGGCCATGCGCATTGCTGTTGGCCAACCAAAGCAACAACACCTCGGGCAGACGAAGCCATTCAGGGGTCAAACAACACCGTTCAGAATGTGTTTAAACTAAATGACGACGCAATTGACAACCTCAGCCAGAAGCACGCAGCATCAATTTAACATTTTTGTTCCAGACAGTTCGAACTACGCAAAGGCTCATATCTGCAAGGACATATCATAACAAAGAGGAAAGACCCGCCATGGCTGCATCATCACAAATTCCCCGCCAAGATACGGTTATTCCAAAACTTTGAAAGATTTCCTTCAGACAATGGATACACTACAAATCTATCATCATCACCTATCGAACGCAACAATATTCAAACATAAAATATTTTATTAACTTCCATACTTAGAAGATTAATCCGGATCAAAAACAATTTTTATCAACAATTTTTCAAAACCACAGTGGACATTAAACACATCCCTAAGTAAACATGCCTTTCTTTTTTTCGACGATATTCAGAACACTCAAATCAATGAGCACGCAGTGCTAAACGACAAAACAGAAAACTAATTCTCAAAAAGCATTGAGGGTTCTTGATACAGGCTTAAGATAATACACAACAAAGCTTAAGACTATATCAAGGACCCTAACACTTTTTGAAAGACACTTGCATCATGAACTTCGCACAAAAAACCAACCCGTTTATAAAACCTTCAAACGACACATTCCTCATCATTCATATATCAACAAAAACAATAAAAAAAAAAACAAAATGAATAACCAATCAGGTCAACGCAAAACTCAAAAGCCATACATTCATATTCATAAAAAATGCATGACGTACCTAGCCACGAACAAAAATTAAACCCGCGAAGAAACACATCATTTCGCAGGCATCGAATCTTAAACGGTCCAACAGAAACCCAAAACTTTATCATTTTTTATAACCATCAAACGAATGGTTTCGCCTAAAACACTTTCAAACTTACACATGCCGGTTCATCTATATTCCAAATTATAAAGGTGCATATGTTTTGGCTCACATATTATGTTGGCTGCAAAAGACGGTCACATTTTTAGAGGCAAGACAAAAAATTAAGCCTACGAAAAACCATGTCATTGCTCAAACTGTGAGATGAACCATGTGTAATGTTCTCACATAATTGTAAATATAATGGCGTTAAGCTCCATCCACACCAAATAGATAAAAAAAAAAACACACGCATTTCAACACCAATATTTTATAAACTTTTTGAAAATAAGTGTTTATGTAATCTTACCCTACCCATTTTTTTACCTACAACCCAAATGATCAGCTTTGACCTGTCCATTTTTGTTCTTCTACTAATTGTCTACTTTCAATATCAAATGAAAGAAGCAAGACACGAAGCGACACATGAAAATGGGCGGGCCAGAGAGACCAGTCACTTACTTGTTCTCATATTAGCCAATGTTTGGAATAATAAAAGCATAACACAAATACTACCTATAGTATGACACCATTTAGACCAATGGCAGAATCCACCATAATTTTGCAGACTTTACATCCTCTGGACTGAAGTGCATAAAAAGGATATCACAATGGATCCTAAAAATGAGTTAATCACAGTATATATCACTTATTTAATGTTAGTAAATAGCAAGGTATTTGATCAAAACAGGGACAAAGAGGAAAACTATGCGATAACTCAAAAAAAGTGTGCAAACTATTCTCTAAGCTATGTACATTACAGCAAGACTGATGGATGCAAATCCCATGTGTTAACAATTCATTATATCAAAGATTAATTTGACGTTAACAATAAATCTAACCTTAATAATAAATTCTACATATACTAAAGCTTTCAGATTCGAATAAAAAAAAGATATACATATGGCTTCCCCAAATCATCTTAATGGATTGATGTGTTGTTTGTTAAAGAACAATGATCCATATGGTACAATTCAGTTAAAATCTAAGAATGCTTGATAACAAAAATCAATTAGTGGAAGAGTAGCATACCTCGATAATAAAGTATATCATTCGATCAATCAATCTATAAACATGAAACCAATCTCAAAAGCTGTAATCTCAGATAAACAATCCCACAAACCTTAATAAATTCACCAAAACTAAAGTTTGTTAATTGGTGGATTTGACCTAATAATTATCGATCGAAATTTTTGGTTCATTGGTTTGGGGTTATGTGAATTGGGCTTCTGTTTTCCTTGATTGATAGGACTCCGGTTTTTTTTTTAAACATTACATGTTTCGTCCATAATTACTAAAAAATAGCATAAAGGCCCATGTGTATTTTCACTTTTTTCAAGCATATTGGTAAAAGCAACGTTTTTTCTTTAATTGTTAGCCAAATTAGGAAATAAATAGGTTTAATTATTTTCCAAAATCCAAAAAAAAAAACGAATTAAAAAAATTCTTACTTAATAAGGTATGAATTGATTTTTTTTAAATGAAAAATTCCCAATAAGGGTTTTGTTTTATTATATAAAAGATTTGTTTTTACTTAACGAGAGAAAAATGAAGACGCGACCCACAAGAGAATCCTAGCTACAATTATACAAAGGGGTTTGGTGAAAGTAACTGTTTCCGAAACTTGAGATGTTGATATTGTTGAGATGGAGCGGGGGACTAAAAATTGAGATTATTTTTTTATAAGTTATAGGAAGTAGCATTTTATTTTAAGAAATCATGAAAGGTTAGGGGCCGTTTAGTTGGTGAAAAATTTCTCATTTTTTCAGGAAATTTTTCATATGAAAAGGGAAAAATTGAAAATCCGTTTAGTTACACTTTTTTCCAACAATTTTCCAAAAATGTGAAATTCTCATTTTCCAAATTTTAACTACAAATTTGAAAAGCTCATTTTACTCTTCTCACTTTTTTCATTCTCACTTTTTATATGTCCGTTTTAATACGTTTTCATCCGTTTTTTTGATTTTATACGTTTCTT